>JAYESA010000004.1:190453336-190948336 GCA_036927795.1 Iris macrosiphon
TTAAATAATTATGTGTGATGAGTAATTAAATATAGTATTAGATGCAGTGCTCATTTATTTTTAGCTAGCAGACTGACCTAGAAGCCAGTATACGAACACCTGTCAGGACTTGTGGAATTATGTAATTAATTGTTTTATTTATAATTTAATTTTTGGAGATTTTTATTAATTATTGTATTTTATTTAATATTTTGCGCATTGCCTTTGCTTCGATATTTGGAGCACTATCCAGACTTTTGCCTTCCAACAAATTTTACCATCTTGCCCTAGACATGTCCGCCTTCAATTCTGCTATTTTTGTAACTCACCATTATGCTCTTTGTGCATTATTTCTGGCCGCACAAAAATCGTCGCGGACGTTATTTAAATAATCCCTATTTTGTATCGTTGTGCGTTCCAATCGAAAATTGGAGGCCATCTTGACCTATTTTTCGTGCGGCCCAAATTAGGGTAATGTTATGTTCTGAGTCTTCTTCATTATTGGTATTGATGACTTGACCTGATTTTGGCTCCATGTACTCCTAATTAATTGTTGAACACAACTTGCATTTATTTCTATTTAAATTGAGGATACCATTTTATCTGATTTTAAAATCCCCATTTAATTCTAGTGCCCAGCAAATTCAGCCCATACCCATCTTACAGTGCCCCCTGACCCTACAAAATACCGGACACCGAATCGCCCGCCAAATTTCGTCATTTCATGTGTTTGTGCAATTTCCCAAATTTAAGGGGGCTAAATTGTAAATTTGCATTTTGTGGCCTCACCCAATTATTTAAAACAATGAGGGAACCCAATATTTTAATTAATCTCTCACCCTCATTCCCCCATAAATTAATTTCCCTCATGTTCAATCTGGACCACTCAATTAAGAGGGTCAATCACAACCCTCCATCACATCCTCTCTCCCTATTAAATGTCTTGTACCCTCAAACCCTAATCCCTAGGCAACCTAGAAAACCCCACCCTCACAAGCCTCCTCCCTCTCTCCTACGTTGGAAAATTTTCCCCACTTCTTCTCTTTTCTTCTTCTTCTTCCTCTCTTCTTCTCTTTCCTTCCTTCTTTTTATTTTCTTCTTTTCCTTTCTTTTCTTCTTGGTTTAATTTTTTGAATTTCAAATTTAAGGGGGGGGGAACCTCCTCTGTGCAAACCCCTGAGCTCCGGCCCGAGCCTCCACTCCGGCGCCGGCGGAGCTGCTGCTCCTCTCTGCGGTGAGACCCGGCGTCCCCCATCGCGGTCCGGTGCCGGCGCCCACTGCTACTCTGCTACTCCGGCCCGCTGGCAGCCACCCCGGCTGTCCCCGAGCACTCAATCCGGCGGCTCTCCCTCATCTCCTCCCTGTGTACTCCGCTGGCCTTCCCCGACTCCGGCGGCTGCATCCCCATCCCTCCGCCAAGCCACCTATCCCCACCACTCCCATCTTCATCACCTCCGGCGGCCGGCCTAGCCCGATCCCGGCGGCCCGCTGTTCTTCCATCCCAATCAACCCCATCTTCATCTTCACCCCCACCATCTCCACCCGCCGGCCTCCCTGCTGTCTCCGGCGGGCGGCCCTCTCCCCGGCCAAGGCCGCTGCAGTTCGGCTGTTTCTCCCCTCCCGCTGCGACTGCACCTCCCCGGCGGATCCGGCGAAGCTCCTCCCTCCATCAACAACATCACCACTACCACCTGCACCATTCACCACCACCACCATCTACTCCCATCCCCTTCCTTCCCCGATCAACTCCGGCCTCCCTGCACATCTCCGGCGGCCGACTCCCTCCGGCCATTTTCCGGCGACATCAGCCCAGTGAGTATTCTCTTCTCTCCCTCCTTCTTTTATATATATATATATATATATATATATATATATATATATATATATATATGTATATATATATATATATAATGTAATGAATATGTATTGTAGGTAATTATTTAATGTGAATATAATTGTATATTAATCAATGTATAAGAATATGTATATATTAACATATATATGTAATTGTAATTTTAAATTAATGTATACATGTATATGTGCATAGTATAGTATATGTTTAATATATATTGTATGTATTTAAAATATGTATACGTATATTATTTATTTTATTATTAAAATGTATAGTATAGTGTATGTATATATATATATATATGTTTGTTTATATATTTAATTAATGTGAAAATTAGTATATGTATATATAATTAATGTAAGGTATTTGTATGTATATTAGTATAATTGATGTGTATACGTATATGTATATATTTAAATCAATTTATATATATTTTTGGTATATACTTAGTATATATTGTTATATATATATATATATATATTGGTATATATGTATACAAACATTTTAGTATAAATACTTCTTAGTATATATATATGTTAATGTATATAATAAAATGTGTATGTGAAATGTATATATAATTTAATATATATGTATAAGTATATATTTAATTAATGTATGTAAGTATTTAAGGTATACATATATGTACAGTATTTATTTAATGTTTAGTATATGTATATGCATGAAATTGGTTATTTCCCCATAGTATAAAATAAATAAATATATGTTAATGTATGTCTCTAACATATTTTATTGTATATATATATATATATATCTTGCGTATTTCTCTATCTTATATATACGTATTAAATGTATATATATATTAATTTATCTGTATATATATATATATATATATATATATATATATATATATATATATATATATATATATATATATATATATATATATATGTGTGTTAATGTATGTAAAGGGTATAGATACAAATATGTATTTTTAGTACATGTATAACCATATTTTTGGTCTGTAAATAGATATGGTATGTGTATAAAACTGTAATGATATATATGTATGTACTTGTAAAACATATTTTTGGTATATATAAATACGTGTTCTGCTATGTGTATTAAATATGTATTATTTTGGTATAGATATATATATATATATATTGGTATTAGTATAAAAGTGTATCTTGGTCTATGTAAATACATATATATGTATTATCGTGGTATGTATAAATATGTAGTTTATACAAATGTAATTTAGTATATATATATATTCTTTTGTATATATATATAAAACTTTGGTAGTTGTACATATAAATGTATATGTGTTATGAATATTTTTACCTATGTATATATAATACATATTCTATTATGAGTATACACTTATACATATTTTGTATAGAATTTGGTATAACCCTATATTTATGTATTATATTATTAATAATACTACGTTTAATTAGTGAATATACTAGATGACCCTAGTTGACTAGTGCCCTGCCTGGCTTGGCCCTGAGGCCAGTGTTTATAGACTGTGTGTTAGCGTAGCATCTGATACAAGTGTTATAATTGTGTTATGTTTATAGGACTGTTGGGTTACCCAGGGGATACTCTGGAACAGGACACCAATAAATACCAGCTAAGGACCCAAGGCAAGTACATTCTCTAATAATTTCCAATTCTTGATAATTGCTATAAGTTCAATGATCTTGAAATGTTACAACTGAATCTTTGACACTGTGCTACACGGACTAGTATAGCTTGGATCTGCAGTCATGAGATGTTACCTTGATTATCGTATTGACATTGTACACGACATGTATATTTAGACATCGTACATGATAGACTTGACTTGCTCGTGTATCGTGACGTGTCATGGTTGGATCCACAGTACTAGTTGGGGGCGGGGAAGTAGTTAGTAAGAAATGTGATCATAACCTCTTATTGTAGTATAGAAATTGTAAGTGTTAATCATGCTCTTCACCCATGATTAACCAGGCCTTGTAGCTATCGTACATGTTCCCAAGCCGATCACATTTTGAAACTACTATTTCAAACACTTAGAATAGATTTCAGTTCACTATTTTAAAATCATATACTACATCACCCGTATATGATAATGCTTCTTGTTCTTTTATTTCCATACATGCACTGATTGTATCATATTGCCTATTACCTGTCTCTTTACATTGCCTGACTCTCTTAAAATTGCCATTGTATTTATTTCACTGTCTACTCAGTAGCTAGCATGACATGTTTTATTGTATTATAGACATTATCAATTAATGGAACTGTTATTTGAGAGTGTTGCTTTGCTCCTTCCTGACTGGAAATATTTTTCCAGACTATGCCTTAGAGGACCGCTGTCCGACACTTATGGTGAGTAGCTGCAGACTGGGTAGTAGTTGTGATTCCAGGAGGTCTAGCTGGAAATTACTATTTTTAGTTAGTTCTTTTAACAGACTTTTTGGTACCGGATTTGTCTCCGGCAATTTGATGATTTATTGGATATTGTTGAGTTAGAATATTACTTGTGGACTTGTGTTGTGTTTAATTTTAATTTCTGTTTCGAAATCTTATCGTGCTGTAATCCTGTGATTGAGTATGTGTTCATCTTATTTGTGTCATCCGTGCCTCCTAATGGAGATTGGATGCTTGCGTGACATTAGTTAGATAGTATCAAGACCTTGACAGCGTTCTACCGCCGATGCTGCGGCGTAGGCTGGACGTACCCACGCACTCGTGCCCCTAAATTGGGTGCGGGTCGTGACAGGCCACCGGCGTTCAAAAGACGACATGCCTTTTAGGCCCCTGGATCTTCAAAAGAGAACCATGCCAAATCCCAGTTTTCAGCCAGATAGCTCACTTGTGGGGAAAGTTGTTCTTAAACTGCATTCACTTTAGACGGTTAGGCGACCCCTTTGGATATTTATTTCAGTACTTTATTGGCATGTGTTTAAGTATACTTGTTATGTCCCTCTGAGGACCTGGTCCGCTGCCAGGTATACCTGTTCTTGAGTATTTGCAGGAGCACAGATTTGGAAGGATATAGATGCTTCGTGGATGACTTCTTTTCGAGCCGTGATTGGCAGCTGGTGCTTATATTATTTGAGTGAGTTGTACTTATATTGTATTTACTTTTCCCATTCGAGTTTGTAGTGGATTTGTTTCCATCCAACTATCATCCTTAGATACTTCTTGTTGAGATCTAGTTTCATAGATACTGGTTATTTATTTCTATATGATTTTGGTGGATGAGATTTAGATTTTACCCTGTGACTTGTATTACATTTTATACCACTTGTGGATTTGATGTTCATAATACATCGTACGTGTGGATTTGGTTTCCATATATTGGAGTTGCCATATCCATGCGGCTGGCATGCTTACGTGTTCTAGTCCTACGTATTTTGGGACTGGGGCGTGACATGTTTTTGTGGTGGCACATGCAGGTCAAGAGCATATTGTCTCGGTTACGTTACTGTACCGAACAAGCCTGCACCTAGGACTAGAATATAGGATCTCATCCACAATTGACTATGATTCATCTTCCTCCTCTCTGTTCTATTTTGAACAAATGCATCCTGCTTGATTCTTGTGCTTTCCTAATAGTTCTTTAAGTATAGCCTTCTCCTAGAATATAGAAGTTCCTGTTGTTAGATGATAATTATAGTAGCACACCTATTTAGAATACAACGAGATTGTAGATACACCACTAAGTTTAGAATATCTAGCGAACCCTAGAATCCCTTATCCCTATAATTGGTTTACCATTACCCGGATGTATTATGAGGACTTGAGAGTAGTATAGATACTACTAGAGTTAGTTAGAAGCTTACCATAATGTTTGCCCCTAGTATGGAGGGACCAATAGAAAACCAAAACTTAATGTTTGGACTGAACCTAACCTTCATAGTTAGATGATATTGGAACTATAAACTTAGATCATTGTCTTATTATTAGTAGACAGCACCCTAGAAAGCCTAGAGGAATATAATCAACACTTCTCCCTTGATCATACCCCGAACATAGCAACCAACACCCCACCCCCCTTAGAGAACCATGATGCTATCTAGAGCCCTCTATCTTTATTTTATATTGTTTCCCTGCGACCATAGCGCTCGCTATTTTGCGACGGCTAATTACGTTCCTTCTCTTCATCTTTCAACTCGTGCCATCTGACACTTCGGATAGTAGGCCAAGTAATTTTATTCTTTGTTAAGGGCTCATAGTTTGCTAGGCTTATAGTTGTGGCCTTGAGTGTGAAATTTTATGCTTGGTAGTTAGAACTTGATAAGTTTAAGTTGTTTTGTAGATTGTGACCAATGATTAATCCTTAGTTTTTAAATCGTATAATTTGTACCCTCACCTCGATACAAGTTAGACCCCTTTCCCCCTTAACGGCCAGTAACTCCTCTATCCCTACGATTGACACATGTTCTATGAGCACTATGATTAGGACTTAAGGTGACCCTTACCTATATAATGCAATAGGAGACCCTAATAAGAGTTTCTGTTCTATGTACAAGTGCAAGATTATTGTGTAGGACCCCCTTAAGACTGTCCCGTATTAGTTTAATTTTTATAAGTTGGGTAGTATACCTCACCACCTAGTATCATATAGCCCTTGTGATCCATTGATGAAGTGTAACTGAATGACATCAATTGTATGCTAACATAAGATGATAGTGTTTATTCAGACTATAGAACTTAGAGGCTCATACCCCTACCTTGTCGACTATCGACTTAGACAAGGAATTAATATGATAACTGTAGAGATTGTAGAGTCTTTTGTTATTGTTGCTTATGTTGTTTTGTTTTTGCAACTTGAATTATTTGTGACTTCTCTCATCATAATCCAGCGTTATATTTTCTGTGCTGCCTTGAATTATGCTGCTATTATAGCCTAGTCTTTGCAAGCTTATTTTTTTTCGAGCTTGATCATGAGACATGTATTATTGGGGACGCCTACTGATACAATTGTCTAATCAGAATCAGTGTATTACGGTCTGGACAACCTTAGTATATTTTGGTTCGCCCTTCGCATAACTACTTTACGTGGATTGAGATATGTAAAGATTAGTAGACGAATATACTTGCCCTAGACATGTCTAAGCGTATTGTATCGGCTACATAACTGTACTAATACGAACAGGCAAACAAGGGATTACCAAAATAGGATTTCAATCCACAACTGCTTTGACAATTCCCATTGAATTATTTAAACGCCTTGATCCCGATACTTCTATTCTATTACCTCTCCCTTGAACTCTTTCTTATTGATCTCCGTCTTCCCTTATTTCCGAAAGACGAAACCTCGTGCTTGGTATAAGTTTGATACACAGAGAGTACTAGATATACCCCATAGGCCGATCACATACTTGAGGATTATTCTTTCATAATTAAGGACATATCATATATGATATGATCGGCGTTGAAGTTTCGAGGATTGAACGGCATGAGTAAATAAATTAAGGGATATTTTCTTAAGGTATATAGCCTTAGGTGATAGGTGGATAAATTCTAAATTGGGTAGTAGTGCATTGTCAACTCGGGAGGAATTTCTTTTAGATTATGATCGAGTAAGATTTGATTGAGAGAGGTTCAAGCCATTGTAATTTTGAGAAATTTAGAAGGATGAATAAGAGGATGAGGATCAATAAATTGATATTGAGGACCCAATATTTATACCTTAAGTGCATTTTTGAACAATGAAGGTAGAATCACCAATTTGAATTTAGAGGATAAATATAGAATTTCAGACTTGAATATTGGTGGACTGCATTTAAATTATTTTTCAATTTGGTGATTTGAATTAAGAATTAAAATCTTGGTTGGACGACCTATTGGAAATAATGAGGATGTGAATGGAATTTAAAGAGTTGAGGCATACAAAATTTTATAAGTGAAAATGGGAATATATTGGACTCAAACCACTTCTAAAGAAGATTATGATAGTTAGAGATCGTGAGGTAAAAGTTATATGCGTATGTAAATCTTGGAGATGTTATGTGGATATGGATAATTTGAAACAAGGGGAGAAGAGATAACCACAGGTTAAATTTTGATTGGAGCAGTGGTCGTCTTAACCTAGAAGTGATTGCAATGGATATGATTAGGATTTTAGTTATCGCAATAAGATTGCGACTGACTTGCCTTATTGTACATAAAGGATTAACCGATTCTGCCTTATTTCAATCTTGAGGACGACATTGTCTTAAATTGGCTGAATTGTGAAACCCCCTCACCTAAGAATTTGACCTACTTGGCTGAGTTAGTGAGACTAAGGTTAGCTGAGTCCAGTTAGAGATAGAACACGATATTTTATTTAATTTTACAATAGTTATATCACTTAGCGCCCTTACCGTGCTCCGATAATTGGAGCACTACACTAGTCACTGCCTTCCTACAAATTCTACACCCTTATCCTAGACATGCCCATCATCCAATTCTCATCTTTGTGCAATTTTCCAATTGTTGGACGCTCTTATGCAAAAGAGCATTTATGTGTCCACACCATTGGGCATGACACATGAAGAAACCTATTTTTCGCTCATATGGATTTTTCCATGATTTTTTTTTTCTTCGGGATGTGCAACGTGCAACATCGCCCACCCTTTTAAACCTAGCATTGCATTTTAAACAACACAAATCTTATACCATTCTTGACATTCTATCGTGGCTTAATTTTAATTTCGAGGACGAAATTTTTATAAGTTGGGTAGAATGTAAAATCCCTATTTCTAAAAATCGTATATACCCTTTTTATTTAGTAATTATTAATTAAATTGTAGTAATTAGGTCTAAATAGGAGCAATATATTTTTAATAAGTTTTATGTTAGGTGTTCGGGCACTTAGATGACTTGTGGGACCATCAGAAATTTTTCGGATTTTATTCCATGTAGGAGACCCCTTGAGCAGTTGCTAGCCTAACGATGTGCAATACCCTAATCTATAAATTTTCTTATGAGTATAAATATATATATATGTATATACAAATATATATATATATGTATATATATATATTTTATTTAAAGAAAAGAAAAGAAAAGAATTAAATAAGTTACTAAAATAATAATATTAATAATAATAATAATAATATTAATACTAATAACCTACTTAGGAATTTCCATTCAACAACTTGCTTTTCCTTCAGCCGAAACTTGCTGCTACTTAGCATATTTCCCTCCATAGCAAACATGCTGCTATGCTAAGTCCTCCGCCCAATTAAAACCCACAGCAACTTAGACTATGACCCGACCCTTGCTTCTGCCCGAATCCAACCATCCCGCGGAAACATCCATATCCTTCCCCCTCTCTCTTAATATATAATATATATATATATATATTTCTATCCCAAAAACTCTAACCTAAATTCCCAGACTTCCTCTTCCCATCTAGAGCCGTCACCGCAGCCAGAGAAGCCCCGTCAAGCCATCCAACCATCCCGTCGACGCCGACCTCGCGAACTGCAGTTTCCCACTCGAGGCACCTTCGCTCCGACGTGATTTTCCGTCGACTCGCTCATCCAAACGCTGTTCCGTTTTCATAGGTATGATCATCCCTTAACCCTCTCCAATACCTGTTTTGTAGTCAACCTCGGAAAACGTGTGTCCCTAGGTGAAAAATAGCGCCCAAGTCAGCGCGAGCAGACAGAATTCTGCAATCGCAGAATTTCAGAATGACCGCCCATATTGTCGAATTCGTATCTCCAACCACAGAGATCCGAATTCGATGATTCTTTGTGATACCTGTAGATTACATGACCTAGTTTATTTTCTGTATAATAACTTTGTGCTATTAGTTGTTGTGGACATAATTGTAGTCGTCACAAAACTGCGCGCACCCACTTTTTCTGGTTTTCCAAAAGTTGGAGATCGGAGCGCGCTCCGCCAAACGGGACTGCCCCGCCGTGTGCCAAGTATACCGAATGGTGCACGCAGCATAACGGGACACGTGAAAATTTGTGGGGACTGATTCGGACGTGTGTGCGCGCCGGAATCAGACCGTATCCGCTGCGGAGTTCGACAGGTTGAGAGTCTCATTCAGGAGAGCATGTCTGTGGAGGAGTACGCTGCGGAGTTCGACAGGTTGAGCCAATTTGCAGAGTATCTGGTGAGAGAGCCGGAGGTGCGAGCTATTCGTTTCTGTGAGGGTCTAAACTGGGAAGTGAAGATTCTTATTCTATCTTTTTATGAGACATACTCGGAGATACTTGCGGGGGGACGCAAGGTTGAGCAAGAGTTAGGTTTGAAGCCCAAGAGAGACCGTAATTCTTTTCTGGGGGCCAACAGAAGTGCAGTATCTGCCAAATATCTTCATTTCTAGTCCAGACCTTTCCAGCAGGCACAACAAAACCAGAATCCAGCTAGAGCACCTTTTCACTAGGCACCTTAGCAGCAAAGACAGTTACAGCAAGCTCTATGCAACTACTGTAAGAAGCCCGGTCATATCTGGGAAGTTTGCAGGAGGAGGTTAGGAGTTTGTTTGTATTATGGTACTGAAGGGCATCAATCGAGGGAGTGTCCTCGTCGTACAGTTCAGGGAGAAGCTTTAGCTCCGAGGGTACAGACGAGACCACCTGCAGCATAGTCGAGGGGACCGCTTCCAACACAGCAGCAGCATTTTGTCCAGCAGCAGCAGCAGGGAGGTGCTCGGCAGGGACGAGCGTTTGCTATGACCGTCGAGGAGGATGAACCCACCGGAGATGTCATCGCAGGTTCTATTCTTCTTGATTCCATTCCAGCTTTAGCTTTGTTTGATAGTGGTGCTTCCTATATTTTTCTATCTATTTCTTTTGCTCTGAAGCATGGTTTGGTAGCTGAGTCTTTTCTTAGGACTTGCAAGATCATGACCGGGGGAGGCATTATCCTGGTTAATCATATTTGCAAGGATAGAAGAGTTACTTTGGAAGGCCAGGAGTTGAGTGCGTGTCTACTTATAATGCCACTTCCAAGCTATGATATTATACTCGGGATGGATTGGTTGAGTAGGCACTGTGCTAGCATAGATTGTAGAGGAGGTAGAGTTTTGTTTGGTCCGCCAGGAGAGCCAGAGTTCGAGTTTGCTAGAGGAGCTGTGAAGCAGGGAGAAGGCATTATTTGTGGAGCTATAATGGAAGACAAGGAGTTGCCGCAACCGTTGATAGCAGAGTTTTTGGATGTGTTTCCTGAGGAATTGCCAGGATTGCCAGGATTGCCGCCAGATCGAGATGTTGAATTTTCTATAGACTTGGTGCCAGGTGCAAAACCAATTTTGCAGTATGTCTATAAAGTAAACAACAGCGAGCTGGTCGAGTTGAAGAAGCAGGTGGACGAATTACAGGATAAGGGATTTATCAGATCGAGTTCTTCACCATAGGGAGCCCCGATATTGTTTGTACCGAAGAAGGATGGATCGGTGTGCATGTGCATTGATTACAGGGCTTTAAATAATCTCACTATCAAGAATAAGTATTCTTTGCCATGGATTGATGATCTGTTTGATCAATTGAGTGGGACAAAGGTGTTTTCTAAGATAGATTTGAGATCAGGCTACAATCAGGTGAAGGTGAAGCTGGAGGACATACCGAAGACTGCTTTTAAAACTCGGTATGGTCAGTACGAGTTTATGGTGATGCCGTTTGGTTTGACTAATGCACCGACGATATTTATGAACTTGATGAACAAGGTGTTCCACCAGTACCTTGATAAGTTTGTGGTGGTGTTCATTGATGACATACTCATATACTCGAGGACACCGGAGGAGCATGAGGAGCATTTGAGGATTATGTTGGATATGCTGAGGAAGGAGAAGCTGTATGGAAAGTAGTAAAAGTGTAAATTTTTCCTGGACAAGGTAGAATTCTTGGGGCATGTTGTGACTGGTGATGGTATTTCTGTAGATTCGAAGAAGATTTTAGCAGTAGAAGCTTGGAAGACCCCGAGTTCGGTAGCAGAGATCAGGAGTTTCTTGGGATTGGCAGGCTACTACAGAAAGTTTGTGCAAGATTTTTTGAGGATTGTCGAGCCGATGACCAGACTCACAAGGAAGGATGTGGAGTTTGTTTGGACGGAGGATTGCCAGGTTGCTTTTGAGAAGTTGAAGAAGAGGTTGACGTCTGCTCCTATTTTGACGTTGCCATCAGGGTCCGGAGGTTTCACTATTTACAGTGATGCATCAGGGAAGGGTTTGGGTTGTGTTCTTCAGCAGTATGGGAAAGTGATTGCCTATGCATCCAGGCAATTGCGTCCTCATAAAAAGAACTATCCTATCCATAATTTGGAGTTGGCAACCGTCATATTCGCCCTGAAGTTATGAAAACATTATTTGTATGGAGAGCGTGTGGAGATCTTCACAGACCATAAAAGCTTGAAGTATGTTTTCACGCAGAAGGAGTTGAACATGAGGCAGCGTCGGTGGTTGGAACTGATGAAGGATTTTGATATCTCTTTGTTATATCATCCTGGGAAAGCCAATGTAGTTGCCGATGCTTTGAGCAGGTATCCGGTAGCTATGTTCTTGACGCAGGATCGATATTTGTTAGAGGACTTGGAGAGCTTGGGCATTGAGGTAATTGTTCCTGGTGGTGCTATGCAGATATGGGGACTGCAGATACACTCAGATTTGATGGACAGGATAAAGGCAACACAGTATGAGAATGTATTTCTGAGGAGTATCAGAGCTCAGGTGAGAGCAAGATTGGAGGATAATTTTACTATTGCAGAGGATGGATCTTTGAGACATGGAGATAGATTGTGTGTGCCTAGAGGGGAGTTGCGTGAGGAGGTGTTATGGGAAGCACATCGCTCTCAGTATTCCATGCATCCAGGTGCTAACAAGATGTATCGGGATATGCAAGAGAGTGTGTGGTGGTATGGCATGAAGAGAAAAGTGGCACAGTTTGTATCCAGATGCTTAGTGTGTCAGCAGGTGAAAGCCGAGAGGCAGAGGCCAGGAGGTTTACTTCAGCCATTACCCATTTTAGAGTGGAAGTGGGAACACATTACTATGGATTTTGTGTTCGGACTTCCACGATCTTCAGGAGAGAAAGATGCGATTTGGGTCATCGTTGATAGGTTGACCAAGTCGGCCCACTTTTTGCCTTTCAAGGTGGGTTTGTCTACGGAGAAGATGGCAGAGATGTATGTGAGGCAGATCGTTGGGATACATAGATTTTTTGTCAGTATAGTATCAGATCAGGATAGTCATTTTACTTCTCATTTATGAAGGAGTTTGCAGGAGAGTTTGGGCACTCAGCTCAGGTTCAGTACTTCATATCATCCCCAGACATATGGGCAGTTAGAGAGGACTATTCAGACTCTCGAGGATATATTGCGCACTTGTGTACTAGATTTCTGGGGTTTTTGGGAGGACCATCTCTGTTTGGTAGAGTTTTCTTACAACAACAGTTACCAGGCCAGTATAGAGATGTCACCTTTTGAAGCTCTGTACGGTCGGAGGTGTCGTACTCCTTTACCATGGGAAAATATTGGAGAGAGAGTTTTCCTTGGGCCAGAGATGGTGGTGGATGCAGAAGAGAAGGTTCAGTTAATCAGAGACAGACTTCGAGTGGCGCAGGACGGACAGCGGTATTGGGCCGATAGTCCTCGGAGACCTTTGGAGTTCGAGGTATAGTTTAAATTTTGTTTTGTGTTTGTTCTTGGTTGTTATTATAGATTAAGTTCTTAAGGTAGTGTTTTGTTCTAGGTGGGTGGTTTGGTATTTCTGAGAATTTCTTCGACACGAGGCACAATTCGCTTCGGTGGAGGCGGAAAGCTTAGTCCGCGATTCATCGGACCTTTCACTATTCTAGAGAGGGTCGGTGCAGTTGCTTATAGACTAGACTTGCCACCTGCATTGGAGAGAGTGCACAACGTATTTCACGTATCACAATTGAGATGATACGTGGCAGATCCTAGTCATGTATTGGATCACTCGGAGATAGAGGTGGGTCCTACTCTTAGCTATCCAGAGCAGCCAGTTGAGATTCTGGATCGGAGAGAGAAGGTGCTGAGGAACCAAACTATTCCTTTGGTGCGCGTCGTATGGAGGCATCACTCTTTGGGGGAGTCTACCTGGAAGAGAGGATGAAATACGAGAGCGTTATCCATATTTTTTTGTGCCTTAAAGTATGTTACTTCCTAGTTATGTTCTGTTCGTTGTTATATCCTTTCATAGTTAGTTGTGATTCTTTAGTTCTGTTCTGTTATTTTCTGGGGGTAGTTTTCTTCTTTGAATTTTGAGAAAAAAATTATTTTAAGGAGGGTAGACTTGTCACTACCACATTTTCTAGGAAAGGGTATTTTAGTAATTTCCTATTTAATTAATTATTGTGCTTGATAAATAATTATTTGTGGTATTATTTAATTGTTGTTAGATATTATTTATTTAATTTGGACTTGTGTTAGTGGACCTAACTAGTTTAGTTTGGACCCATGGACCAACATGAATTAATTAGTTAGATTTAGCCCATTTAGAAAGCCCATTGTTAAGGAGATTGATTAAATTAATTAAATTATTAGACTAGAAGCTTCCTTCCTTAATTATTTCTTCATGAGAGGCCCCAAAGGGTATAATGGACATTACATGATTACTTGAGGGAGAGGAATAGGGGGCGGCCTATATAAGTAGAGGGGGGGAATTCTCTCTCCTCTTTTTCATTCCAAATCTAGATCTAAAATTTTCCACTACCAAATTTTCTTTATTCCCACTTCATTTTTCTACCAAATTCATTCAAATTCCTTCCCAAATTACCATTAGAGACTTGAGAAGCAAGGACCTAGAAGGAGGAAGCAAAGATCTACAAAGAGGAGTAAGGATCTATAATTTGGAAGCAATTTTATCTCAATTGGAGGTTTCATTGGGAATCCATCTCCCAATACGTACAATTCAGTTTTTTCCCTTAAAATATCTTCTAAATTTGAGATTTAATAATAGAAAATCAACCCATATGCATGTACTACCCATAGGATTTGGTTTTGTGTTCATAGGAGGCCTATTGAGAAAGTTATGGTACTTTTTGTGTCAATTTTGGAGGAATTCCGAGAATGATAATTGTTGTGTGTATCAATTGATCCTATAGATCAATTTGACATGTGTTTATGTGTTTGGGGCTAGTGTCATGTCCATAATTGGGTACGTGTAGGTTGTATCCCAACAATTTGGTGATACGTGTTGTTTTAGGGGTTTCTATCCGACACGGAACTTTGTACATGTTGTATTTTGACACGGACACATAGATCTATATTTGATATTTGTATTGTTCATAAATATTATATGTGACTTGCTTGTGTCCTTCGGGGTGCAATTGGATGTGTGGTGGACTCGTGTCGCATGCGTATCCTAGATCTAGTGGGATACGGTGTGATACTCTCTATTTGTTGTGTATTTACGTGTAGATCTAATTAATTGTGCTTTAATTCTTGAATTATAATTGTGTGTGTGTATATATATATATATATATATATATATATATATATATATATATATGTATTATGGTATATTTATTATAGTATTTATTGTATCATAGATCTATGTATTATATATGTACTAATAGAATATATATTATGTAGCTTTCTTCTACATGCATTAGTATATATGTTATAAAATATGTTAGGGATATAAATATATGAATATGTTTTATAAAATATATGTGTATGTTTAATTAAGTAATTAGATTAATTATAGTTATTATATGATTATTTATATATATGTATATATGTATATTTATTATATATGTTGTATGTGTGTGTTGTTGCTATATTAAATATGTACATAATAATAGGAGAGGGTATGTATAGTTATTATATATATATATATATATATATATATATATATATTTATTTATTTATTTATTTATTTATTTATTTATTTATTTTGGGTGATATATATATATATATATATTTAGGTTTTCAGTGACGAAAAATTGGCGACAGCAGCCGCTGTCATAAAACAGCAGCAGTCGCTGTAGCTAGAGGCGACGCCATTAATGACAGCAGCCACTGTCATTAATGAGAGGCAGCAGCGATGGGAAATAGCAGCAGTGGCGACAGTGGGAGTGGTGACGGTTGTAAACCGTCACCAAAGCAGCAGCAGAAGTGCAGATTTCCAAACAACAGCAGCGACGGCGGCTTCAGTGACAGCCAGAACTGTCACTAAAGGCCTGGTATCAGTGTATCAGTGTTTTTCAACACTGTTTTCAGCGACGGTTAGGCAGATTTATGTATATGTATTTATATACTTATATTTATATATATATGTATATATATATGTATTGATATTGAGATAATATACTATTATTGTAACTGTGTGTGCTAGATTTGAAGGTGTCACGCCCCAGTCCCAGAATACGTAGGACTAGGAATACGTAAGCATGCCAGCCGTATGTATATGGAGACTCCAATATATGGAAACTATAACACATATGTACGTTGTATTATGAATAATAATTCACAAGTGGTATATAATTGTCACAAGCCACAGGGCATAACTAAATCTCATCCACAAAATCAAATAAATAATCAACTATATAACTGAATCAAGTATAAAATGCTTGATAAGATCAAGTAGTTGGGTGGAGACAAATCCACTACCAACTAGAATATAAAGAAACAAAATGAGTACATCTAATGATCAATAAGGCTCGAAGAGAAGACCTCCTCGAAAGAGAGATAAGTAGCAAGTCCTGATCTGTGCTCCTACAAATAGTCATGATCGTCTACACCTGGAAAGGGACTAGGCCCACAGAGGAACGTAATAATATACATAGAAGCATGCCAATAAAGTAAATAATGTGTAAACTCGAGGGTGATCTAACTAGCTAAGTGAAATGCACTTGAAGACAACCTTGGTACGTTTGGGTAGGTGAAAGGTATAAAGCGTAGCGTCGAGCCAGAGACTAAGTACCTAGCATTAGCTGTAAACTGGATACCAGGAGTATATGCTGACTACATCACCGATCATGATAGCGTGCAGCTAGTAACCTTTGTCAGATATATCAACAAGTATATACGCCCATAACCGGATAACACTGAGCCCATAATCGGGTAACACATAGCCCATAATCGGGTAACACTGAGGCTCACGATCCCGTAATTTACTCTGAAACTATGGTAGCCAAATGTCTATCCCATACGCCTACTAATTGTCTTTCCCGTCCAATGCCAATGTATAAGTCGCAAATACGATGTGGACATCTCGTACTATAATGCAAGTCACTAAAGAAATATACAACTAAGCTAAATACCGTCACACATGCTGCTCAACCGATGGCCAGTCAAGCATGAAGCATGCGTCCCTACATAAACTCACTCTGTGACGTACAATGATACGTGTCCAGGCCTGGGGAGTTATATTGATAACTCTACAACTTTAGGTGGGTCCACTAGACACTAGGTCAGACACAAGTCCTAAAGTCTACTCCTTCGTTGACTACACCCGGGTCTTTCTCGGATGCACACAGTTATATAATATTAAAATAATAAAATATACAACTAAATAATATCTGAATTTAAACAGTACAATAAGGCAAGGTATACTTGCCTAGCAAGAAAACTGCGAAGTGTAAGCGTCCATGCGTCAAGCACAAGGGATCAGAAACTATGGCATCAGAATGAACATCTTGGGATGCTGAAATGAACACCACCAACATTCCCAGAATAAGTGAAATAGTAAAAAAAGTTTACCCTTTCGTCCAATTTGGATACAGGGGCAAAACGGTAATTTCAGGTCAAAGCGGGATCCACATGTGGCCCATTTTGTACCGAAATACGTGTCATGATAAAGGACTCTAAATGGAACAAATTATAGGTCAAACAAATTCTAAACGTCGATACGAACTCAACGGTAAGACCAATTTTGGATTACGGTGAGCCGATCACAAATTCGCCCTTCAAGTCAAACCGTAGATCCCGCGAATAGGCGGCTGGGTCAACTGTCTCAAAATCATATAAAATTTGGATCACAGGACCAGCGTGATACCACAAATCTAATGGCGCAAGTTTTGTTGTATTCCGACGAGCGTACACAAAATGGGAGTGGTGTATTGTAAAAGTTGTGATACGAGGACTTTTTGCGGATACGGGTTAATTTCGACGCGCACACACGTTCGATTCAACTTTCGTGAAAGCCCACACATTATGATATACCATACACGTCTTTTGGTATAATTGGTACGCGATGAGGCAGTCTCGTTTGGTGGGACGCACTCCGTATAACAAAATTCTAGTATTTTAAAAATAAGTTTTTCTGAGATTTCTACCTAATTTATCTCTGGTTCTAATGCAAAATAAAATTAATTAATTAGCAAAAAATAATCTTGGTTATATAGGCTTTATACAGTAAAAAGTAAATTTCAATTTGGATGTCTATGTTGAAAGATATCAGCCTCTAAACATAGGTCGTTGGGGCGGTTCATAACAGTTTAAAAATATAATTTTTCTCTTAACTTGGCTTCAATTTCTACCTTATTTTTAATGCTGCTCAAATGAAACTAATTAATGGAGTTTATAGAGGGATAGGTTGTGATCGTACCAACGAAGACGGATAAGAAATCGGTCGAGAGATGAGACAAAAAACAGTGCGTGAAGAGGCGATCGTCGCTGCATATTCCTACTGCGGTTGTCCACACGGTTTGTTATCGCGGCCGGGCCGGCAACTCTCCGGCGGTGATGCGGGGGTGCAAGGGTCCGAGGTCGGTGCTAGGGTATAGGCGAAGGTTAGGGGATTAGCTTTAGGGTTAGGGTTTATATGATATATATACATAGAGAGGGAGCCGCGGGAGAGATGGGTCACGGGGTTGAGCGGAACCTGGCCCGTGGGGTGCTGTGCTCGCGGGGTTAGCTGTTGCGGGTGTGGGGGTTAGCTTAGGTTGCGGGCTTTAGGGGTTGGGGTGATTAGGCTTAGGTTTAAGGTTATTAGTTAAGGGTTTTAGAATTAGTTAAGGGTTTTAGGGTTTGATTAGGGATTTAACAATTTCTTTTCCTTTTCTTTTTATTTTACTTTCTTATTAATACTATATATTTATATATATGTATATAAGGTATAAAAATCCAGAAAAAAAAACATTTTTAGCCAAAAATAAATTCTAAAAATCTATCACTCTTCTACAAGGATTCCTAAAATAAAATAAAATAAAAATAATAGTTTTGTGCAATAATTCTAAATGAGTATTTATCTAGGTAATTAAATCAATAAATTTTATTTTCTAATTAACTAAGAAATAATATAAATAAATTTAATGATTATATAAATAAAATATTTAAATTTTAGGGGGTTTTACAGAAGGCAAATTGGGATACCTATCTATCGCTGGGAGAGTTCGCTTATAACAATAGTTATCAAGCAAGCATTTAGATGGCCCCGTATGACGCACTTTATGGATGCAAGTGTCGATCGTCGATATGTTGGGAGAAAGCATGTGAACAGCAAGTGCTAGGACCGAAACTTGTTGAACAGGCCGTCGAAAAAAATTGGCATGGTTCGAGAGAATCTTCGAGTCGCTCAAAGTCGTCAGAAGAGTTACGCGGATGTACATCGGCGACCCTTGAAATTTATGGAGGGTGATAATGTGTTCCTAAAGGTGACACACATGCGAGGCATGATGCAGTTCGGGGTCAAGGGGAAGTTGAGTCCGCGATTTGTTGGACCCTTTGAGCTTCTATAGAGGGTGGCGCCAGTGGATTATCGAATTGCACTACCTCCGGCTTTAGCGAAAGTGTACGATGTCTTCCATATTTTCTAACTAAGAAGATACGTGCATGACACGAGTCACGTAGTGAACTTCAATCAGCTTGAACTGATTATTGACCTATCATATACGGAAGAACTTGTTCAGATCCTGGACAGGAAAGAGAAGACCTTATAAAATCAATCAGTGGCTTTGGTTCGTGTGTTGTGGAAGAATCATGTAGTCGAGGAATCGACGTGGGAACTCGGGGAAAAGATGCGGAAGCAGTACCCTTCCTTATTCGATAACCTAGAGGTAGAACCTTTGTTTTAATTTTCGATGACAAAGTTTTTCTTAGTGGTATATTATGTAGTGTCTCGCTCCTAGCGGCTCACTATATAAGGCTTGTGGCTCAATTGACTCAGTCAAAATTGAGTATAGAAAAACTTTACGGCAATCAATCACGGACAATGTAATGAACCTTTCTAATTAATGGATCGGTTTCTGTTGGAATAAGTCCAATATTTTTTGTTGGATTTTTTGTTGGCTTTCTTAGATTTTTGCTGCTTGATTTTGGCGAATGCATTTTCATGATTGGATTTCGATGATTGATTGTTTATCCCATTTTTATCGATTGCATGTATTCATTCTAGAGAACTTTGAGAGAAAGAAAGATGGTAATCTAACCAAATGTTGGTGTCAATGCAAATAGATGCGTGATCGGATCCTGAGCGAGAAAGCGTCCTCTTCTCTCGATATTCTCTATTTGGTGAGCGGTTATGTCCCTTCTTCTGTACTCCTTT
This sequence comes from Iris macrosiphon, assembly GCA_036927795.1. Lineage (NCBI taxonomy): Eukaryota > Viridiplantae > Streptophyta > Magnoliopsida > Asparagales > Iridaceae > Iris > Iris macrosiphon. Next base: position 190,473,577 of record JAYESA010000004.1, read on the forward strand.
ATGCCAATAATCAATAAAGCTCTTTTGTAACATTGCTAAGTCCAATGATTGATAAACCCACTAATGCCACAAGTTTTATACCACTATTGTAAATCAATGAATTGCATTGATAAGAGAAAAGTTCAATTACATAACATAGGGAAGGATATAAATATTATGTCATAGTTTGGTGCCATGACTTAGCGGTAAATTAGAGTCTACGGACTACCAGTCGTAATACTGAATATGTATGTTGAAATGAGAATGATTAAATGTGCATGTTGCTCTAAATATTTTAATACCTTATACTACTATTTATTATTATTATATAGTCTTAGATGCATTGTATAGTCATGGACAACTTGTGCACAAGGTAATAGATTTTTTTGAACGGAACCTGGGGCACTGGGGGCCGTTCGGCCAGGGGCAAATAGTAACCCTTTGGTAGCGCAGGGTATAAATGGAACATTCATTGAGACTTGCTACTTGCTTTGAATGGCACATCGCACGTCCATCGAAGTCCTATAAGACATGTCCATCGTGGTGCTACACCACAAATGACCCAGTAAGAATGAATTCATATTAATGATGTCTTATGTAGGGACGGTAAGAACAATCATGTAATTTATACGGGAACGTCCATTGGTTGGGGTAAGAATTTCATATATTGCCAAGATATATATATATATATATATATATATATATGTTTCACTGCTTAACCGTTGCCTATCTTAACTATTGCCTATTAAACTGCTTGCTTTAATTCAGAAGTGTTGGTTTAGGTGAGTGGGCCAGTTCTGCTCACTAGTACAAGTTAAGTACTGACCCACGTCTGTTTAGGATGATAAACGATGAAAAGATTTGATATGCGAAAAACGAGGTCTTGTACGAAGACCCGCCCTTTCTTTTATGTTTACAAACAAGATTGTACAAATTTAATCCTATACGAGGATGTCTAAGTACAATTTATTTAATCTGGGTAAATATTGCTATAGGTGTCTGATGTGCAGTCGATCAATTTAGCCCTTGGACCATACGATGTTGAAGAAGTGCCGTGGAAGACAGGAAGCAGCTTCGAAGGTTGCTAAAGAGGGTGGATGCTCGATGCAAAAGTCGTCGATCCCTTCTCTTTGCCTGAGCTCTGGATTCTACTCCCTCTCTCTCTCTTGACCGTTTGACCTTCGATCTTTGCGACCGTTGGATCTGATACTGGATTTCTCGATCAATTTCTGACCTCTTTTCTCCAATTTTTTGACCTTGTTTTTGTCGACCTTGTTCCTCGTTGATAGAGGTCTCTATTTATAGAGTTTTAGTGACAGTAACCACACAGTCGACGTAGAAACCGAGTAGTGGAAAGTACAACACCCTTTTACACGACGGTTTAAAATAACCAATGCCTGCGTATAAATGACCTTTTGAGTGAGCATGTGACGCGCGTCCAACTAAGGGACAGAACGCATATATCTGCTATGAAGATCACGGCGTAGAAGCCACGTAGATAGTTATCCCTTGTGTAGAAGAGGTTGGCGTAGAAGCCAAATGACTGTCACCATGGCATAGAAGCCAAGTAGGCATAGAAGCCGAGTGGGCGTAGAAGCCAAGTAGGCATAGAAGCCAAGTAGGCATAGAAGCCGAGTGGTCATAGAGGCCGAGTGGGCATAGAAGCCGAGGTAGCGTAGAAGCCGAGTGGACATAGAAGCCGAGTGGGCATAGAAGCCGGGTGGGCATAGAAGTCGAGCAGATGTGGACGCTTTAGCCAGAATTACGGCTCTTGGAGATGTAATCAAATCTCTTGCATTAAATACAGAGATCTGCCCCCATCTTGCGCATTAAATACAGAGGCTTGTCTTTAAGATTTGCCATCATTCTGCACATTAAATGCAGATATGCGCCTCGAATCCTGTACGAAGAGCAACTGCTGATGTGGCGATCTGTTTGCCTTTTGCGGAGCATAAAAAGCTCACGTCTGCCTGTGTAAAACTGGGCGGCGTACTCCCTTATATGCGTAAGAGTAGTTTACGCAAAGGGGATGTCACTAAACGATGGTTCGGTGACATTTAATCAAATCTCTGCATTAAATACGGGGATCCGCCTTCATCCTGCTCATTAAATGAGGAGGCATGGTTTAAAGGTCTGCCATCCTTCTGTGCATCAAGTGCAGAGACGTGCCTCAGGCATTTGTCAGTATTCGGCGCTTCAAATGCAGAGACGTGCCTCGAGAAACTGTCACCGCTCTGTGCATTAAATGCAGAGACGTGCCTCGAGCCTTGTACGAAGTACAGCTTTTGACGTGGCAGGCTGTTTGTCTTCCGCGAAGCGTAAATAGCTCACATCTGCCTGTGTAAAACAAGGCGGCGTATTCCTTCGTATGTGTAAAAGTGGTTTACGCAAAGGAAATGGCAGTAAATGATAGCCTGGGTTGCAGTGCCGCGCCATCATGATACCCGTCGCTTGGGTTGTCGTGCAGTACTCTTTGTCAGGAGTCCAGACGTCAGGTTCATTGCATGATCTGACAGGTTCATTTCAAAGAATACGAAGCGTTCCTCGTACGCTTCAATGCTGCATTGAAAGCGGATGAGTTTTACGCCATATAGGCGATGAAGCACCATGTTCACGCCGAAGCGTCCTGGACATATTGCACTACGCGGATGGTCCTTGAGCCAATATTTTTACGCTGTGCTTAGCGGAAAAGCTCTGTTGCGCGTTTGATGGCTCTGAGGTCCTATGTTTATGCTGCCCTGCACGTACGTGCTGCGTATAGCTATCAGCGTATTTTTTATGCTTCTACAAGACCCCCTTCAAAGCTTTCAAATTCCTCGTAATTTAAAATGCTTTGAATGAAGTATGAACCGTTCCTCGTAACTCAAAACGCTCTGAATGGAGCCTGAAACGGTCAAGCCTGACACGTTCTTTCATGGCTAACTTTATGGCGGAGTTATTGGGGATCGGTGATCTCTTTCGCCTATAAAAAGGCTGAGGAGTTTTCCTGTTCTTCCTACACTTCCTTCACCACACAAAGATGATGGCCGGAGTTCGTCGGGGCAACTTGAGGAAGAAGGAGACCATGCTCTTCCAGCATGTAAGGAGCCAAAAAAGACGGCATCTTTTAGCAAATATCCTCTGTAACGATGGATCATGGAAGGATATCATAGCCTCCTTTGCTCGGGATAATCAGCAACTTTGTATGGTTGTTCTTCGGGAGAGAAGAAGGATCGCATTTCGTCATGCCGCTTGCAAGCGGTACCTTCTTTCGTTACCTCCGTGGACGAGAGCAGACAAACCGTAACTGCCGTCCTCGAGTGGCGTTGGTTGTAGGTAAGCAGATTTACCCTGCTTTCCTTCTGTTGGAGGATGGGTCTATGCCCAGTTTTGTATCCTCCCGCCACTGATCATCTTCTTGTTCATCGACTGTGGATGTCGATGAACTGCCATGGAAGAAGAGGAAGTTCTTCACCAATACGAGAACCTGGCAGAACAGATTATGGGTGCGATCTTCAGACGACGATGAGGAAGCCCTTTGTAGACGAGATTTCCCTCATATGTAGTCATAAAAAACGAAGAAAACCCTTGTAGACTGGATTTCCCTCATGTAATCATGCTTTTTTTTTAATTTTAATAAAATTATCTCTTTCTTCATATGATCATCTTGCCATACTTTGCTGTGAAGTCTGAATATGTGTAGCTTCGACACGTCTGATTCTTTACGCCGACTCTGTTAGAAAGAGTGCTAGGTCCTGTCCTGTCTTTTACGCATAACTAAGGATGCGCAGAAAGCCGCTTTAGCAGTCGAGTGTTCGAACTGTTGTTAGGAACGAGGAACCGCGTAGAACTTTGAACTGTTACTACTTCTAATAAACAGAATTTTTATTTAGACCGTCATCTTCAAGAGTGATTTCTCGAAAATCCCTTGGAACAGGGTGAGAAATGGCTGTCAAACTGAGTCGCCATCTTAAATTTGTAGACAAAATATTCAGACTGGATTCTGGATGAACTTCGAATCGACCCACGAAGAAGAGTAATTTTTAATGTTGAACTCTATATGCTTCGGGTACTTGGGTATCTTGAGGTCAAGAAAGAGTATCTTCTGTGTGAACTCCTGCAATTGACCGCCTTGAGAATTTGTTCAGATGTACTATACTGGCCTGCGTATTTTTCAGATACGCGGAAAGTCGTGGAGCATGAAATCATAAGTTCGTAGCCTCTGAGCGTAAGCTAAACGCCACCGAGCGTGAAATCATAGACTTGTAGTTCCTGAGCGTGAAGTCGTAGGTTTGTAGCCTCTCGAGCATAAAAGCTACCGAGCACAAAGGCATCTGGGCGTAAAACCATAGACTTGTAGCCATTGAACTTCAAACCATAGATTTGTAGCTGTCGAGCGTAGAAAGCTCCTTGGTGCAGAACTGTAGATTTGTAGCTTCTGAAAAGAAAATCTTTCGAGCGTGAAGTCGTGGATCTGTTGCCTCTGAGCGTAAAAAGCCACCGAGCGTGAGATCATAGATTTGTAGCTGCTAAGCGTGAAGTCGTAGGTTTGTAGCCTCTCGAGCATAAAAGCTACCGAGCACAAAGGCATCCGGGCGTAAAACCATAGACTTATAGCCTGTGAGCGTAAAACCGTAGATCTGTAGCTGTCGAGCGTAGAAAGCTCCTTAGCGTAAGAACCATAAATCTGCTTTGCGCGAAAAACTTTTCGTATTCGCTGACTGTCCGTCTTCTCTGAGTAAATAGGCTGACGTAGTACCCAATCATAATCAGATATTAATTAGGAGATTTGGTTCGGGATTCGAAGCGTCCATCCGAACTCTATATATACCCCAAGTTTCTGAGAGAAAAACTTTTTATCCGTCTTCTGCGAAAGAAAGCCTTCGTCTGTTCGAGTTCTTCTTCGTCTCTTCTCCGAGATTTAAAAGTTTACAAAAATGGCCTCGAAACAATCCTCCTCCACTAAGGGAAAGAAGGTTGATTCTTCTTCTCGTTCTTCTGCTCAAGAGAGAGCGTCTTCGGTCGGGCAAGGTGAACTTCCTTCTGAGCGAAGTATCCCACCGACGAGCAGTGCACCCGGCCTTAAAGGTAGAGCTTTTGGGATGAAAAAGAACGATTGAAAATCCTTCGTACACGTTGTACGTGACCGCGCTAGGTCATCTTCTGTGCTGATAGCCTCTTTGAGGAAGATGATGCACAGAGACGTTTCATATTTTACGTCCACATTTCTAATGTGTCAGCGCAAAAAACTCCATATCTTCGCAGTCTAGCGTAAAAGCTTTGACTGTCGAAAGTTGGCGTATAAAATTTGAGCGTTACGCTTCTGGATGAAGATTCTGGCGTAATGACTCAATTTTACCAGTCTGGCGTAAAAGCTCAGACTGTATACTGCCAGCCTTGAACTTTACGCTTTAGGAAATGGATTCCAGCGTAATGGTCAAGTTTTTACGGTCTTGGCGTGAAGCACAGACTGTTGTTTTTCGGCGTATGCTGCAAGTTTATAGGATCTGACTTGTCTTTCTTTCACCTTGCAGTTAACTTGCATGTGTCTTCGCTAGTCGATGTAATGGGTTCTGTCGCCGGGATGCTACACTCCAACTATCTGGAAGATCTGTCACACGTGACATTTCCTATCTCCGGGCCACAGTATCCTGAAGGAAGGAAGATTCTGATATCGGCTCAGGGCGAGCGAATGCTGCTGAGCATGATCAACGGGGAGCCCCTGACGTACATAGACGGGGACCAATACCTAAAGCCTGCTTTCCTCTTCGGGGACATGATCGACAAGCAGTCCCAGACGAAGCCCAAGAAAGAACTCTGGATTTTCCCTGCCGGGAGCTTGGTTTTGTATCTGCCCAAGATGCCGAGAGACTATCCTATCTCAGCGTTCTTCCATGCCACACATCCCAGGAGGATGTCATGGACGCTGACTCCTAATCTTCACGGCAGGCCGGGGAAGATCTTTCATCTGAAATGAGAGGATCAGGGGTCGTTTGTCAGTCGTCCTTCCGACAATGTGACGACGTTCAGGGGACTATACCCGGGCAGTGTCCCAAGTGAAGACAGTTTAGTGATCCAGCCAGTCCAGTTATCGACCTTCTGCAATGATTTTATGGGGCACGGGGGAGTATACCCTAAGGTGAACCCTCGGTGCGGTGGGTGGATCACCCCTACAAACCTTCGATGGGCTCGCTTAGTTGATTGGGCCCTGAAGCATTTTTAGACCGAGTTGGAGAGCATTGGTTTGTTTGCAGCTGTGAGTGCCACCAGCGTTGGGTTGCCTCCTAACCCCAACCTATTTCTGGAACTGATAGAGCGATATATTTTGCTCACCTGGACTTTCGCCACTCCATTGGGGGAGTTGGGATTGGCCCTTCATGAGATGGCAGAGATCTCGAGACTGCCGATGGGGGATACTCCGTATGAAGAGTATGTTCCTACGAACCGGGAGCTGGAGGATTCAGACCCTCGGGTAGTGGAAGTGTATCAGGAGCTGATGTGCCACTACCTTGCTTGCACTACTTTTTATGGTGAGCCCTCAGATTTGGCTCACATCACTAAATGGACGTCCTACCTCTTCTTTCACCGGTCCCGGAATGCTAAGCCGGAGAAGGTATTAGAGGGCAAGGATCTGCCTGTGAATCCTCTGAGCGTGCTTAATGCTCAGGTAGTCGACGATCTCATGGTAGACGCTGGGGCTCCGGACTTGATCCTCGACAAAGGGATAGGGCAGTATCCGGTAGGCATTAAAGCCTATAGTTATTTGAGGCGTTGCCGCAGGCCTCTGTCCAGGGAAGCTCAACTGGCTGGCTTTCTCTCCATATGGCTGCGCCAAGTGGTAGTACCTGGCGTCGCATCTACGGACCGCATTCACCGCAACACGCTATGGCCTGCAGTGCGTTTGGTATTTGGGGCAAGACTGGGCTTGCTTCCTACCATGGTGTGCCGCATTCAAGCTGGCCTGAGGGCCATGACTGACGGGCTGCTCGCTGATGAGACTCGACGTGATAGCTTTCCCAGGGTAGAATTCTCATACCTGTATCTGATGGGATGGTTAATTCTTCATAACCCCAGGGTTATGTCTCCCGGGTACGACAGTAGTTCGGGGGCTAGTTTCCTGCTGAACTACCAGAAATCTTCCTGGAATGTGGCCACGGTTCTAGACTGTCGGCGGGTGCTGGGCTTCAGTCACAGCTGGAAGCTCTTCTGCACTGTCCCATCTGTACATCGCAATCAATCGGGGATCAGGCTTGAGGATTTAGGCAGGGAGAAGACCAATCTTTCTCCTGAAGCTTTTAATTGGTTGGTCTGCATTAGACCTTCCCATTTACTATACAGGAGTGAGGACCATTGCTTCTTGGAGCCCTACCTGCCTAGTCGGTTTGCCAGGCAGTTTGGGTATGATCAGTTGCATGTAGGCAACGCCGTCACCAGCTTCCGGTTCAGGGGTGGACTCATTGATGGAGCGAGAGGATGGCGATATTTCCTCATGGGCTGCACTGGAGCAATTTTTACTGTACCGGTCATTACACTCTCCACGGAGCTGCGCATCCTTCACTCGTATGCCCAGTTCTATGTGGCAATGAACACCTTCCATCGCGATTTTGATATGCATGGAAGTTTTAGGGTGCCCTCTTCCAAGTCTGGGGGAAGAGTCGAAGTCCCCTCGGTTTCTTCTGACGAGGGTGAGGAGTTCTTCAATCCAGATGAGCCTCTGTTGGCGGTATCGAGGGGTGAAGTACCCCTGCCTGCAGGGCCTTTGGTAATCTCCGGGAAGCGAAGGGCTCATACTCCGAAGGAGACTTCCCCTCGCAAGAGGAAGAAGAAGATGGTCAATCGTCCTCTCTGGATTCCTGGTATTGAGGCTCCTGGAAGTGAGCCTGCATCTCCTCATGTTGGGGATGATTCTTCGATTGGAGGTTCCTCGCCTTTTAGAGAGGGACCCTCTACAGTTCCGGCTGGTGGTGCCGGAGAATCTCTGCTGGAGGCCGCCGTCGCTGCTACTGCTTCAGGTAGTGGAACGAGGTTGCCTTCGGGGCTGAGTATATCTTTACGTGGATCGACATCGGGAGAGACCCCTGCCGTGCCTGTCAGCGCACTTGGCGAGATTCCAGCTGATGAGCCTCGGTTGGAATTTGACGAGGACCTAGAAGACTATTTGCCAGCGTCAGTTAGCAGACCCCTTTCTCCAGGTATGACAGCTTGCTTAGCATCGTTAAGAAACGATTTAGCTGTACAGGCCGAAGATGCGACATATATGCCGTCGGTCATGGGTAAATGTCGTCTTTATGCCTTTTCTTTTAGGAAAGTTAACATTATGCTGATATTAACTTCCTTTCGTCCTCTTTTCAAGGGAAGACCTCTTCGGGGAGGGCAGTGTAGCTGCGCCCTTCAGCTCTGCGTCCGGTCTTGGCGGCGACACGGAGGTGGCTGATTTTGAGGAGGAAACATCTTTGGGTGCCGGCTCGCCTGTTAACGAGGTCCCAATATCTCAAGAGGAGGACGAGCCCGTCATTGCGACAATGCCTCCTGTGAGTATGCTGGTATCGTCGTCCGGTGTTGGCGCTTCTTCTTTCGTCGCACCACCTGTTGAGGCGACGGCCGTGGCAACATCGTCTGCGGTTGTTCTCGGAGGAGGATTTGCCAATATCGAGGCCACTCCCAGCGTCCAATCGGATCTAGCTGTGCTGATCGAACAGTACACTGATATCTTCTACACCACTTTGAAAATGTTAATATCAAGGGTGTTGGCGAAGAATCTGAGTTTTGCGTCGCTGAAGAGGTCCTCCCAGTCCGCGATAATGCCGATCCGAGAATTCGACGACACTGGGCTAGCTGAAACGCTGGAGGAGATAGTTAATGGTTTGGAGCAACCCATTAACGAATACTTGCAGCTAGCTCGAGACAATATTGAAGATCTGGTCCAGGCTAGATACGACTCCATGACTGCGCGGCTTGCCAAACAGATGACAGGAGTAAATAAATCCATCCAGACGCATCAGCAGGAGATGGATGAAGGAAAAGTCATCCTAGAGGAGACCATTGCTCTTCGAACGAAGTGCCAGACCGAGCACGAAGGGAATGTAGCGAGGGTCCTCGGGCTGGAAACTGTGGTGGCCCATGCAGGTCAAGAATATATTGTCTCGGTTACGTAACTGTAGCGAACAAGCCTGCGTAATAGGAATAGAGTATAAGGATCTCATCCACGCTTGATTGAAATTCATCCTTCCTATTTAATACTTGCATCCTGTTTGATTTCTGTACTTTTCTAATCGTTTCGTACATCAACTGCAGAGAGATGGATTTGCAGAATGGATGTACTGCCGCTGATGGCGACGCAACTTCTGGAGTCAATGGTCAGACTCAAGGAGGGACCCCAACAATTCCTAGGCTTCCGGGGCCAGATGGACAGACTCACACCCCAGTTCCATCTGACCTTCCCGCTTCACCTATTGGGAACCTTCCACCTGTCCCAGTACCGCAAGATGGCCAAGCGCAGATGTTCCAATTCTTTCAGATGATGATACAGGAACAAAGGCAGCAGGCAGCCGAGCAGAGGCAGCAGGCAGCCGAACAGAGACAAGAATTTATGGCAGCACTGGAGAGGATGGCTGCACATGCTACTGTACCAGCCCAAACACTAGCTCCAGTACCTCAAGCTAAGGTTGGATCAGTAAAGGATTTTGTTCAGATGGGTGCAAGGCAGTACAAGGGCACTGAGAGCCCGGAGGAGACTACCAGCTGGATCACTCACACACAGAAGCTACTGGAGGCATCGCAGTTACCTACGGACCTATGGATGACGGGTGTACGGACGCTTCTAGATGGTAATGCCCATCACTGGTGGGAATCCATGGAGCACCAGTTGGGTACTTACCAGACATGGGAGCAGTTCTTGGAGTGCTTCGAGGGAAAGTACTTTTCGGACACTGTCAGGGACACCTTGTATGATCAGTTTCTTCACTTGGAGCAAGGGAACCGAACCGTGGACGAGTATGATGCTGAGTTTAGTCGACTCAGCAAATATGGCGCTGCTTTGATACCAAATGACTTGGCTAAGGCTAAGAGATTTCATCGAGGACTGACCCAGGAGCTACAACATTATACAAGCACGCAGTCCCGAGTCTCTTATGCTGAACTACTGACAGAGGCCAGATTTCAGGAAACCATTAGCAGAGAAAGGGGAGCTCAGCTGAGGACACAACAAGGATCAGCAAGGATACAGCAGGGACCAGCCAGGACACAACAGGGAGGACCTATCAGACGCCCCTTGGCACAACAGCATCAGCAACACCGAGCAGGACCGTACCTGATTCCGGAAAAACCCCAATGTAATTATTGTGGGAGGATCGGACATGTTGAGAGAGATTGTCGGACCCGCTTGGGTCAGTGTAGGAGATGTGGCTCTGGACAGCACATGGTGAAAGACTGCCCCATGCAGCAGGCACTTCCGCCGCCAGTTCAGAGATTAGCGCTTCCAGCACCGAAGCCAGCACAGCAGATGACTGGACCGGAAGCACCTCGACCCCCAGCAGCAGGAGGATTTCAGAGAGGACCACCGCTACCCACTCAGGAGGAGCAGTATATGAGGACTGGACATGGACAGCCGCAGAGGAACGGGAGAGCTTTTGCATTGGAGGTAGATGACCTGGATCATGAGGTGGATGTCATAGCAGGTATTACCCTTGCTTTTACTTTTCCTGCTGTGACATTATTTGATACGGGAGCCACCCACTCATTCATATCATCTAGTTTTATTGCCAAACACAATATTGCTTCTACACCATTATCTAGTTGTGTTAGAATTCTTACCGGAGGAAGAGTTGTACCAGTTAGTCGAGTTTGTAGATCGGGCCCTATAGTGATTCGTGGCAGAGAGATGAATGCCCAACTCTTAGTCCTTCCTATGCCGTCTTTTGATATTGTGCTTGGAATGGACTGGCTGAGCAAGAACCACGCTTTCTTCGATTGCTTTGGAGGAAGCATTCTTTTTAAGGTACCAGGCCAGCCTGAACTTGAGTTTGCTCGAGGATCCACAGAAATCCTTGATGGTATGCAGCTCGCAATGGACGATGTTGTCTATCACCCTATTATTTTAGAATTTCTAGACGTCTTTTCAGAGGATTTGCCAGGACTACCACCAGACAGGGACGTAGAGTTTTCAATTGAACTAGCACCCGAAGCAGCACCTATAGCATCGCATGTTTACAGACTGGCGAAGAAGGAGATGGACGAGCTGAAGGCACAGTTAAAAGAGCTAGAGGAGAAAGGTTTCATCCGACCAAGTGCATCACCCTGGGGAGCACCAGTGTTGTTTGTACCCAAGAAGGATGGGTCAGTGCGTATGTGCATTGACTACAGGGCCTTGAATGCCGTGACAGTGAAGAACAAATATCCACTGCCACGCATTGATGACCTGTTTGATCAACTCAGTGGAGCTAAGGTATTCTCGAAGATAGATTTGAGATCGGGATATCTCCAAGTGAAGGTACGGAAGCAGGACATTCCGAAGACCGCATTCAGGACAAGATATGGACACTACGAGTTTTTGGTCATGCCATTTGGATTGACCAATGCTCCAGCAATCTTCATGGACTTGATGAATCGAGTCTTCCACCAGTACTTGGACCAGTTCGTGGTCGTCTTCATAGATGATATACTTGTCTATTCGAAGAGCCACGAGGAGCACGAGGAGCATCTGCGGATTGTTCTAGAGACTTTGAGGAGCGAGCAGTTATATGCTAAACTCAGCAAATGTGAGTTCTTCTTGGACAGAGTTTCATTTCTTGGACATGTTGTCACAGGAGATGGCATTTCTGTTGATCCAGAGAAGATCTCAGCAGTTGAGACATGGCCTGTTCCTAAATCAGCAGCAGAGGTGAGGAGTTTCCTTGGACTTGCGGGATATTACCGACGGTTCGTGGAAAACATCTCAAGGATAGCGGCACCTATGACTCGTCTGACTTGTAAAGATCAAGAATTTATATGGACTGACGAGTGTCAAGCAGCCTTTGAAGAGTTGAAGAAGCGACTGACTACAGCACCAGTATTGGCGATTCCGTCAGGATCAGGAGGTTATGTGATCTACAGTGACGCATCAGGGAAAGGCTTAGGATGCGTATTGATGCAGCATGGCAAAGTGATTGCATATGCATCTAGGCAGTTACGAGTGCATGAGAAGAATTATCCGACTCATGACTTGGAACTTGCAGCCGTTGTATTTGCTCTGAAGCTATGGAGACATTACTTATATGGGGAACGAGTGGAAATCTATACAGACCACAAAAGCCTCAAGTACGTCTTCACGCAGAAAGAGTTAAATATAAGACAACGTCGATGGCTCGAGTTGATGAAAGATTTCGAGATAGAGCTACATTATCATCCAGGCAAGGCTAACGTGGTAGCAGACCCGTTAAGCCGGAAGCCAGCAGTTTACTTCTTGACAGCACCGAGGGAACTTTTGGAGGACTTGCAAGAGCTTGGCATTGAAGTGATACTACCCGGAGCAGATGGGACACTAGCCAACTTGCAAGTACAATCATCATTGGTAGAGAGGATTAAGGCAGCTTTGCCTACAGATGCCAGATTCAGGAGACTAAAAGAAAGGACAGAGGCCGGAGAACAGACCGGATTGCGCATTCATGAGGATGGGACATTACGATGTGGTGATCGTCTTTATGTTCCAAATGGAGAGATTCGACAGGAGCTGATGGCAGAGGCTCATAGTTCGATCTATTCTATTCATCCTGGAGGCACCAAGATGTATCGTGACTTACGACAGCATTTTTGGTGGCATGGGATGAAGAGAGAGATAGCTCGCTTTGTAGCTAAATGTCTGGTATGTCAACAAGTGAAGGCGGAGCATCAGAGGACAGCAGGATTATTGTAACCACTTCCGATTCCAGAGTGGAAGTGGGAGCACATCACTATGGACTTCGTCACGGGTTTTCCCAAGAGTCCAAGTGGGAGAGATGCAGTATGGGTAATAGTGGACTGACTCACCAAGTCAGCCCATTTTATACCTTTCAAAGTGGGTCAGTCTACAGAAGCTTTAGCTGATTTATATATGAGACAGATTGTGAGATTGTACGGCATACCAGTCAGTATTGTATCGGACAGAGATTCGCGCTTCACATCGCACTTTTGGAGAAGCATGCAAGAGAGTCTTGGTACTCGTCTGAAATTCAGTACATCTTACCACCCGCAGACAGATGGGCAGTCGGAGCGTACTATTCAGACCTTGGAGGACATGTTGAGGGCTTGCATGTTAGACTTCGGAGGATCATGGGAGGACCACCTACATCTTGTAGAGTTTTCTTACAACAATAGCTATCAAGCGAGTATTCAGATGGCTCCGTTTGAAGCATTGTATGGAAGAAAATGTAGGTCTCCTGTGTGTTGGAGTGACGTGGGAGAACGTCAGATTCTGGGACCCGAGTTGGTGGTCAACACCGTAGAGACAGTCAAGAAGATTCAGGGACACTTGCGAGCAGCGCAAGACAGGCAGAAGCAGTGGGCAGACCTTCACCGTCGTCCCTTGGAGTTCAAAGAGGGCGATCACGTCTTCTTGAGGATATCACCGACCAGAGGCACCATCCGATTCGGAGGGCGCGGCAAGTTGAGTCCAAGGTATATTGGACCATTTGACGTGCTCGAGAGAATTGGCGAGGTGGCATATCGACTTGCGCTACCACCTTCACTGGAGGGAGTACATGACGTATTCCATGTGTCGCAGCTCAGGCGATATGTGGCAGACAGCAGTCATGTTCTCGACCATTCGGAGATCACCATTGGGCCGAGCTTGTCTTACCAAGAGCAACCCGTGGGAATCCTTGATCGTCGAGAGAAGGTATTGAGGAACCAGTCTATTCCCTTGGTTCGCGTAGCATGGAGGCATGGCGCACCAGGAGAATCAACTTGGGAGCGCGAGGACGACATGCACAAGCATTTTCCGAACCTATTCGCAGACCAAGGTATGAATTTACATTGTTAAATTATATCTTATACCATCCTTTCATTCTATCGTGGCTTAATTTTAATTTCGAGGACGAAATTTTTACAAGTTGGGTAGAATGTAAAACCCCCTTCCTAGAAATCGTATAAACCCTTTTATTTATTTATTATTAATTAAATTGTAGTAATTAGGTCTAAATAGGAGAAATAGATTTTTAATAATTTTTATGTTAGGTGTTCGGACACTTAGATGACTTATGGGACCTTCAGAAATTTTTCGGAATTTATTCCATGTAGGAGACCCCTTGAACAGTTGCTAGCCTAACGATGTGCAATACCCTATTATATAAATTCTCTTATGTGTGAATATATATATATATATATATTAAAATATATATATGTATATATATATATGTATATATATATATTTAAAGAAAGGAAAGGAAAAGAAAAGAAAAATAAATATATAATAATAATACTAATAATAATAACAATAATAATAATATTATTATAGTCTTTACTTTAGACTAAAGTTCCTAAGCTAAAGTTCCTTGGGAACTTTGTGATTTCCTTGGCAGCAGCTAACGCATGCACGTGGACCACCCACTTTTCCGTTCCCTTAGCAATACAGCAAGGAGCCCGACCCCTGTAGCAACGCGGATAATTCAAACCGCGGATCCATTTAACTTCCCCCTCTCTCCTAATATATATTAATATATATATATATATAATAATCTCTCTAAAACCCTAACCTAAAACTCCAGACTTCTTCTTCCCATCTAGAGCCGTCACCACAGCCAGAGAAGCCTCCCCAAGCCATCCAATCATCCCGTCGACGCCGACATCGCGAACTGCAGTCTCCCACTCGAGGCACCTTCGCTCCGGCACGAATTTCTGTTGACTCGCTCGACCAAACGCTGATCCGTTTTCATAGGTATGATCTTTCCTCAACCCTCTCCAGTATTTGTTTTATAGTCAACCCCGGAAAATGTGTGCCCCTAGGTGTAAATCAGCGTCCAAAATGGACGGACAGGCAGAATTCTGCAATCGCAGAATTCCAGATTGACCACCCGTATTGTCGAGTTCGTATCTCCCTCCACAGAGATCCGAATCCAATGATTCTTTTTGATACCTGTAGAATACATGATCTAGTTTATTTTCTGTATAATAACCCTAAGCTAATAGTTGCTGTGGACATAGTTATGTTCGTCACAAAACTGTGCGCACCCACTTTTTCCGGTTTTCCAAAAGTTGGAGAACGGAGCGCGCCCCGCCAACCGGGACCGCCCCGCCGTGTGCCAAGTGTACCAAATGGTGCACACAGCATAACGGGACACGTGAAAATTCGTGGAGACTGATTCGGACGCGTGTGCGCGCCGGAATCAGACCGTATCCGCGGACACATTTCGTGTCGCCACTTTTGTGGAACTCGCGAGTATTTTGTGCACGATTGTCAGATTGCGACGAAACTTGCGCCACTGGACTCGTGGTAATGCGCTGGTCCTGTGACCCAATTTTCATGCATTTCTGAGACGGTTGACCAGATCGCCAATTGGCGGGTCCCACAGTTGACTTTTTGGACCAAATTTTGTTCGGCTCATCGGAATCCACATTTGGACATACAGTTGAGTTCGTATTGACATCTAGATTTGTTTGACCTATAGTTTGTCCCATTTAGAGACTGTTACCCTCGGCACGCTTTTCGGTGCAAAGTGGGCCACACGTGGACCCCACTTTTGCCCAAAATTACCGTTTTGCCCCTGTGTCCAAATTGGACGAAAGGGATGTGCTTTTTAGCTATTTTGCTCATTCCAGAAATGTTGGTAATATTTATTTCAGCATCCGGAGACGTT
Source organism: Iris macrosiphon (assembly GCA_036927795.1). Lineage (NCBI taxonomy): Eukaryota > Viridiplantae > Streptophyta > Magnoliopsida > Asparagales > Iridaceae > Iris > Iris macrosiphon. Next base: position 190,489,341 of record JAYESA010000004.1, read on the forward strand.
TGTTCGGAGTCCTTAGTTCCAGGTTCAGTGTCCTTGACATTTGGGCGCGTACACTTTACAGATTCTTGCCAGGCAAGTATACCTTGCCATTGTACTGTATTTTCATTCCATATGAGGCATGCATGTTTATTTTCTGCTTATTTAGTTCATTTATTTTAACTGTTATATAAACTGCGCGTCCAAGGAAACTTGGGTGCAACGACGGTGTCGTCGTACTATGTTTTTACTTATGTATATGCATTGGACCTACTTTATGAGACTACCCCATTTTCATGAGGCATTTATGTTTCATTGGCCATGACACTATTTCTTACACGAGTGTGAGTCACATGTAGGACACGGACTTGCGTACTCGGCTGGCCCCCGGTACGTATAGGTCGTGCGACGGATAGGGATAACTGCCAATAGAAACTTTGCATGCTAGTAGACCTGGCGGTTATTAGAGGTTTATCGTGTCATGGACATGACATGCTTAGAGCATGGGGTGGGGAGAACAACAAGTACCGCATTTGAGCTCCTTTACACTTTTTCTGTGACGCCCGGATTCTCCGCTGGAGATACGGGTGGTGATGACCCATATATATACATTGGCGGGCCTCCGCCATTCAAAAGATGACGTGCCTTTGGGCCCCTGGATCTTCAAAAGAGAACCATGCCAAATCCCAGTTTTCAGCCAGATAGCTCACTTATGGGGAAAGGTGTTCTTAACTGCATTCACTTAGACGGTTAGGCGACCCAATGGATGTTCATTTTTCAGTACTTTATTGGCATGTATTTTTTGTATCTTGTTACGTCCCTCTGAGGACCTGGTCCCTTCCAGATATAGGTGAGCAGGAGTACCCGCAAGAGTATGGACCTGGACCTGATGCTACCTATCAGCCTGAGGAGATCTTACCTTCTGATTATATGTGATTCATTGCAGCTGTTTAGAGATTTTAGTTGCTATTCTTTTCTAGACATTTATTCTTATATTAGAGTTTATTCTCTTCTCTCTTTAGTAGTTTATTATAGTCGATTTGCAGTGGATTTGTTTCCACCCGACTATTGCACTTTGAGATTACTATTTGAGACTACTTCTTTGATATTCATTTATTGATTTCCATTATTCTATTATTTGTGTTGTGGATGAGATATAGAACTGCGTGTGACTTGTTGTGACATATATTTACCACTGTGGATTGGATATTCATGTACAGCGTACGTGTGTATATGGTTTCCATATATTGGAGTTCGTATACATACGGCTGGCGTGTTACGTATTCCTAGTCCTACGTATTTTGGGACTGGGGCATGACAGAAATGAAACTCGCTCAGGCCAAGGAGTGGGCTTCTCAGTCGTCGGAAGCTCTAGTTGTGGTGGATAGCCGATTGGGCGTAGCACAACAGAACTTGGAGCGTGCCGGAGTCGCCCGTGCTGGTTTTCTTCGGGCTAGAGCTGAACTATCCCTTCTGAGCAACGATGAGGTACGGGTGGAGCGGGCTCGCCATGATGTCTTGGATTCCAGGACTGAGAGGATGGCCGCACTAGCGCAGCAGCTTCGCGACCTGACTGCTCCCCCTAAATGATGTACTTTTACTTTTGCTTTTCAATGTACTTCCGCTCCTTTTTGGGAATAATAAAGAGGCTTTCATCTGACTTTGTGGACCCATCATTTCAGAATGTAAATGACAGGTTTGGGTGAAAGTGATATCAGAGGTAATATGGACGTGATATAATCTCGGTAAGTTTTAGCAGGATATATCTATTCAGAGGTTGTATGAACATGATAGAATACGATCCAACTAGTTTCGTTTTGGAAGTAGTTTTGTCAGAATGAGGTTTTTGCCATATTCCACTCGAGCAGAGGAGGTTAAGCATAGTACCTTTTCAGGAATTTGCCGTTGATAGGAGCCATTAACAGGTCTCCGTTAGGCTGGGCTAACCTGTAAGCACCATTTGAGAACGTCGTCTCGATCACATAAGGGCCTTCCCATTTGGGCTGGAATTTGTCTTTACTTCTGTGAGTAAGAATCATCGGCCTTCTTACAGCTAAAACTAGCTCGCCGACTTTGAACACCCTTTCCTTCACTTTTTGATTAAAAGCCCTGGAAATGCGTGCTTGGTAGAGCACGATGCGCTGTTGAGCTTGGAGGCATTTCTCGTCTAATCCTTCTAGCTCTTGAAGCCTTAACAGGTCATTCTTTTCTTGAGTTAACTCATTAGCCACGGTTATCCTGAGTAACAGAATTTGGATCTCGATGGAGAGAACCGCTTCGCTCCCGTAAACTAATGAGAATGGGGTACAACCTGTCGGTGCCCGTACCGTTGTGCGGTATACCCAGAGACATTCTCCCAGCTTCTCATTCCAATCCCTTTTGTTCGAAGAGACGAACTTCTTCAAGAGCTTGATAATGGTTTTGTTGAAAGCTTCCGCCAAACCATTAGCAGCAGGATTATATGCCGTAGAGGCGACATTCTGTATCCGATTTTTATCGCAAAATTGATGAAATGCCTGGCTAATGAATTGAGACCCATTGTCATGGATTATCCTTCGGGGTATCCCGAAGCGGTAAATGACGTGATGCTTGATGAAGCTGATCACATTAGATGCCTTCACTTCAGCGAGAGGGATCGCCTCCGCCCATTTGGAGAAGTAATCCGTGATGGCCAGTATGAACTGGTGACCTCTGGAAGAAGACGGGTGAATAGGACCAATGATATCCATACCCCATGCTTCGAAAGGCCATGATGCAACCGTAGGATGTAGATATTCGGGAGGTTGATGGATAAAGTCTGCGTGGACCTGACAGGCTCTGCAGTGTCTTACATACTTTATTGCATCTGTGATCATAGTAGGCCAGTAAAAGCCCATTCTCCTGACGCGATCTTGTAGCTTAGGACCGGGTTGATGTGCTCCGCATACGCCGTCGTGGGCTTCACGAATAATCCGCTGTGCTTCATCACCAGAGAGACATCGTAATAATAGTCCGTCATATGACCGACGATATAGACATTGTGACGATGCATCAAAATAGAAGCGTAATGATCGTCTTTTAACGGATACCGCTTCTTTAGGATCCTCTGGCAAGATTCCGTATGCTACGAAATCTATAAAGGGACTTCTCCAGTCTCTCCTGGGAGGATCTGTGTTTACCGCGTAGCTGCGTTCTATGTGAAAGTTATTTTTCACACAGAATAAATCTCTGTTAAGAAGGATTATCGAATTCTGCCTTCTTATAGGGGTAGCTAAATCTGCAGCCAGACTTGCTAGGGCATCAGCTTCCAGATTCTGAGATCGAGGTACATGCTCTAGGAAGAATCCTTTGAACGTTATGGCTATCTCGACCGTAGCTCGGTGATAGGGGATGAGGTCTGGATTCCGGACTTCATATATTCCTCTGACTTGATTGACGATCAGCAGAGAATCACCGAAAGCTTCCAGAGATTCGACGCTTAATTCTTTAGCGACTTGGAGGCCGATTAGTAGAGCGTTGTACTCCGCCACATTGTTAGAACAGGGCTCGCTAAGAGAATATGCTCGGTAGATGACGAGCTTATCAGGAGTGACCAGAACAATTCCTACTCCCGAGACCACGTTTCCCCTGGGACCAGTTCTGGAGGCACCATCGAAGAACAGTTGCCATGCATCACTTCCCATTGCGGAATTACATTCTGCAACTTCGTCGGGAATATCCTCGTACAGTTTGGAGGCCTCCGGGATCGGATGAACAGCTAGAAAGTCAGCCAATGCTTGGCCTTTGATGGATTTCTGGAAGACGTACACCATGTCATACGGTGTTAATAGCATCGCCCACATTGCGAGTCGGGAATTGAGAACACTTAGTTTGCTCATTAGTACCCGAAGAGGATTGATCCTGGAGATGATGTGAATGGTTTGGCCTGTGACATAGTATCGCATCTTCTAAATAGCGAACATCAGAGCCAAGCATTCTTTCTCCACTGGATTGTACCGATGTTCGGCTCCCACCATCGTCCTGCTGAGGTAGTAGATAGCCTGTTCGTGACCCATCTCGTTCTTTTGTGCGAGAAGAGCTCCCAGAGAATGATCCATCGCTCGGACATACAGCACGAATGGTCTTCCCATGACAGGAGGTACCAGAACTGGCGGACTAGTGAGGTAGAGCTTGATATCGCCGAACGCTTGCTGACAGGCTTCATCCCATACGAAGGATACACCTTTCTTCATGAGACGAGAAAATGGCTGACATCTCCCAGAGAGGTTGGATATGAATCTCCGGAAATAAGCCAGACGACCTTGAAATTTCCTGAGTTCCCTCAGATTCTGGGGCGGTCGCATTTCTAATATGGCCTTGACTTTATCAGGGTCCACTTGAATGCCTTTGGCGGTAATGACAAATCCCAGAAATTTGCCACTAGATACCCCCAGAAAGGACTTTATAGGATTCATTTTGAGTTGATGTTGGCGCATCAAGTCAAATACTGTCTGCAAGTCTCGGATGTGATTGTCCTTGAGGCGGCTTTTGAAAGCTACATCGTCCACGTAACACTCCACTATCTTGCGTAAATGCTCATGGAATATGTTACTCATAGTCCGTTGGTACGTAGCCCCGGCATTCTTCAATCCGAAGGGCATGACCATATAGCAATATACCCCCAGTGGTGTCCGGAAGGCAGTGTGCTTCTCGTCTTCAGGATACATCTTGATTTGATTGTATGCTGAAAATCCGTCCATGAAAGACATACGTTCAAAATCGCATGTATTGTCAATCATGACGTCCGTGATGGGAAGAGGAAACTCATCCTTGGGGCAGGCTGCGTTCAGATCTCAAAAATTGATGCAGACACGTACTTTCCCATTTTTTTTCATGACCGGGACGACATTGGCGACCCAGTCGGGATGTTGCTCTTCATGGATGAAGCCGCAGGCTATCAACTTCTTGATCTCAGCTTCAATGGCGTCCATCATATCCAGGCGGAACCGGCGTTGGTGCTGCTTCACAGGCTTTGAATCGGGCAATATATTGAGCTTATGAGTAGCTACCTTTGGATCAAGGCCTGGCATGTCCTCATAATTCCACGCAAAGATGTCGATATATTCTTTTATTAGCTGGATAACTTCTTCCCTTTCTGCTTCGGAAAGATTGTTACTGATAAATATAGGCTTTGGCGAAAGTTCATCCCCAACGTCAATCTGGATAACTTTGTCTTCAGTGGGCGGTTCTCTCTGCTCGAAGCGAAACTCCCATTATGTATCCATTTGCTGAGCCCAAGCGTCATTCTTAAACGGTTCAGATTCTTGTTTGTCTGATTCGAAGGAATCCGTTACTACCATATTTACTGATAATGTTTGCTCGAGAGCATGAGATGAGTCGGAGGGCGCTGAGCCGTTTTGAGAGGAGAAAAAGATATCCTCGCTTGACTCAGGAGCTGCGAGGGAGGTGGTATACCCTAATCCGAAACGAGTTCGTTGATAGTAGGGATTGCCGTACAGCGGTATTCGTCTGCCTTTCCTGTAGTTGAGATCCGGTTCCAGCTTCAAGTTATAGCCCATATTTTGCATGATATTCAGAGCTTGCGGGTTGTATCTGTGAACCTGCATTTTACCGACATCATCGTCGGAAGAGTCCTCTTGCACAGTCGGTCCATTGCGCATGCGGCTGAAGACTATTGAATGCTGACTGCTTCGAGTAGGCGGGACAACGAAGATAGAATTCTCATGCGGTCCATATGTCGTGGTGACATTGGATGATGACGCCACTTTCCATATATACGGATGATAGAAATCTATAGCTTCCAAGAATTTTTGCGCTATAGGTTCTATATCGTCGCTGGGGGAAGATTCCTGATTTGGAATTTGGACGTCAATATACTGGAAATGAGGATGTTTATTATCATCTGAAACTCTATTCCCGGTTGCATTTATATCACTCGGCTGCCTGTTGCGTCGGAGGTTGATGACCAAGGGTGGAGGCTTCTGGTTCAGAGTGATCACTAGAGGATCACCCCCTTTTCCTGACCTGGTCTCGTTTAGGTGGATAGCCGTAGGCTCCATGGCTTTTGGACGAGTAGTCCGTCCTTTCACCTTGATTGACAGAGGTTGCTTGGCAGAGGGTTCCTCTGGCTCCCGGTGGGATTCCTTCTCTACTTCGGCTGACACCTCTTCCGTGCAGTCTTGAGAGTACAATACGGCATCAGAGTAGTAGGATTCTACTCCTTTGAACGGGTTCAAGTCATCAATCTCTGTTTGCACTGTTCCTCGGGCGTCTACATATTTGAAGCATTGGTGTAGAGTTGAAGGAACGATGTTGTGGTCGTGGATCCAAGGTCTACCCAGCAAAATATTGTATGACACCTCTGAATCAATGACGTAACATGTAGCCACCGATCTGAGGTTGCCAATTTGGATCCTCAGGCGAATTTTCCCCAACGGCTTACTTCTTCCGGCGTTGAAACCCACGATTGCAGTGGTGGTGTACGCCAATTCGCTGGTAGGAATCCTCAGTGGTCTGAGCAGACTATGAGGAATGATGCTGATCGACGATCCCGGATCTATGTGAATCCAGTCGACCTCCATGGAATCGATGTACCCGGTGTAATAGAGGGGTCTGTCATGCCTGTTGTGTTTTAACAGCATGTCATCTTGAGTGAAAGTGATGTTTGGGATCACCTCTATCACACTGTAGCATTGAGGACACGCCATGGGTTCTTCGGTAGGGGACTTGAGCTGGGTCAAGTATGCATCCGCCTGCATCAATGCTTCACTCAGGGATTGACGAGTGTCATGAGAGAGCCTGAGTAGCTCGAAGATGGACAGCCTGGCTGGTGTATTAGCCAGTTGGGCCAGGATGTCGAAGTTGTATGGCTTCTCTAAACCTTTGTTTTGAATATTTTTCACAGGTTTATCGAAGCGCACTTCTTTTTGCTTCCCTTTGTCCGCCGAAGTTGGTCTTGAAGGACCGGCCTCTGGTACGACGGATTCCGGTTCTGAAGGCTTGGCAGCTGAAGCGTCTGCCGATGCATCTTCCTGGATGGCTCCATAGTCCTGGAGGTAGGCTTTTCCTGAGCGGGTTCCAGTATCCAAGACTTTGTCTTCTAACACCGAGTGTACCGTAATTATGTGATACGGTTTGTGCTTTGAGTTCTTTTTAGACTTAGCCTTAGCAGCTTGAGTCTCTTTCTCGATCTCTGGCACCAGATCTGGATGAACCCACATAGTCTCGCCTCGCTGGGTAGTTAGTGGTAGCAGGTCATGATTTTGACCTCTTGCTGGAGGGAGATTAACGATGTTCATCGTCGTCCGGGAAATGGGCGTAACACCGTCCGGGATTTCTTGGGGAGGCAGATTGCCAAATTGTAGGGAGATCATGTTGGCCGTGACCATCTTCTCGCTGTTGCGCAGAGTGATGGCCTTAGCATCGATCAGCTCCTGGATCTTTCTTTTCAGTATATAGCTATGTGGGGTGGTGTATGTACCTATGAAAGATGCAGTACTTGGGGTTGTTGGTACTGCCGGCCTCATTTGGCCGTCTCACCTCAGGAAGGGTAATCTTGCCGCTTTTGACGAGACATTCGAATATGCTCGAAATATCGTCGTCGTCGAAAGAGTACACTTCGATGGGCCTGGAAGTCCCAGGCTTCGTCTGCGTGGTAGCCATCGTCTTTTGCCTGGACGTGTTGATCGCCAGAGCTTCTTTACCCTTGGTACCATGAGGATGGTCGATGTTGGAGGATGACCTCTTGCCTTTATCGGAGGCCGAGATCATAATGCCATTATCGCGCGCCTTCTGACTATTGTCCTCCGCGGCCACCGCCGAGATGATGAATGAGGGCCAATCACGGAATTGATATGGTCTCGTGAACACAGAGATCACGGGGAGAAGGTTCTTCCTGCAGATGTCCACCAATGCCGAGTCTGGAACCCCTGGAGGCATTTGCAGAGTGGCTTGACGAAAACGTTCGATGAAAGTGCGAACATTCGCCTTCTCCTTCTGTCTGACTTCGATGAGAGAGGACATAGACATATCCATCCCTCCCTCGTAGAATCGCGTGAAGAATAACGCCTTGAAGTCTTCAAAGGAAGTAATGCAGTTGTCCGCCAGGCTGCGGTACCACTGGTAAGCTACTCCCGAGAGACAGCCCTTGAACACCCGAGTGAGGAGGGCGTCGTTCCCTTGTAACAACACTGTCATCATGCTGAAGTAGTTCATGAATTGACTTGGTAATATTTTTCCCTCGAACAAAGCCATAGTCTGTGGTTTGTATCTAGGAGGGAAAGGGACCTCTTCCCAGATAGCTGGGTAAGGTTGGTTGATTCCCAATTTCTTGAGTTGGTCTTTGTGCTTCAGGGCATCAAATTGGGCTTTCAACTCCCGTACTGCCTGCATCGGATCTTCAGCCGGTAGCGGGACCACGGAGTGATGAGGAGTCGATTGCATCGCGACTCCGACGGGAGGTAGTACATTCTCCGAGTGAGGAAGCGGAGGAACTGCTGACTCCTGATCTAGAGAAGGCTCTTGGATCGTGTTGGATGGTGGTAAGTCCACCCCCACGCGTATCTGAGTTGGAGGAGCCGATGCTGGAGCCATGGCAGCTGCGTGTTGAGTTACCATCATCTGGTGCATGTTCTCCATCATGGATTATATTTCCTTCAGAGACGTCTCTAGTATAGTGATGCGCTGCTCAGTGTTCCCGGATGGGAAAGCTTCCTCGTGTTCATCTCCAATGGCATAAACTCCCATCTCCCTGGGTGTCATTGAAAGATTAGTATAGGTCTCTGTAGAAGTTGACTCTATACTTTCGGCGTCTGATTCGGGAGACTGGCGACCCCCGGCATTGGAATCAGAAGAGTACAAAGATGGTTGTTGCGACCTCGAACGAGTGTTTTGGAACACCCTAGCTTCGGTGTTCCTAAGGAGCATGTTGAATCTCCTTCGGCTTGGAGTTCTAGAGGGATGACGTCTTGAGCCTGACCCTCCTCTAGGTACGTGTGAAGCCATGTTCACAGATGCATGCGTGGGCTCTTCTTCCTGGAAAGATGGAGAGTAGCTCAACCGGTCAAAAACTGACCGTTTTGCTTCAGAACAGCAACAATTAATTACAATCCTATGACTATTACAATAGTGCTCGCTAGGGGGCGTAATAGACATGCTGGAAGATCCCCTCTCCCTGCGCTTCTGGATCAGATAATTGCGCAGGTCAGTAGGAGCTACAGAAGAAGATGATCGCTTGTTCCTTTGCTGGCGTAAAGGTCGTGAAGTTGAGTAGTCTGCCGCTTGCTTTCCCTTGCGTAGATTGCAGGGATCATCTGCTTTTCCACGGAAGACAGATGCATTTTTGCGCGCGGAGAACGTTTGGGACTCCTGATTTGGTGCTGAGGCATCATCAGAAATTTTGTCTATTCCGCCAGGGACGGGAGACTGAAATTTACGCGCAGAGCGCGGTTTAGGCTCCTGGACTAGCGCTGAGGCATTGTCAGAAGTTTCGTCTATTCTGCCAGGGACGGAAGACTGAAATTTATGCGCAGAGCGCGGAGTATACTTCTGGGTTAGCTCTGAGGCATTGCCAGAAGTTTTGTCGGTCCTGCCAGAGATAGGTGACTGAATTTTACGCACAAGGCACGGATTGTACTTCTGGGTTAGCGCTAAGGCTTTGCCAGAAGTTTTATCGGTCCTGCCAGAGACAGGAGACTGAATTTTATGCGCAAGGTGCGGAGGGAACAAAGCTACAACCTCATTGGTCGGAGAGATCGAAGAGATCGGAGAGTCCACAGGAATGGTAGAGGATGTCTTGGACATCCAGACCTTGCGCAGCTTCCTGTTGTTTTGGAAGGAGAGGGAGTGAGAGCTACCCCCTGTTCGAAGCATGTCTTCATAGGCAGACTGGTCGAACTGTACGACCAGTGTCTTCTTCACTGATCTCACGGATACAGTATCGTGTTGAGCAATAGCTTCCTCATCAGAAGAGAAAGATGTCCCCAGCAGAGTTACCATCTTATTTAGGATGATAAATGATGAAAAGATTTGAAATGCGAAAAACGAGGTCTTGTACGAAGACCCGCCCTTTCTTTTATGTTTACAAACAAGATTGTACAAATTTAATCATATACGAGGATGTCTAAGTATAATTTATTTAATCTGGGTAAATATTGCTATAGGTGTCTGATCTGCAGTCGATCACTTTAGCCCTTGGACCACACGATGTTGAAGAAGTGACATGGAAGACAGGAAGCAGCTTCGAAGGTTGCTAAAGAGGGTGGATGCTCGATGCCAAAGTCGTCGATCCCTTCTCTTTGCCTGAGCTCTGGATTCTACTCTCTCTCTCTCTCTCTCTCTCTCTCTCTCTCTTGACCATTTGACCTTCGATCTTTGCGACCGTTGGATCTGATACTGGATTTCTCGATCAATTTTCGACCTCTTTTCTCCAATTTTTTGACCTTGTTTTTGTCGACCTTGTTCCTCGTTGATAGAGGTCTCTATTTATAGAGTTTTAGTGACAGTGACCACACAGTCGGTGTAGAAACCGAGTAGTAGAAAGTACAGCACCCTTTTACACGACGGTTTAAAATAACCAATGCCTGCGTATAAATGACCTTTTGAGTGAGCATGTGACGCGCGTCCAACTAAGGGACAGAACGCGTATATCTGCTACGAAGATCACGGCGTAGAAGCCACGTAGGTAGTTATCCCTTGTGTAGAAGAGGTTGGCGTAGAAGCCAAATGACTGTCACCATGGCATAGAAGCCAAGTAGGCATAGAAGCCGAGTTGGCGTAGAAGTCAAGTAGGCATAGAAGCCAAGTAGGCATAGAAGCCGAGTGGTCATAGAGGCCGAGTGGGCGTAGAAGCCGAGGTGGCGTAGAAGCCGAGTGGGCATAGAAGCCGAGTGGGCATAGAAGCCGGGTGGGCATAGAAGCCGAGCAGATGTGGACGCTTTAGCCGGAATTACGGCTCTTGGAGATGTAATCAAATCTCTTGCATTAAATGCAGAGATCTGCCCCTATCCTGCGCATTAAATGCAGAGGCTTGTCTTTAAGATTTGCCATCATTCTGCACATTAAATGCAGATACGCGCCTCGAATCCTGTACGAAGAGCAACTGCTGATGTGGCGGTCCGTTTGCCTTCTGTGGAGCGTAAGAAGCTCACGTCTGCCTGTGTAAAACTGGGCGGCATACTCCCTTATATGCGTAAAAGTAGTTTACGCAAAGGGGATGTCACTAAACGACGGTTCGGTGACATTTAATCAAATCTCTGCATTAAATGCGGGGATCCGCCTTCATCCTGCTCATTAAATGAGGAGGCGTAGTTTGAAGGTCTGTCATCCTTCTGTGCATCAAGTGCAGAGACGTACCTCAGGCATATGTCAGTATTCGGTGCTTTAAATACAGAGACGTGCCTCGAGAAACTCTCACCGCTCTGTGCATTAAATGCAGAGACGTGCCTCGAGCCCTGTACGAAGTGCAGCTTTTGACGTGGCAGGCTATTTGTCTTCCGCGGAGCATAAAAAGCTCACATCTGCCTGTGTAAAACAAGGCGGCGTATTCCTTCGTATGTGTAAAAGTGGTTTACGCAAAGGAAATGGCAGTAAATGACAGCCTGGGTTGCAGTATCGCGCCATCATGATACCCGTCGCTTGGGTTGTCGTGTAGTACTCTTTGTCAGGAGTCCAGACGTCAGGTTTATTGCATGATCTGACAGGTTCATTTCGAAGAATATGAAGCGTTCCTCGTACACTTCAATGCTGTATTGAAAGCGGATGAGTTTTACGCCATATAGGTGTCACGCCCCAGTCCCAAAATACCGTGGGACCAGACGCGTGTCAACTGCCAGCAGTACGCACCGATGGACCAACTCACTATAAAGGATCCATCAGGGCATACTTAAGCTGTAAAACAAGTCTACGACAATCACGTCACAACTAATCTCATCCACACACGATATAAAATATGATCCACAGAATAAATAAGGAATGTAAATCATCATCCAGTCTCACATAGTACTTCGGGGAACAACCCGATAAATATCTAGTACAATGGTTCATCTGACCAGAATATCAAAGACTGAAATAAATAATAAAAGCTGAGCATAAACAAGGATGCTCAAGAGAAGTCTTTAGCTAAGACCTCGTCCTCGGATGGTGGTACAACTCCTGGATCAGCTCCTGCTCCGGTCCCGTAAACCTCGGGATAAACCTCGTCTGCAAAATCTGGGGACAAAAATCCGGATCCAGGTCCTCAGGGGACATAGCAAGGTACAAGAAAGCTCATGCCAATAAATACAGATAAGCAGTGCAGCAATATATAACTAAATGAAACAAAGGGGTAAATATGTAACCATCTAAGTGTAAATGCAAGTGAGAGCATCACTAGTCTCAGGCTGAGCCACTACAAGCTCTGTGTCGGGGAGCCGGTAGCGGTAATAACCGGTAGTGGGTCTAGCTCTGCTACGAGAGTCTACGACCTCTCAATAATAGAAGATATATATATGTAAACAGCCTGTAGCCTGTGTGTCTCTCCCCACCCAATGTAACCACGCATATCATGACCATAACGTCTCATGCCCATGTCAAGCGTGATCATAGCTAAATGCAACCAGTCATACAGTATCTAAGAATATAATGTCCATGTCCTATATCCTATACAGAATTACCATGAATATCTCGGGAAAATCCTGTCTCATGAATAGTGTCCAGTGTCCTGGGTCATAGAGTACTTGATAAGACAAGTACGAGAATAAAGTGTCACGGATGTCCATCTCTAGATGACCGTACCCAACACTGCGTACAGTGTCGGCACCCGACTGATAATCGGACACTAAGTACGTCACACGGTCCTAGGTTGAGCATGCACAGCAATATATTTATAATAAGCAAGGAAAATAGATAACTAAGCTGCATAGAGTGGCAAGGTACACTTGCCTGATGTCCGAAAACCAACGACTGTCCCTGTATCAGTGGATCCGGTAGGTTCTACTCCAAAAGCTGTAATAAACATCACCAACAGTCTCAGAATATGCCAAATAACTGGAAATGCCTGTCCTTACGTCCAATTTGGACACAGGGGCAAAAAGGTCATTTTTGGGCCAAAGCGGGTTCCACCTGTGGGCCACTTTGCACCGAAAAGCGTGTCAGGATCAAAGGTCTCCAAATTCTGCAAACTCAGTGTCTACAAGTCAGGAACGACGATACGAACCCAATGGAACTTCCAGAATTGGATTCCGATGAGCCGATCATAAAATCACCCGTCAAGTAGAGCCTGTGGGGCCCACGATACGCGATTTTGTCAACGTTCTCAGAATCGAACCAAACTTGGCTCACAGGACCAGCGTATTACTACGGATCCGATGGCGCAAGTTTCGTCTCGATCCGACGTGTGTACACGAAGTTACAGCGTGTTTCAGAATCGACGGATATGGGGTGTTGTCGGCGGTTACGCGTTGATTCCGGGGTGCACGCACCTCCGAATCGACTTCTGCGAAATCCTACACGACCGTATCAACGTCACGCACAGTTTGGTAAAGACCGCGTGCGACCAAGTCGTCCCGATTGGCGGGGCGGACTCAGTTCCGAGGTGAAACAGGGCGTTGTTTTTTCCTGTTTTGGATCGCGGTGTACGACCACTACAAGACGCGATGCACCGAGCGAATTGCACGGGCACCGAGAGGGGTATACAGTCTACGTATAGCAATCGACGGAATTGAAAATGGAGTTGCGAGTGGGGAGAAAATAATACCTGAACAGGGCTCCGTGGATTCTGTTTTCCGCGTGTCCGAAAGCCAATTCCGTGTCCTGGTTCAGAATTTCTGCTTCCTCGTGTCCGCGGAGTTGCTGTGAGGCGGATGAGTCGCGCTCGGGGTGGACTGTGCTCGCGGCGGAGGGGTGAGGCCGCGAGTTGATCGTCGAAAGTGGCAGCGTCCCGCGGACTCCGGCGGAGTCGAGCCTTCGAAAGGGATGGCCGCGGGTTCAGATCGGTCGGCGGCGGCGGCCTGGGTCAGATCGGTCTGCTGTGAAGTCGGCGGCTACGTCGACGACTGACGGATCGCGGAGGACAGCGATGGGAGGCGTCGGAGTTCGGCTTGGAGTCGACAGCGGGGCTGGGATTCGGCGGTGTCGGGGTCGATGGCTGCTCGCGCGGAGGGGAAAAGGTCGAGGGTTGGGTCGCTGGCGATGGGAGGCGTCGGAGATCGGGGTACGACGGCGATGGGGATGAGCGGCTAGGGTTCAGATGGCTGAGCACGGAAAACGAAGAGGGTTTTATAGGCTGCTACAGTGTTGGCGGCTGCCTAGGGTTTGCAGCGGGTCGGGTTTGGTCTGGGTTGGTTCGAATTTGGGTTTGGTTCCCAAACCAACAGCTTAAGGTCCTCGATACATTGCTCCGGTGTCCAATAAATTCACCGAAAAATGCCATGCGTCCGGTTTTCCATTTTACCCAATAAATTTCTATTTCCAGAATATTTTAACTCCATTTGGTTACACTTAAAATTATTTAACCCACAATCACCTTAGCTTTTAAATTCCAGAAGAACACCAAAAAATACGGGAAAAATTGTATTAACTTTTATTTCTGAACTTTATGGTGTTTACAATCTTCCCTCCTTAAAAGGATTGCGTCCTCGCAATCAAAGAATAAGCTTACTAAAGAAAGAGTTTATGGGAATACAAGGTGGCCTAGTTCTCAACTGCCTTCTCGAACAAGTGGGGGTAACGCTGGCGCATATTATCTTCTCGTTCCCAAGTCGATTCGCCTGGTGAATGATGTTTCCATGCTACTCGGACCAGTCTGATCGTCTGTCCCCGTAATGTCTTCTCACTGACGTCGAGGATGCCAACTGGTTGCTCTTCATACCTCAAGCTCGGGCCTACTGCGATCTCTGAATGATCGACTACGTGACTTGGGTCGGTCACGTACCTTCGCAGCTGTGAGACGTGGAATACGTCATGCACTCCCTCTAAGGATGGAGATAATGCAAGCCGGTAAGCCACCTCACCAACGCGCTCTAGAATGTCAAATGGCCCAATATACCTTGGGCTCAGCTTGCCTCTGCTCCCGAATCTGATAGTACCACGAGTGGGCGAAATCCTCAAGAACACATGATCTCCTTCCTTGAACTCTAGGGGACGCCTGTGTGTATCTGCCCAATGCTTCTGTCTGTCCTGAGCTGCTCGTAGATGATTCTGTATCTGCTTCACCTTCTCCACTGTCTGCGTTACCAATTCTGGTCCCAGTATCTGACGTTCACCAATGTCACTCCAACACACAGGTGATCTGCACTTTCTTCCGTATAAAGCTTCGAATGGTGCCATCTGGATGCTGGCCTGATAACTGTTATTGTAGGAGAACTCTACTAAGTGCAAATGATCTTCCCAAGATCCTCCGAAATCTAGCATACATGATCGCAACATGTCCTCCAAGATCTGAATGGTGCGCTCTGATTGTCCATCTGTCTGCGGGTGGTAAGCTGTGCTGAATTTGAGTCTGGTGCCTAGACTCTCTTGTATGCTTCTCCAGAAATGAGATATAAATCTTGAATCTAGATCCGATACAATACTAACAGGTACTCCATGTAATTTGACGATTTGTCGCATATACATGTCAGCTAGTACCTCTGTGGACTGTCCAACTCTAAATGGCAAGAAGTGTGCCGATTTAGTGAGTCGATCCACTATCACCCATACTGCGTCTCTTCCGCTGGGGCTTCTCGGAAATTCTGTGACAAAATCCATCGTGATGTGCTCCCACTTCCATTCCGGTATCGGAAGCGGCTGTAACATACCTGCAGTTCTCTGATGTTCGGCCTTCACTTGCTGACATACTAAGCATTTGGCCACAAATCTTGCGATCTCTCTCTTCATTCCATGCCACCAGTAATACTGTCTCAAGTCTCTGTACATCTTAGTTCCTCCTGGGTGAACAGAGTACATAGAGCTATGTGCTTCGGCCATTAACTCCTGTCTCAATTCTCCATTTGGAACATACAGGCGATTTCCAAACCTTAATGTCCCGTCTTCGTGGATGCGTAGTCCTGTCTGCATACCTGCTTCTGTCCTTTCTTTGAGTCTTCGGAATCTAGCATCGGTGGGCAATGCTTCTTTAATCTTCTCCACGAGGGATGACTGAATCTCAAGGTTAGCCATCCATCCATTCTGTCCCGGTACGATAACCTCTATCTGTAGCTCCTGTAAATCCTTCAACAACCCGGGCTGCATCGTCAAGAAATAAGCCGTAGGCTTCCTGCTGAGTGCATCTGCAACCACATTCGCCTTTCCCGGGTGATACTGCAGCTCTATGTCAAAATCTACCATCAGTTCTAGCCAGCGTCTCTGTCTCATGTTAAGCTCCTTCTGAGTATACACATACTTTAGACTCTTGTGATCAGTAAAGATTTCTACCCTCTCTCCATAAAGATAGTGTCTCCATATCTTCAATACAAAATCACTGCTGCTAGCTCCAGATCATGTGTCGGGTAGTTCTTCTCGTGGTCCTTCAACTGTCTTGACGCATAAGCAATGACCTTGCCATGTTGCATCAAAACACATCCTAGTCCACTGCCTGACGCATCACTGTAAACAACAAAACCTCCTGACCCTGAAGGAAGAGTCAAGATAGGTGCTGTTGTTAATCTTCTCTTCAGTTCTTCAAACGCCTTCTGGCAGTCTTCCGTCCATACAAACTCCTGATCCTTTCGTGTTAGCTTGGTCATTGGTTCTGCAATCCTTGAGAAATTTTCTACGAACCTTCGGTAATATCCCGCAAGTCCGAGAAAACTTCTCACCTCGGCGACTGATGTAGGTGTAGGCCAAGTCTCTATTGCTGCAACTTTTTCAGGATCTACTGAAAGTCCTTCTCCTGATATGATGTGTCCCAAGAAAGGTACTTTGTCTATACAGAACTCACACTTACTAAGTTTAGCATATAACTTCTCTTGCCTCAAGGTCTCTAACACGATTCTAAGATGCTCCTCGTGCTCTTCAGGGCTCTTGGAATATATGAGAATGTCATCAATGAACACCACTACGAATTTATCCAAGAACTGATGAAAGACTCTGTTCATTAAGCTCATAAACACTGCTGGTGCGTTGGTTAAACCAAACGGCATCACCAAGAACTCGTAATGCCCATACTTCGTCCTGAAAGCTGTCTTCGGGATGTCTTCCTTCCTCACCTCGATCTGATGATAGCCGGATCTAAGGTCAATCTTCGAGAATACCCTTGCACCACTCAATTGATCGAATAGATCATCAATGCGTGGTAAGGGATACCTGTTCTTGATGGTTACAGCATTTAGTGTCCTGTAATCAATGCACAACCGTACCGTTCCATCCTTCTTTGGCATAAATAAGATGGGTGCTCCCCAAGGTGAAACACTGGGCCGAATGAAACCCTTCTCCAAAAGATCATCCACCTGTTCCTTCAACTCCACTAACTCCTTAGGTGCTAGCCGATAAACTGATGAAGTGATTGGCTCTGCTCCTGGAGTTAAGTCTATTGTGAATTCTATTTCCCGATCAGGCGGTAAACCTGGAAGATCATCAGGAAATACATCCACAAATTCTGATATGACTCTTGGGTAACCTGTCTCCTCTTCTACAGATAATACCCTAAGAGTAGGCTGAACTCCTTGCTCTACTGCTCCTCGGAGAAACTCGAATTCTGGGTGTCCTGGCGGTCTAAATATAACCCGCCCAAGTCGGCAATCAAGAGTCGCATGGTACTGACTTAACCAGTCCATACCAAGTACGACATCATAATCCGGCATAGAAAATATCAGAAACTGCGCTCGCATTTCTCGGCCATATACGACTACAGAACATGATCTACAGACGTCACTAACCGGAATAATACCGCCTCCCGTAAGAATTCTCTTCATCTTCGGAAGGGGTGCGGTAGCTACTCTATGGGTGGCTACAAAGCTAGCTGCTATAAATGAATGCGATGCTCCAGAATCAAATAAAACTACAGCTGGTAATGAAGCTACTAAAATAGTACCTGCGATGACCTCGCCTGCTGTAGCCTCCTCCTCAACAGCTAATGGGAATGCCTGTCCCCGTCCCTGAACTGGACCTCTCTGCTGCTGCTGCTGCTGCTGAAATAGGGCTGCCTGTGGTGCCAGGGGTGGTCTCTGCTGGTTCCCTCCGGGGGCTGGTGGTCTGACCCCACCAACTCCTGTCTGTTGGGCTCCTACTGCTGGATAAGCTGGTCGTGGTGCAGGCAATGCTAGTCTTGGTGCTCCGTCTCGGCGTTCAGAACAGTCCCTGGAAAAGTGCTGGCTGGATCCGCAGCTCAAACATAGTCCCAACTTACGCCTGCATTCCTTCTCAATGTGTCCTACCTTGCCGCAGTGGTGACAAGTAGAAAGAGGTCTGTCTCTATGTGCTGCTCTATCTGGCATACCCCTCTGGGTTCGCTTTACCGAATCCCCATGTGCTGGCCTGGATGGTGCTGATGTGATAGGCCTCTTCAGGTTAGTCTCCCTTCTAGCGATGCGCTCCAAGCGTCGGGCTGCTGCAAGGACATCGGTATAAGAGGTAGGTGCTACCGATCCAATCACTCTCTGAAGCTCGAACTTCAAGCCGTCAAAGAACTTCTCTGCTTTTTCTTCCTCCGTCGAAATCAATGTCGGGGCAAAGCGGCTCAGGCGAATAAATTCCGCATTATATTCCTCCACTGACATGCTGCCTTGGATAAGGCGGTTGAACCTGTCTCTGAGCTCTGACCGTGCGACTGCCGGGATGTACATCTCTTAGAAGAGTCTAGAGAACTCTTCCCATGTGACTCTGTCCTGTCCGAGCCTCCTTTCTTCTGCTAACCACCAGTGGTGCGCATTATCAGTTAACTGCATTCTAACTGCAGTCATCCACTTCTCTCTCGGAAGTTCAGCGGCTTCCAACTGATGCTGAATATTGGTGAGCCACTCATGAACTTCCGTTGGCCCTTCCTTACCAGAAAATGTGCGAGGTTTGAGGTGACGGAAATCAGTGATAGATCCCGTCGCTGTTCGCCTTGTTGGGGGATTTGCCTGCTCCAATGCGGATACCAGGCTGGTCCTCAGATACTCGGCCTCCTGCCGATGGGCCTCCTGCTGAATCTGTTGCTGTGCTTGCATCATAGCATACATCATCTGGAACATTTGTTGCCCGTCCATGGCTTATCCTGGCGGGAATACTGGCATCTGGGGAGTGAACTGTGGTGGAGGTGGGATGTCATTTCTCCGGAACCTTGGATTGGACTGTCCGGTTTGATCACTCTGCGATGCTTGTCCACCATCCCCTGGTGTCACTCCGTCTCCGTAAGTAACCACAGCGTCGTGTGGCGTATCCAAAGGAATATCATCTCTGTTCCCGGAATCCATTGCTCTGCAATCAAAAGATAAACTATGAGAACGCTCAGAGGAATCAATACAGGATGCAGTTCAAGTAACAAAATTCGAGATCGATATAGAGTTCAACAGCTGGTTAAATAATGGATGAGATCCTATAGTTCATACTATCCTTAGGGCAGGCTGGTCCGGTCCCTAAGTTGAAACCGAACTATTTAGTCGTAGACCTGCATGGGCCACCACAAAAACCATGTCACGTCCCAGTCCCAAAATACCGTGGGACCAGACGCGTGTCAACGGCCAGCAGTACGCACCGATGGACCAACTCACTATAAAGGATCCATCAGGGCACTGTAAAACAAGTCTACGACAATCACGTCACAACTAATCTCATCCACACACGATATAAAATATGATCCACAGAATAAATAAGGAATGTAAATCATCATCCAGTCTCACATAGTACTTCGGGGAACAACCCGATAAATATCTAGTACAATGGTTCATCTGACCAGAATATCAAAGACTGAAATAAATAATAAAAGCTGAGCATAAACAAGGATGCTCAAGAGAAGTCTTCAGCTAAGACCTCGTCCTCGGATGGTGGTACAACTCCTGGATCAGCTCCTGCTCCGGTCCCGTAAACCTCGGGATAAACCTCGTCTGCAAAATCTGGGGACAAAAATCCGGATCCAGGTCCTCAGGGGACATAGCAAGGTACAAGAAAGCTCATGCCAATAAATACAGATAAGCAGTGCAGCAATATATAACTAAATGAAACAAAGGTATATAACTAAATGAAACAAAGGGGTAAATATGTAACCATCTAAGTGTAAATGCAAGTGAGAGCATCACTAGTCTCAGGCTGAGCCACTACAAGCTCTGTGTCGGGGAGCCGGTAGCGGTAATAACCGGTAGTGGGTCTAGCTCTGCTACGAGAGTCTACGACCTCTCAATAATAGAAGATATATATATGTAAACAGCCTGTAGCCTGTGTGTCTCTCCCCACCCAATGTAATCACGCATATCATGACCATAACGTCTCATGCCCATGTCAAGCGTGATCATAGCTAAATGCAACCAGTCATACAGTATCTAAGAATATAATGTCCATGTCCTATATCCTATACAGAATTACCACGAATATCTCGGGAAAATCCTGTCTCATGAATAGTGTCCAGTGTCCTGGGTCATAGAGTACTTGATAAGACAAGTACGAGAATAAAGTGTCACGGATGTCCATCTCTAGATGACCGTACCCAACACTGCGTACAGTGTCGGCACCCGACTGATAATCGGACACTAAGTACGTCACACGGTCCTAGGTTGAGCATGCACAATAATATATTAATAATAAGCAAGGAAAATAGATAACTAAGCTGCATAGAGTGGCAAGGTACACTTGCCTGATGTCCGAAAACCAACGACTGTCCCTGTATCAGTGGATCCGGTAGGTTCTACTCCAAAAGCTGTAATAAACATCACCAACAGTCTCAGAAGATGCCAAATAACTGGAAATGCCTGTCCTTACGTCCAATTTGGACACAGGGGCAAAAAGGTCATTTTTGGGCCAAAGCGGGTTCCACCTGTGGGCCACTTTGCACCGAAAAGCGTGTCAGGGTCAAAGGTCTCCAAATTCCGCAAACTCAGTGTCTACAAGTCAGGAACGACGATACGAACCCAACGGAACTTCCAGAATTGGATTCCGATGAGCCGATCACAAAATCACCCGTCAAGTGGAGCCTGTGGGGCCCACGATACGCGATTTTGTCAACGTTCTCAGAATCGAACCAAACTTGGCTCACAGGACCAGCGTATTACTACGGATCCGATGGCGCAAGTTTCGTCTCGATCCGACGTGTGTACACAAAGTTACAGCGTGTTTCAGAATCGACGGATACGGGGTGTTGTCGGCGGTTACGCGTTGATTCCGGGGTGCACGCACCTCCGAATCGACTTCTGCGAAATCCTACACGACCGTATCAACGTCACGCACAGTTTGGTAAAGACCGCGTACGACCAAGTCGTCCCGATTGGCGGGGCGGACTCAGTTCCGAGGTGAAACAGGGCGTTGTTTTTTCCTGTTTTGGATCGCGGTGTACGACCACTACAAGACGCGATGCACCGAGCGAATTGCACGGGCACCGAGAGGGGTATACAGTCTACGCATAGCAATCGACGGAATTAAAAATAGAGTTGCGAGTGGGGAGAAAACAATACCTGAACAGGGCTCCGTGGATTCTGTTTTCCGCGTGTCCGAAAGCCAATTCCGTGTCCTGGTTCAGAATTTTTGCTTCCTCGTGTCCGCGGAGTTGCTGTGAGGCGGATGAGTCGCGCTCGGGGTGGACTGTGCTCGCGGCGGAGGGGTGAGGCCGCGAGTTGATCGTCGAAAGTGGCAGCGTCCCGCGGACTCCGGCGGAGTCGAGCCTTCGAAAGGGATGGCCGCGGGTTCAGATCGGTCGGCGGCGGCGGCCTGGGTCAGATCGGTCTGCTGTGAAGTCGGCGGCTACGTCGACGACTGACGGATCGCGGAGGACAGCGATAGGAGGCGTCGGAGTTCGGCTTGGAGTCGACAGCGGGGCTGGGATTCGGCGGTGTCGGGGTCGATGGCTGCTCGCGCGGAGGGGAAAAGGTCGAGGGTTGGGTCGCTGGCGATGGGAGGCGTCGGAGTTCGGGGTACGACGGCGATGGGGATGAGCGGCTAGGGTTCAGATGGCTGAGCACGAAAAACGAGGAGAGTTTTATAGGCTGCTACAGTGTTGGCGGCTGCCTAGGGTTTGCAGCGGGTCGGGTTTGGTCTGGGTTGGTTCGAATTTGGGTTTGGTTCCCAAACCAACAGCTTAAGGTCCTCGATACATTGCTCCGGTGTCCAATAAATTCACCGAAAAATGCCATGCGTCCGGTTTTCCATTTTACCCAATAAATTTCTATTTCCAGAATATTTTAACTCCATTTGGTTACACTTAAAATTATTTAACCCACAATCACCTTAGCTTTTAAATTCCAGAAGAACACCAAAAAATACGGGAAAAATTGTATTAACTTTTATTTCTGAACTTTAGGGTGTTTACAATAGGCGATGAAGCACCCTGTTCACGCTGAAGCAGCCTGGACATATTGCACTACGCGGATGGTCCTTGAGCCTATATTTTTATGCTGTGCTTAGCGGAAAAGCTCTGTTGCACGTTTGATGGCTCTGAGGTCCTCTGTTTACGCTGCCCTGTACGTACGTGCTGCGTATAGCTATCAGCATATTTTTTATGCTTCTACAACGTCTCTGGGGCAATCTAGGTGACCAAGTTACCGTGGACGCTCAAGGGAGATAAAGCTTTCTGTTGTAGTTCTTTTCAAAGCTTCTTCCTATTTTAAAGTATTTCAAGATTTTAAATTGCTGCTTTGTAGTTTCAAGAATGTAATAAAAGGGCATAATGTATGGGATAAGGACATTATTTTATGTCAGCCTATCAGTCTTTTCTTTTATGCAAAAAACTATGTAAGTCGTTCCGGCATTTCTATTTCAATGTTGAAAAAATTATACACTGTTGTAATGAATCACTAAAAGAATTATTTTCTTCCTATACAATATGTGTTAAATATATGTTTGATATGTTGCTAAGATATTTTCAAAAGATTCTGAAATATGTGCACGTTCTTGCCTTGTACAAGTGCAATCCCAGACTTGTACGACATTATGCCCTAGCGAGAATGAACGGTTCTGCGAAACCAAATGCAAGGACGATCGGTTCTGCAGAACCGGGGCATGACACTCACCACACTCAAGAAGAAAGACAGAGATTACAAAAAAATCACTCACCCTACCCATAGCGATCTCCCTGAACAAATGTGACGAGTCCTCGATCAGATCTTGTCACGAACACCCAAAAATTCGGACACGAGTCATGGGTACATCCAGCCTACGCCGCAGTATCGTCGGTAGAACGATGTCTAAAACTCCACAAATTATATATATATATATATATATATATATATCCAACTTACTATAAAAGAGGATAAATAATATATGACACAGTTATAATACTCAATCACATGTGCTAAGGAAGATAACACAAGAAAGAATATACTGAATAGAACAAGGAAGTCTCAAGTCCATATTTTAGGTAAATCTCAATAAAGTTCTAAATCCAATATATCAAATAATATAAATAGTCTCATAAGACTCCAGAGACAAATCTGGTTAATACTAAAGTCTAGAAGCTAAGCTAAACTAGATAGTCGCAATCGGGATCTCCGCTGCGAATACTTTCTGATTCTCCTGAAGGGTAGGATCAGGCTCAGCTACAAAATCCTTCTGAGGTTCGTAGAAGGTAGCTCATAACAGTTATCTATAAATGTTATCTAGTCAGAATGGAGAAAGTACATATTTGATAGACTATTCATAACATGATAGAAACTATAAAACAGGAAATAGCATATAAAATTGTCCGACCTTGAGCCCAGAATACTGGAGAGCGGGGGCTGACAAAGCCAGCTACGAATACTAGAGTACTCCTTTACCCCGAGATACGGTCACGGTTGTGAATAGACATATAAGATTAATACTACAAGCCATCAGTCAACCTAGGTCAAGCAATCCTAGTGTCTCAATCACAAGTAGGAATCCACAATATACAAAGAAATATGATCATCTGAAGCAAAATAGTAAAGCGTCACAAACCATATATATACATAGCTGAGCATGAAACTAGTAATACAAAATGAAGAACTAGCAAGAGTATAAGTCATATATGATCAACTCTACCTATAGTCTAGAATATGCTAATCATGTCATTCCCAGTAGACAATGTAATAAGTCCAAAATATGAGCTAATAGGTGCTCGAGACTAAATGCCACAAAAGAATTTGTACAATAAGTAGGAGAACAAGATAGAAATTCACCCAATTGGTCTGGTGCTCCATGTGGTCACCATCCTTGGGAATAGACGGAAGATCCTCTAGCTCTGCTACCCGATCTGGCCAAGCAAAGCCAGTGGGGTCAGACCCCAAATAGCAAGTACCACAAATGAGGCCAAAGTAATGAACTAAAACCAGCAATACAACAATATCCTAAGCAATATGTAACTACCAGGTAAAATATAAAGTGCACAGATAAACAAGAAAATAAACAAAAAATATGTAAAGAAAACTATACATGCACGGGATCATGCAAGGTGAACAGAAACATATAAATAAACTGGTACAGGTAGCATATGTCGTAACTGGGCGAGAAAAGTAACGAGAATATAGCTAGTACAATATCGAGATCATGACAAGGGAAACATATAAGGAACAATGCATATATAAAGTAAAAGGGCATACACGATAATAGACCAGAGTGCACCACGATGGGGCATTGTCAGGAAAGCAAGCAATATAAGATAAGACAAGACAATACATGGACTCCATCCATCAATCACGGCCAAGCAAGAAGTACGGCTTGCTATGTTAGCTAACCAGGGTTATCACAACTTCTAATTACTATCAAACATAATTTAGGATTTTTATACAGTCGCATGCCCTGCAGACTGTCCAAGATACCTAAACGTCGGACGATAGTGAAGTAAATACTAGTGGATACACCACCCCCAGGAGAGATGTGCACCTAAATTCAAGTAACACAAAAGTGAACCTGAGTAAGTCAATTTAGTATTCCCCATACGACGGTGAGCTAAAAATATGCACTACTCAATGGCATGCTACAAATTCATCTATCAGTAAAATATTATCAGGGCACGGGACTGCATACAACCAGAAGATCCTCCCCTAATGCTCTAATCATTTAAGCTAGTTATTAACCTTAGCAGTTTATTTCAGGATTCCAGGTGTGGCATTTCGTAGAATCCATCATAGACATGATGCTCCCCCCAAGGATGAACTAGACAAGACAATACTTTCGCAAGCACAAGCACAAGACTATACAGGAATACAACCAAACAGTTATAGGTATGACAAGTGTGCGCTATAACAAGTCACAACAAGTAATATATGAGACAAGCGTATAATGGGTAGGATGCCCAAACTATAGCGGACTAGTACGAGACAGATATAGAATGTGTAGGTGTCCCCAAAGCTATACACGGTAGGTGTATAATGGATAAGTGGTCCCAAAACTATACATGATGTCAATCCAAGACTGGTACAAGCAATGCACAGGAGTGCACCACGACGGATCATTATCAAGAATATGCAAGATAAGTGTATAATTTATAGGTATCCAAACTATACATGAATTCGAGTTTGGGTATAATGGGTAGGTGTCCCAAACTATACATGAAGT
This sequence comes from Iris macrosiphon, assembly GCA_036927795.1. Taxonomy (NCBI): domain Eukaryota; kingdom Viridiplantae; phylum Streptophyta; class Magnoliopsida; order Asparagales; family Iridaceae; genus Iris; species Iris macrosiphon. The sequence goes on from JAYESA010000004.1 coordinate 190,514,886, forward strand.
CGGGACGGGTCGGGTAAACACAATAGACAAGTGGAGCCGGAAAAAAAAAAAAATATATACATGCAATATGCGCACAAGCACCAATCGAAAAGCAGTGAAAGGTACAATAAAAAATAAAACACATGCAAAAGAGTACATGACGGGTATATCGTCGGTATACTACAGTATATCGTCAGTATACTACAGTATATCGTCAGTATGCCGTCCAGGGCAAATCTAGGAGACAGAAAGAATGAGTCAAGACAATCAGTGTACCTTCGGTATACTCCAGTATACCATCGTTATACCGGTCTAGAGATAGGAAAAACACAGCAAATTTTGGATTCCAACAAATTGGTATATCATCGGTATACTATAATATATTGTCGGTATGCCGGTCCAAGTCACAGCAGGTTCTAGGATTCCAAGTCGGACCAAATCGGTGTACCATCGATATGCACCAGTATACCGTCGGTATGCTGTTTCTTATAGGCAATTATAAGAAAAGTCAAATCAAGACGGGTATTTCGGAACCGAAATCACATTCCAAAACTTAACAGAAACTGGTCTACAAAGATGTCAAGTATAAAGGTAAGTCTCATTTAACATATATACTAAGTCTCATGGCAATCACTCCGATTATCGTTTTCGACACCGAGTTATCCAACCAGTAAATATCTGGGTTTCTATCGAAAAAAGTTGAAACAAGCTCAAAACTAATTTCTGAAACTAGCCCAAGACGAAAAATTACTAGAAAAACATATTTAACAAAATCACTAGCAGAAAATTCTAAGAAATAAACTAACAAGGAAATCAAAAACTGCAATAAAGTAAAGTTGTTCAAGATTTTTGCAATATGTACTTGCCTCAAGTCAAGCTCTCAGCCTTAATCTTCAACTCCACCATCAAGAGGGGTTCAGAAACTACACTCTTAGGCCTCAAGACCCAGCTCTTAGCTCTCGCGAGAAAAGGAGAGAAAATGAAGAAGAGAAGAAAGAAAAGAGAGAGGAGAGAGAAAATCAACTCATATATATAAGAGGTGATTTAATCGTGGTCGTCCGACCCGCCACGTCAGTGATCCAAGTCACTAGATAAAATTAATCTCGATCACTCAAAACAAAACCAAGAAACCAATGGATAATAGAAAGTATCGAATACTATTCACAAAAATGTATCACAAAAATATCTCAAAAATATCTCAAAATATCTCAAAAGCAAACAAATATCTGTCGAACGGTATGTCGCCATTATATCGGAGTATACCGTCGGTATGCCAGTCGGGTAGTAAAATTTTAATTTTAAAAATTTTCTAAAATTTTACGATATCCAATAAAACACAGTACATGTAATATAAAATATGTATTCATATACCAATGCAGATTCAGTGAGATGAGTCTCAAAAGATACATGATGAACAGGTAAAATTAGAATCAGGGTATAGCATGTAGAGAGAAACAGGTGAAAACGATAATCATGGCATGTCAAGTAAGTGAACAAGTAAAATACGAGGAATCATGGCATGTGACAATAAGAATAAGGGTGAAACAAGTAAATCAGTATCTAACTAAGTGTTTTGAAATATCACGTTCAATATGTAATCGGTTAGGATAACACGGCACATTGTATCAATGGTTATCCACACGAAAAGTACGACACATCGTATCGATGGCTATCCACACGATAAGCACGAAGGGTACGGCTCAATCATACGTGAGTTGTATGATTGGCTATCCACACGAATAAAGTGGAGTTTGGTCAAATTAAATATTTGGTACATATTTGTAAATCTAATCAAATTAAATATTTAATATAGATTTTTAAATTATATCAAATCAAATCTTTGACCATATTTGAACTCTAAAATTTGTTGTTACCAACAAATTCAAACTGCACCCAACATTAACGGCTACTAGAGCTTATATGTGTGAGAGTTTTCTCCGAAGAAGGGAAGGGGGGTCGCGGTGGAAGAACGGAGCCGGATACTTCGGATGGCCGATCATGCATTGAGAGGAAGAGTCCAAGGGAGGGAGGCCCTTTTTTATATTGTTTCTAACACAAAATGTCCAAATATGTCCTGAAATAATTTATAACGTAAAACTAGATTGAAAATGATATTGGTCTTGATCACAACATAGAATTGTCAGAAAATTTACTGTACCGATAAAATTTTTATAATAATTAAATACAGCGATAGAAGTTTGATAAATTTATAAATGACGATACGAATCGCCAGTTGGGTTGGCAAAAATTTAAAAAACTGAATTTTTGCCAATCCAGTTGGCAAAAATTTGACATGTATTTTTAAAAAAATAATTCGCCAACGGAGTTGGCGAAAATCCGAAAAAAAATTATTAAAAAAACAAAAAAAAATTCAAAATTTCGCCAACGGAGTTGGCGAAAATTTGAAAAAAAAATCAAAATTTTGCCAACTCTGTTGGCGAAAATAGGGAAAAGTTAGTTTTTTTTTTTTTTGTTGGTTCGGTTCGGTTTAGCCTTAGTTATTTGATTTTTTGTTGGTTCACTTGGTTTTGCTTGGTTCACTTATTTTTTGTTTGGTTTTTGCTTGGTTCACTTGGTTTTTGTTTAATTTTTGCCTGCTATGCAACGAGGACCAACTCCTCCGAACCCTCCCTTATTTATTCCAGGAGATTATCCTCAAGGTCTTGTTGCACAATGACAAGCACGTCCCCCTAGGAAGTATACCACAGTTTGATATCAAGATGATAGTCTGCCACTACAAGATGACGATGTCCCTTCTCAGAAGACGGCTGGTGCGACCACTTCTCAGTGGGATGGTGCGGGCACTTCTCAGTGGGCTGGTGCGGGCACTTCACTTCTCAGAAGTGCATGCACCATCCCACTGAGTAGTGCTCGCACCGGCCGTCGCCTGAGAAGTACCGTGCCCGCACCATCCCACTGAGTAGTGCTCGCACCGGCCGTCGCCTGAGAACTACCATGCCCGCACCATCCCACTGAGTAGTGCTCGCACCGGCCGTCGCCTGAGAAGTACCCCAGTCAGGCCAATAAGAAGTGCCCGTACCAGCCCACTGAGAAGTGCCCGTACCATCCCACTGAGAAGTGGTCGCACCAGCCGTCGTCTGAGAAGGGACATCGTCATCTTGCAGTGGCAGACTATCATCTTGATACCAAACTGTGGTATACTTCCTAGGGGGGCGTGCTTGTCGTTGTGCAACAAGACCTTGAGGATAATCTCCTGGAATAAATAAGGGAGGGTTCGGAGGAGTCGGTCCTCGTTGCATAGCAGGCAAAAATCAAACAAAAACCAAGTGAACCAAGCAAAAACCAAACAAAAAATAAGTGAACCAACAAAAAATCAAATAACTAAGGCTAAACCGAACCGAACCAACAACCCAAAAAAACCAACTTTTTTCTATTTTTGCCAACAGAGTTGGCAAAATTTTGATTTTTTTTTCAAATTTTTGCCAACTCCGTTGACGAAATTTTGAATTTTTTTTTTTAAATACATGTCGGATTTTCGCCAACTGGATTGGCGAAAATCCAGTTTTTCAAATTTTTGCCAACCCAACTGGCGATTCCTATCGTCATTTATAAATTTATCAAACTTCTATCACTGTATTTAATTATTATAAAAAATTTATCGGTACAGTAAATTTTTTGTAGAATTGTTCAAATTTTTTTGCTCGCAAAAAATAAAAAATAAATAAAAGAGTAAAACATGTTGCAGTGATTTAGTCTATATAAGAGAAGGTCATGCATAGGAAGGAAAAGAAAAGGGAAAAAAAAGAAAAGAAAGGGATACCGTCCATTTTCATCATAAAAAACAAAAATACTTGACAGTCCGTAATTGGTTGGAGCAAAACTAATGACCTCACCCTCTCCTGCAGATGTGGGTCGAAAAAATTCGACCAATGAGTGAGCACCACGTAGCCGCAATTTCTCCTGCGCGATCTGTATAGACGTTCTCTGAAAGAAAAGAAAAAATGTGAGCTCATATTGTTATAAATGAAGGGGGGGAAGAAGTTATTTTTTTTAATTTCTTTTTTAACAAATAAATAAGTGTAGAAAGTTGAATTCAAAAACAATGACAAGTGTATGGTTACATTTATTTGTTAAAAAATATTGCTTATTGGTTACTGCATATATTATCTTGATCGATGTACCTTTACGCAAAGTTTGGAGGGGTTGAAGTGGAACTTCAACAGCAGCATAGTTGCATCCCTTTTGCTCACATCAGCCCACTACGTACCCTATTCTTTTAGTTGCATTGCGTGTCACAGAGCAATATAAACTAAATAGCAACGTGTTGAAATAATTATTCTAATAGAAATTTCGTATAAAAAATCAAAGTTTGAAAAAATTAGAAAAAAAGTTATAAAAAAATTTTTTTTAACGTATTTGTAGATAACAGGGACATTTTAATTCTCTCTAAATTTTAAAATAACATAAAATTGGAAATTCCTTTACTAAAAGGCATTTTCAAAAATTTTGTTATTTTTCTCACCCAAAGATTTTAAAAAAAAAATTTAAGAATAAAAAAAAAAAAAAAGAGTTCAAAATGTCGTTAACAATAAAGTTTTAAAAGAAAAAATTGTTAAATTTTTTGTTGAATATAAAAAATAACAAAATAACAAAACATAATAAAACCGTCCTTAGTATGGACGTCTTCTCTTGCTTTCCGCCCTCCAAATGTCGTTTGTTTTTTGTTTTTTTTTGTTTTTTTAATTGTTATCATTTCCAAAATCACTTTTTGCATATAGATCCCTCCAAATAAAATAAAAAATAAAGCGGTCCTTAAAAAAATTTATTTATATTTTATTGAACTTTTGTTGATTTTTTACATATTTGTCTCTCCAAATTTTGATGTATTTTATTATTGTTAATAAAAATAAAAATAAAATCTTGAAAACTTTCATAGTAGGAACATTTTTTTTTTAATAATCTTAGAGAATAAAAATGAAGAAAAAGTTGAAAATACCTATCAGGATCGTTTTGGATAAAAAATAATTCTTACATTCTTTTAGAGGAAATAAGAAAATTTAGAAACGTCTTTAGGATTGGTGTTTTTGTTTTTTTTTATTATTTTTAATTCTGGAGATAACTAAAAAAAAAATTTAGTAAGGACGTTTTTGTTTTTTTGTAAATATATCAAAACAAAATCTTAAATTACTAAAATATTAATATTCTATACGAAAAAAATTTGTTATTCTAATCTTTATAAGACTACTAAAATTAATATTGCTCAAGAATCTAAAATTTCCTACTTTTCCATGTTTCGCATTAAAATTCAAAAAAAAATCACAATAATATTCCTACATTATCTTGGATAATTAATATTGCGGAAGGCTAAAGAAATAGGATCCCATTGATAGATGGAAATCTGATGTTCTCACTTGTTAATAAGATACGTAATGCAGGTACCATATACTGTTATACATAATACGAGACGACGATGCATAGTTTCACTAACTTTCAAAAATGTACATTAGTAATATTAAAATTTTCATACACAGAATTAATATATCTGACCCCTAAAAAAATAATTATCGGAATAAAAGAAAAAATGACACACACACACATATATATATATATATATATATATAATCCTAATGACATCTCAACTGTAGGATTCAGACATTTTTATCACATTAACTTTTCACTGTTCGATTTTGGCACCCAATTTCATAAATTGTTCTTTTAAAATACATTTTATCAATTTTGAAACACATTAAAACTTTTTCAAAAGAATATCCGGTAATACAAATATTCAAATTGTGTTTTTCTACAATAAAATATGCTTTTGAAATTGTCTCGATGTGATAGAAAATTGATAAATTGTGTTTCAAAAAAATAATTTACGAAATTGGGATAACAAAATAGAACAGTAAAAAATTAATGTACCAAAAATGACACTAAATCTTCTAGCTTTAGTGGCAATTGAGTGAGTTTGATCAAAAGGCACTAGAGGAAGGCATTAGGTCCATACAGGGCCGACCCTAGTCCAGGGTAGCCAGGACGATCGTCCACGACCCACGAAATAGGAGGGTCCAAAGAATTAGTTTAAACATATATATTTATTAATAATTTTGTATCGAAAATAGAACTAATATATATCATGGACATCTTTTAATACAAATCAATTGTGATGTAATAGTTATTACGGTAGACTTGTATATTATAGATTGAAGGTTGAATCCTTGGTGGGAACCTTTTTTAAAATTAATTTTTGTTACCGTTTTAAAAAAAAAATTATATTATACATGGGGGCTCAATTTGAAAGTTCGCACTCAGGACTAGCCCTGTGTCCATATCCAGTCCAAAAAAAATAAAAATAAAATTCTTATGTTCGTTTTTGTTTTTTTTATCCGAATTTACTGTAGCCCATCCATGCGTCCCTGAATAGGTCTACTGGTCGTAGTATTTTTTTATTTATTCTTCAAGTGATGCACGTCAGTGTGGTTTTCTATTTTAAATAATCATAAATTGTAGCAAATATCGTGGTATGAGATATTTTTCTTATTAGGAAATTATTGTAACAAGTTCAATTATTATATACAGGAATAGTGCCCAGTCATAGTTCTTGTTGGCTGGCTACATTGCAGTTCGATAATGAAATATTTCGGAAGCTGCGGATACATTACAGGAAGTGCGGAAGTGGCCCCCAATGAAGTCGACAGGCAACGTTCCACACCCGGCACTTCCTCATAGTTAAGAACGACTAGTATATATACGTATTTATTATTATAAATATTAAAAGACTAAGTCAAAATTTGTTCAAAAATTTTCAGATGAATAAAAAAAAATTATTGTATTTGTGTGTCAGAAAAAAAAGTTTGTTAGAATTATAAATGAAGGAATAAAACGTCAATAATATTGTCGGATCATGAGGATGGAGAGTGAAACGTCACATATATAATGAATGATGCTAAGAAAAGTACATTTTTTTAGATACTTAATGCATTTAACAGTTGTAATTAGGAATGTCAAAAGACAACTCTTGTATTTACCTTAGATACTTCTATTAATTTTAATTAATAAATATAATAAAGAGTATTTTTGACATTATATAGTAGAATATATAATTTTAATTAGTAAATATAATAAAATATACTTTTGAAAAGAAATTTTTTACGGAGAATTCTACTTTTGACATTACATATAGGGGTGCAGCTCGGACGGGCTAAACCTGAGTCCGATCAGTTAAACCCGTTAATAGGTTGGGTTAGGGTTAGAGATACTCGGGCACGGTTTCGGGTTCGGATTAAAATATCTGAACCCGATCAAATTCGGATTGGAGTCGAGTTACCCAAAGAACCGAAAATCCGACATACATATAATTTATATATATATTGTTTAATACTTCTTAAATAAAAAGTTTAAAGCCTATATTTGTTCATCCAAACTATTCAACTTCTTATCCTAAATTTTATTTTAGTATATATTTTGTAATGATTGAGACTTGATTGTTATTTGATTATGTGTTTAATATTAACATGTTTAAAATTGTTTCAAATATCATATTATATAGTCTGATAAACTCGATATACCCGACCCAACCCGAGCCCAACCCGAGGAACATGGGTCCGACTTGGACTTCATATTTTGAACCCGAGGTCGGGTTGGGCTCAGGCTTGGGTTAGGCTTATGATTCATCGGATTGGACTCGGGTTGAGCTCAAATCCGACCCAAATAGCTCCTCTATAATAATTGTTGGGCCCACCAAAAGTAATCAAATAAGAAAGAAAAATAAAGAGAAAAAAGAGAGAAAATATTCAAGGTTTGTTAAAGGGCGGGCGGCACGGAACCCGGTCCGGGCCGGCCTGGACCCGGTCAACGGACCGGCCCGCTCCGGCCCAATCCCTCCCCATGGGTCCAGGCTTGGTAGGAGGATCCGACCCGCAGGCCCGGCCCGACCCGGTGTCGACTCCGTTCGGGCCGAGCCGAATTCGGATGGCCCGGTTAGACCGGGCCGGTTCCTGTCATGTTCGGCTGAATTTAATTTTTTTAAAATATAGTCTTTGGGAGATAATTTTACCAAAATATTTTCGTTTTATTGGCAATTTTTTGCCCGTTTTAGGGATATTTTGGTCATTTTTAGCAAAATGACCAAAAAACCCATTATAACAACTCTTTTTTTAGGGTATTTGTGATCATTTGGATCCAAAAAATTCCTATAAATAGTCCATAATTCATGAAAAATAAACACAACAAAAATTTTTTCCTCCTACAATTTTTTTTCCTCTCTTACAAAGTTTAGAAGCAAGACAATTACAAAGTTTAGAAGCAAAGCAATTACTAGAGTCCAACGTCTTCCCTCTCAACGCATTTTCTTGCGATTTCTTTTGGAGGCTTCTAGCAGACATTACAAGTAACTTTAATATTACAGAATAGTTTTTTTTTATTTGATATTTTTCTTTCCCCTCTCTCTCTCTCTCTCTCTCTTGGTAGAGAAGTAACTAATTTAACTCTAAAAAAATTAAATTTTTTTTTTTAAATATGGATGGACAAGGTTGAAACCAGCCTTATAAAAAATATGATTATTATAATAATATATTTAAAAATAATTCTATTTCTGATTCTGTTCCACTGACACAAATTTTACCTCCTGAAGTTAGGAGTATGGCCACGGCTACAAATATTGTCAATAGAAAATAATCTTTTTTACGAAAATATTATACAAAAATATTTGTCATTGATAGTGAAGGTGCACCGATTTTAGATCAAAAAGATCAAAACCCAATACCTAAAGCTCCGAAATGTAAGAAATGTAAGAAATGTATGAGGGTTTGCAAATAGAAAAAAAATGATGGCACGGACACTTTAAAAAGACACTACGAAAGTTGCTATGGCAAAGACACACTGTAGGCTACACAAACACAGTTAAGTACTGGTGGTCATGGATTTTCTTTATGTAACTTTACTTATTCTGATGCTCGTAATAAGACTGAGTTAGCAAGATATATGATATGTGAGGAACAACCATTTTACATTTGGTGAGAGTTATTTCTATTATAAATATGCAAGTAATAATCTTAATCCTTCTTTTACTAAAGTTTCTAGATCTACTGCTAAAGCAGAGGTTCTGAAATATTTTCAAAAAGATAAAGCTGTAAACCCGCTCACCCAAAATAGATATTTTGTGTGTATTTTATATTATTATATTTATTATAGATGTTGAATTTCTTTAGAGTATTCTCTTAGTTAATTAGAAAATAATTTTTTTTAGTATATTTACTTATATAAATATTTATTTAGAATTATTTTTAGGCTATTTTAGATTATTGGGTTTTTTTCATAATTTTTAGTTAATTAAAAACTAGTAACACTAATTTTCTAGGACTTTGAAGAATTTATTTTATGTTCAAAATTAAATAAAAATATCCCAAACTTTTATTTTAGGTTCTAAATAATAAAATATATTTTCTAGAATTTTTTGGAAATTTTCTGATTATTTTTAGTATTTATTTTGAGTTAATTATGAAAAACTGAATTAAAACTAATTTCTGAAAAAGAAAACCCAAAAAGTAATTTATTCTATCCAGTCAGCAAATAGTGGGCCCACCTGTCAGCCTCCCGCAGCGAACAGTGCCGGGTCCGCCTGTTAGTGACCACGAGGTGGGTGCGAGCCGAGCCGACCTCGAGCCGAGCCGAGTCAGAGCTCGACTCGGACTAAGCTGAGCCGAGCCAGGTCAAACCATGATCGTTCGATTTGGGCGGGGCTGCACGGATGGCTGACACGTGTCAACTCCGAGCCGCGGCTGCACTCTCTCTCTCCTCTATATATATAATAGTTTAAGTTATTTTCTAGGATTTTTCTTAAGCCGATTTTTGGAGAATTGTCCTATAGGTTTCTTTCATTTCCAGAAGCCATTGCGCATAGCTCCGGACTCCAAACGAGGCCTAATTTTTTTGTGTTAGAACGATATTGAGGTTAGCTTTCTGATTATATAAATTTTTTTACAAAATTATGAGTATTAAATTCTGAAAAATTTGTAGAGCACAATATGTCCGAAAATAGACGTATTTTGATGTTTTTGCGATTTCGGGAGAACCAGGAATCAGAATTATGAACCGTTTGAAGTTTCGGAAAGCTAATGTCTAGATAATTGACATATGTTTTTCCTAGAATTTAATTCGAAGTATTTATATACTGTTAATTCTGTAGAACTTCTAGGTTAGAATTTAACCATCGGTGCACAATACAAAATTTGTATGTGCCATAATTTCCAAACGAATTTGGATTCAGACGAGCCGTAAATTCTAGCATATTTTTTATGCTGAAATATACAGGAAATCATGCATGAAAGTTGAGTTTGTGTCGGTTGACTTTTCAACAGATCGCCTCGATTAGCGTGCCATGAGTCTCGAGTTGATAAAATTTAGTTCTTTGGACAAAATTAGGGTTTAACAATAATATCAGATTATAATAAAATTAAAATACCATTTTAGGTTATTTTATTCAGAATTAAAATAGATTAAATGGATGAACCTATTTACCCACTTTTGTAACCTAACTTGTTTAATTTATGTGACGGGTAGATCGGACGACGCCTTGAGTTGGGACTTCATCCTTTTCAGACCAGGCAAGATACCTTGCCAAATTGCTTACAGTATTTTGCATGCTTAGTATATTTCTGTATATTTATTGCATCTTTGTTATTTATTGCATGTGTAGTTTCTTTCAGTCATTACTATATATTAGATATGTTGACACACACTTGACACTTAGTATCATGAGAGGACAATCATTAGGCGTATGGGCTTTTAACCACTATGGTAAACAGTAGTATATAGTTTGCACTACGGGTGTGTGTCGCGCTGGTCGCTACCCCAGAGGTATGTCGATTTCTGTAGAGTCGCGCTGGTCGCTACCCCAGAGGTATGTCGATTTCTGATGTCCATTGACGGGTGTGTGAGTTATGAGGCTTAGATCGAGTAGCCTACCCGTGCCCATACGTCAAAAAGTTGTCCTCATTTGCATTCATATAGATGGTCTTGTACAGCGTACTTATTTATTTTTAAATAATATGCATGTTTACTGTATTTAAATTGGCTCACTTTTCTGTATCTTGTTACGTTCCTCTGAGGACCTGGTCCTCTGCCAGGTGTATCTGTTCTTGAGTATTTGCAGGAGCGCAAATTTGGATGGTTATATATGTTTCGTGGATGTCCTCTCTTCGAGTCCGTGATTGTTAGCTGGTATTCTTATATAGTGTTGTTGTGTTGTACTTATATTGTATTTGCTCTTATATTCGAGTTGGTAGTGGATTTGTTTCCATCCAACTAGCATCCTTAGATACTTATGTTGAGATCTAGTTATATAGATGCTGGTTATTCATTTATATTGGTTTTCTGTGGATGAGATTTAGATTGTACCATGTGACTTGTGATACATTTTATACCACTTGTGGATTAATATTCATATTACAGCGTACGTATGGGATATGGTTTCCATATATTGGAGTTGCCATATCCATGCGGCTGGCATGCTTACGTGTCCTAGTCCTACGTATTTTTGGGACTGGGGCGTGACATATTTTTGTGGTGGCCTATGCAGGTCGAGAGCATATTGTCTCGGTTACGTTACTGTACCGAACAAGCCTGCACCTAGGATTAGAGTATAGGATCTCATCCACAACTGACTATGACTCATCTTCCTTCCAATCCATTCCGTTGAATAATTGCATCATGCTTGATTCATGTGCCTTCTCATTAGTTCCTTGAGTGTAGCCTTCTCCTAGAATATAGAAGTCCTTGTTATTAGGATGATTGTCACGCCCTAGTCCCAAAATACCGTGGGACCAGATACGTGGCAATGGCCAACAGTACGCACCGATGGACAAACCCAATTTAATGGATCCATCAGGGCATACTTAAGCTGTAAACAAAGTCTACGACAATCATGGCACAACTATCTCATCCATACAAGATATAAAATATGATCCACAGAGTAAATAAGGAATGTAAATCATCATCTAGTCTCAACAAAGTGCTTCGGGGAACAACCCGATAAATATCTAATACAATGGTTCAACAGACCAGAATATAAATGACTGAAATAAAGTAAATACTGAGCATGGAACATGAATGCTCAGAAAAAGTCTTCGGCTAACACCTCGTCCTCGGATGATGGTACATCTCATGGATCAGCTCCTGCTGTGGTCCCGTATACCTCGAGATAGATCTCGTCCTCAAATCCTGGGGACATAATCCGGATCCAGGTCCTCAGGGGACATAGCAAGGTACAAGAAAGCTCAAGCCAAAATAAATGCAGTGCAGAAAATAAATACAATAAATAGGGCTAGTAAGTAACCATCTAAGTAAAAATGCAAGTGAGAACATCAATAGTACTCAGATTGAAACAACTACAAGCTCTGTATAGGGGAGCCGGTAGCAGTGATATCATGATATGGTCTAGCTCAGCGGAAGACTGAGTAGCCGGCATAACATAGTCAACCTGTAGCCCGTGGGTCTCTCCAGCAGTATATGGAACAATAAGGAAATACTAAATAACCAACTAAGTGATATGCAAGATGAGAGCAGCACTAAAACTCAGGCTGAAGCCACTACAAGCTTTGTGTCGGGGAGCCGGTAGTAGCAGTAATAATGAGTAATGGGCCAAGCTCGGCTTCAGACTCTTGTGCCTCACAATAATAGGGGTTTATATATATATATGTTCAGCCTGTAGCCTGTGTGTCTCTCCCCACCCAATGTAACCACACATATCATGACCATAACGTCTCATGTCCATGTCAGCGGGATCATAACTAATGCAATAAGTCATAATGTATCTAAGAATATATTATCTCTGTCAAGTCCTGTATCCTATACAAAATCACCACGAATATCTCGAGAAGATCCTGTCTCAGGAACAGCGTCAAGTGTCCTGGGTCAAAGTGTACTCGGTAAGACAAGTACGAGAAGATAAAGTGTCACGAATATCCATCTCTAGATGACAATACACAACACCGCGTGCGGTGTTGGCACCCGACTAATAATTGGATGCTAAGTACGTCAAACGGTCCTAGGTTAAGCATGCACATCAATATAAATGAAGCAAGAAATATATATAACAATACTGCAGAGTTTGGCAAGGTACACTTGCCTGGTGTTTGAATACCAAAAGTTGTCCCTGTATCAGTGGATTCGGTGGGTACTCCTCCAAAAGCTATAATAAACATTACCAACTGTCTCAGAAGATATCAAATAGCTAGAAACGTCTGTCCTTAAGTCCAATTTGGACACAAGGGCAAAAATGACATTTTTGGGTCAAAACGGGGTCCACATGTGGGCCACTTTGCACCGAACAGCGAGTCAGGGTCAAAGGTCTCCAAATTCCTCAAACTCAGTGTCTAAAAGTCAGGAACGATGATACGAACCCAACGGAACTTGCAGAATCGGATTCCGATGAGCCGATCACAAAATTGCCGTCAAGTGGAGCTTGTGGGGCCCACGATACGCGATTTTGTCAACGTTCTCAGAATCGGACCAAACTTGGGTCACAGGACCAACGTATTGCTATGAGTCCGATGGCACAAGTTTCTTCTCGATCTGACGTGTGTACACAAAGTTACAGCATGTACCAGAATGGATGGATACGGGACGGTGTCGGCGGATACGCGTTGATTCTGGGGTGCACGCACATCCGAATCGACTTCTGCGAAATCCCACACTTCCGTATCGACGACGCGCATATTTTGGTAAAGATCGCGTGCGACCAAGTCGTCCCGTTTGACGGGGCGCACTCAGTTCCGGGGTGAAATATGTCGTTGTTTTTTCTGTTTTTGGATCGCGGTGTGAGATCACCACAGGACGCGATGCACCGAGCGGGTTGCACGGGCACCGAGAGGGTTATACAGTCTACGCGTAGCAACTGAAGGAAACTAAAACGGAGTTCCGAGGTGAGAAAAAACGGTACCTGAACAGGGTTCCGTGAACGCTGAATTCCACGTGTCCGAGAGTCAACTTCGTGTCCTGGTCGAGAATTCCCGTGTCCTCGTGTCTATCGTGAGTCCGAACTAGGGCTCTGATCGAGACAGCGGAGGGCTTCGCCGGAGGGGTCGGGCTCGAGGTCGTCGACGGCCTGGGGAGTTAGGGGTCGACGAGGGGAGGACTGGGCGGAGGCGGTGATGTCGGCGGCGGGCTGTGGAAAAAAGGAGGAAGGCTCCTGGGGTCGTCGAAGGCTTCTGGGCTACTGCCGTGGGTGGTCGAGTCGGGGTCTGAGGCGGTGATGGGGTTCGCCGGGCGGAGCGGTGACGTCGGGGAGATCGACGACCGAGGGGGTCGACGAGTCTGGCGGAGTTGGGGCCTCTGGGGGTGATGGGGGTGGGATGGTGATGATGGGGGATGTCGGCTGTGCGCTCGACGGCCTGGCGGAGATGGGGGATGTTCGGAGCTGCGGCTAGGTCGCGAGGAAAGAGGGGATGATGGCGGCGATGATGATCTAGGGTTTCCGTGGCTGGGCACGGAAGTCGAGGCAGCATTTATAGACTGCTACAGGAATTTCGGCGACTAGGGCTCTGTTTTGGATTTCGGGTCCGGGTCTGGTTCGGCTCGGATCCGACCCGACCCAACCCAATAAGATGATTTGGTTCAGGGTTGGTTTGGGTTCGGTTCAGATTCGGTTTGGTTTGGTTTAATCATCCAATAGTTTTAAGGCTTTAAACGCATCTTCGGAGTCCAATAAATTTATCGAAAAATACCACATGTCCGATTTTCCATTTTATACCATAAAATATTATTTCCATAATATTTTAACACCAATAAACTGCATTTAAAAATCCTTAACTCACAATTACCTTGCTTCTTCGTCCAGAAAATACCAAAAATTTGGGGAAAAAAAATTAAAATTATTCTAAAAAATTAGGGTATTTACAATCTATCCCCCTTAAGAGAATTGCGTCCTCGCAATCAAAGAATAAGCTACTACAGAAAGAATTATGGTGATTACAAGATTGCTTAGTTTATAACTGCATCCGTGAATAAGTGGGGATAACGCTGGCGCATACTATCCTCTCGTTCCCAAGTCGATTCTCTAGGAGAATGATGTTTCTAGGCTACACGAACTAGTCTGATTGTCCGTCCCCATAATGTCTTCTCACTGACGTCGAGGATGCCAACTGGTTGTTCTTCATATCTCAAACTAGGGCCCACTGCGATCTCTGAATGATCGACTATGTGACTTGGGTCGGTCATGTACCTTCGCAGCTGTGAGACGTGGAATACGTCATGCACTCCCTCTAAGGATGGTGGTAATGCAAGACGATAAGTCACCTCACCAATGCGCTCTAGAATATCAAATGGCCCAATATACCTTGGACTCAACTTGCCTCTGCTCTCGAATCTAATAGTACCTCGAGTGGGCAAAATCCTCAAGAATACGTGCTCTCCTTCTTTGAACTCTAGGGGACGTCTGTGTGTATATGTCCAATGCTTATGTCTGTCCTGAGCTGCTCGTAGATGATTCTGAATCTGTTTTACCTTTTCCACTGTCTGCGTTACCAATTCTGGACCCAGTATTTGACGTTCACCAACGTTACTCCAATATATAGGCGATCTGCACTTCCTTCCGTATAATACCTCGAATGGTGCCATCTGAATGCTGGCCTGATAACTGTTATTGTAGGAGAACTCCGCTAAGTGTAAATAATCTTCTCAAGATCCTCCAAAGTCTAGCATACATGATCGCAACATATCCTCCAAGATCTGAATGGTGCGCTCCGATTGGCCATCTGTCTGTGGGTGGTAAGCGGTGCTGAATTTGAGTCTGGTGCCCAGACTCTCTTGCATGCTTCTCCAGAAATGAGATATAAATCTTGAATCTCGATCCGATACAATACTAACCGGCACTCCATGTAATTTGACGATTTGTCGCATATACATGTCGGCTAGTACTTCTGTGGACTGTCCAACTCTAAATGGCAAGAAGTGTGCCAATTTAGTGAGTCGATCCACAATAACCCATATTGCGTCTCTTCCGCTGGGGCTCCTTGGAAATTCGGTGACAAAATCCATCGTGATATGTTCCCACTTCCATTCCGGTATAGGAAGCGGCTGTAACATACCTGCAGTCCTCTGATGCTCGGCTTTTACTTGCTGGCAGACTAAGCATTTGGCCACAAATCTTACAATCTTTCTTTTCATTCCATGCCACCAATAATACTGTCTCAAGTCTCGGTACATCTTGGTTCCTTCTGGGTGAACAGAGTACATAGAGCTATGTGCTTCAGTCATTAACTCCTGTCTCAATTCTCCATTTGGAACATACAGGCGATTTCCAAACCTCAATGTCCCGTCTTCGTGTATGCGAAGTCCTGTCTGTATGCCTGCTTCTGTCCTCTTTTTGAGTCTTCTAAATCTAGCATCGGTGGGCAATGCCTCTTTAATCTTCTCCATGAGTGATGACCTAACTTCAAGATTAGCCAGTAATTCACTCTGTCCTGGTAGAACAACCTCTATCTGAAGCTCCTGTAGATCTCTCAATAACTCAGGCTACATTGTCAAGAAATAAGTTGTAGGTTTCCTGCTGAGTGCGTCTGCTACAACATTCGCCTTTCCCGGATGATACTGCAGATCTATATCAAAATCTACCATTAGTTCAAGCCAATGCCTTTGCCTCATGTTAAGCTCCTTCTGAGTATATACATACTTCAGACTCTTGTGATCTGTAAAGATGTCTACCTTCTCCCCGTAAAGATAGTGCCTCCATATCTTCAGTACAAATATAACTGCTGCTCGCTCCAGATCGTGTGTGGGATAGTTCTTCTCGTGAACCTTCAACTGTCTCGATGCATAAGCAATGACTTTACCATGTTGCATCAAAATATATCCTAGTCCACTACCTGATGCATCACTGTAAACAACAAAACCTCATGACCCTGAAGGAAGAGTCAAGACAGGTGCTGTTGTTAATCTTCTTTTCAATTCTTCAAAAGCCTTCTGGTAGTCTTCTGTCCATGTAAACTTCTGGTCTTTACGTGTCAGCTTTGTCATTGGTTCTGCAATCCTCGAGAAATTTTCTACAAACCTTCGGTAATATCCCGCAAGTCCGAGAAAACTTCTCACCTCTGCAACTGATGTGGGTGTAGGCCAAGTCTCTATTGCCGCAACTTTTTCTGGATCCACGGAAAGTCCTTCTCCTGAGATGATGTGTCCCAAGAAAGGCACTTTGTCCATACAAAACTCGCACTTACTGAGTTTGGCATATAACTTCTCCTGTCTCAAGGTCTCTAACATGATTCTGAGATGCTCCTCGTGCTCTTCATGACTCTTGGAATATATGAGAATTTCATCAATGAACACTACCACAAATTTATCCAAGAACTGATGAAAGACTCTGTTCATTAAACTCATAAATACTGCTGGCGCATTGGTTAAACCAAACGGCATTACCAAGAACTCATAATGTCCATAGTTGGTCCTGAAAGCTGTCTTTGGTATGTCTTCCTTCCTTACTTTGATCTGATGATAGCCTGATCTAAGGTCAATCTTCGAGAATACCCTAGCACCACTCAATTGATCGAATAGATCATCAATGCGTGGTAAGGGATACCTGTTCTTGATGGTCACAGCATTTAGTGCCCGGTAGTCAATGCATAAACGTACCGTTCCATCCTTCTTCGGTACAAATAATATAGGTGCTCCCCAAGGTGAAACACTGGGCCAAATGAAACCCTTCTCCAGAAGATCATCAACCTGTTCTTTCAACTCCACTAACTCCTTAGGTGCTAGCCGATAAACTGATGAAGTGATAGGATCTGCTCCTGGAGTTAAGTCTATTGTGAATTCTATTTCCCGATCAGGCGGTAAACCTGGAAGATCATCAGGAAATACATCCATAAATTCTGATATGACTCTTGGGTAACTTGTCTCCCCTTCTACAAATAGTGCCCTAAGAGTAGGCTGAACTCCTTGCTCTACTGTTCCTCTAAGAAACTCAAATTCTGGATGTCCAGGCGGTCTAAATATAACCCTCCCAAGTCGGCAATCAAGAGTCGCATGGTACTGACTTAACCAGTCCATACCAAGTACGACGTCATAATCCGGCATGGAAAAGATTAGAAATTGAGCTCGTATTTCTCTTCCACAAACTACTACAGAACATGCTCTACAGACGTCACTAACCGGAATAATTCCAACTCCCGTAAGAATTCTCTTCATCTTCGGAAGGGGTGCGGTAGCTACTCTATGGGTGGCTACAAAGCTAGCCGCTATAAATGAATGCGATGCTCCAGAATTAAATAATGCTACAGCTGGTAATAAAGCTACTAAAATAGTACCTGCGACGATCTCGCCTGCTGTAGCCTCCTCCTCAACAGCTAATGTGAATGCCTGTCCTCGTCCCTGAGCTGGACCTCTCTGCTGCTGCTGAGCCTACTGAAATAGAGTTGCCTGTGGTGCCAGGGGTGGTCTCTGCTGATTCCCTCCTGGGGCTGGTGGCCTGACGCCTCCAACTCCTGCCTGCTGTGCTCCTACTGCTGGATAAGCTGGTCGTGGGGCAGGTAAAGCTAGTCTCGGTGCTCCCTCTCTGCGCTCGGTGCAGTCTCTGGTTCGATGCTGGTCGGATCCGCAAGCCAGGCAGAGTCCCAACTTGCGTCTGCATTCTCTCTCAATGTGACATCTTGTCGCAGTGGTGGCAAGTAGGAAGAGATATGGCCCTGTGTGCTGTCCTCTCTGGCATACTCCTTTGGGATCATTTTGCTGAATCCCCATGTCCTGTCCTGGATGGTGCTGAGGTGATAGGCCTCTTCAGGTTCGACTCTCTTCTAGTGACGCACTCCATGCGTCGTGCTGCTGCGAGAACGTCGTATAAGATGTAGGTGCGACTGATCCAATCAATCTCTGGAGCTCGAACTTTAGCCCGTCAAAGAATTTCTCAGCTTTCTCTTCCTCTATCGCAATCAAGGTTGGGACAAAGCGACTGAGGCGAATAAATTCCGCATTTTATTCTTCCACTGTCATATTGCCTTGGATAAGGCGGTTGAACTTGTCTCTGAGCTCTGACCGTGCTACTGTGGAATGTACATCTCTTGGAAGAGTCTGGAAAACTCTTCCCATGTGACTCGGTCTTGTTCGAGCTTCCTTTCTTCTGCTAACCACCAGTGATGTGCATTTTCAGTTAACTGCATTCTGACTGCAGTCATCCATTTCTCTCTTGGAAGTTCAGCGGCTTCCAACTGATGTTGTATGTTTGTGAGCCATTCATGAACTTCTGTTGGCCCCTCTTTACCAGAAAATGTACGAGGCTTGAGCTGACGGAAATCGGTGATAGATCCCGTCGTTGATCGCCTCGTTGGTGGATTTGCCTGCTCCAATGCGGATACCAGGCTGGTTCTCAGATACTCGGCCTCCTGCCGATGGGCCTCTTGCTGAATCTGCTGCTGGGCTTGCATCATAGAATACATCATCTGGAACATCTGTTGCCCGTCCATAGCTTGTCCTGGCAGGAAAACTGGCATCTGTGGAGTGAACTGTGGTGGAGGTGGGATGTCATCTCTCCGGAATCTTGGATTAGGCTGACCGGTTTGATCGCTCTGTGATGTTTGTCCTCCATTCCCTGGAGTCACTCCGTCTATATAAGTAACCACAGCATCGTGTGGCGTATCCAATGAAATCTCGTCTCCATTCCTGGGATTCATTACTCTGTAACCAAAAGATAAACTGTAAGAACGCACAGAGGAATCAACACAGGATGCAAATCAAGTAACAATTTCGAGTTCGATATAGAGTTCAATAAGGGTTCAAATAATGGATGAGATCTTATAATTTATCTTATCCTTAGGGCAGGCTGGTTCAGTCCCTAAGTTAAAACCAAACAATTTAGTCGTAGATCTGCATGGGCCACCACAAAAACTATGTCACGCCCCAGTCCCAAAATACCGTGGGACCAGATACGTGGCAATGGCCAACAGTACGCACCGATGGACAAACCCAATTTAATGGATCCATCAGGGCATACTTAAGCTATAAACAAAGTCTACGACAATCATGGCACAACTATCTCATCCATACAAGATATAAAATATGATCCACAGAGTAAATAAGGAATGTAAATCATCAGCTAGTCTCAACAAAGTGCTTCGGGGAACAACCCGATAAATATCTAATACAATGGTTCAACAGACCAGAATATAAATGATTGAAATAATGTAAATACTGAGCATGGAACATGAATGCTCAAGAAAAGTCTTCGGCTAACACCTCATCCTCGGATGATGGTACAGCTCCTGGATCAGCTCCTGCTGCGGTCCCGTATACCTCGAGATAGATCTCGTCCTCAAATCCTGGGGACATAATTCGGATCCAAGTCCTCAGGGGACATAGCAAGGTACAAGAAAGCTCAAGCCAAAATAAATGCAGTGCAGAAAATAAATAGAATAAATAGGACAAGTAAGTAACCATCTAAGTGAAAATGCAAGTGAGAACATCAATAGTACTCAGGTTGAAACAACTACAAGCTCTGTATAGGGGAGCCGGTAGCAGTGATATCATGAGGTGGTCTAGTTCAGCGGGAGACTGAGTAGCCGGCATAACATAGTCAACCTGTAGCCTGTGGGTCTCTCCAGCAATAGATGGAATAATAAGGGAATACTAAATAACCAACTAAGTGATATGCAAGATGAGAGCAGCACTAAAACTCAGGCTGAAGCCACTACAAGCTCTGTGTCGGGGAGCCGGTAGTAGCAGTAATAATGAGTAATGGGCCAAGCTCGGCTTTAGAGTCTTATGCCTTACAATAATAGGGGTGTATATATATATTTTTAGCCTGTAGCCTGTGTGTCTCTCCCCACCCAATGTAACCACGCATATCATGACCATAACGTCTCATGTCCATGTCAGCGGGATCATAACTAATACAATAAGTCATAATGTATCTAAGAATATATTATCTCTGTCAAGTCCTGTATCCTATACAGAATCACCACGAATATCTCGGGAAGATCCTGTCTCAGGAACAGTGTCAAGTGTCCTGGGTCAAAGTGTACTCGGTAAGACAAGTACGAGAAGATAAAGTGTCACGAATATCCATCTCTAGATGATAATACACAACATCGCGTACGGTGTTGGCACCCGACTAATAATCGGACGCTAAGTACGTCAAACGGTCCTAGGTTAAGCATGCACATCAATATAAATGAAGCAAGGAATATATATAACAATACTGCAGAGTTTGACAAGGTACACTTGCCTGGTGTTTGAATACCAAAAGCTGTCCCTGTATCAGTGGATCCGGTGGGTACTCCTCCAAAAGCTATAATAAATATTACCAACTATCTCAGAAGATATCAAATAGCTAGAAATGCATGTCCTTAAGTCCAATTTGGACACAAGGGCAAAAATGACATTTTTGGGTCAAAGCGGGGTCCACATATGGGCCACTTTGCACCGAACAGCGAGTCAGGGTCAAAGGTCTCCAAATTCCTCAAACTTAGTATCTACAAGCTAGGAACGATGATACAAACCCAACGGAACTTCCAAAATTGGATTCCGATGAGTCGATCACAAAATCGTCCGTCAAGTGGAGCCTATGGGGCCCACGATACGCAATTTTGTCAATGTTCTCAGAATCGGACCAAACTTGGGTCACAGGACCAGCGTATTGCTACGAGTCCGATGGCACAAGTTTCGTCTCGATCCGACGTGTGTACACAAAGTTACAGTATATTCCAGAATGGACGGATACGGGACGGTGTCGGCGGATACGCGTTGATTCCGGGGTGCACGCACATCCGAATCGACTTCTGCGAAATCTCATACGTCCGTATCAACGACGCGCCCGTGATGATCTAGGGTCGCGGGGAAAGAGGGGATGATGGCGGCGGTGATGATCTAGGGTTTCCGTGGCTGAACACGGAAGTCGAGGCAGCATTTATAGACTGCTACAGGAATTTCGGCGACTAGGGATCTGTTTTGGGTTTCGGGTCTGGGTCTGGTTCGGCTCGGATCCGACCCGACCCAACCCAATAAGCTGATTTGGTTCAGGGTTGGTTTGGGTTCGGTTCAGATTCGGTTTGGTTTGCTTTAATCATCCAATAGTTTTTAAGGCTTTAAACGCGTCTTCGGAGTCCAATAAATTCACCGAAAAATACCACATGTCCGGTTTTCCATTTTACACCATAAAATATTATTTCCATAATATTTTAACACTAATAAACTACATTTAAAAATCCTTAACTCATAATTACCTTGCTTCTTCGTCCAGAAAATACCAAAAAATTGGGGGGAAATTATTAAAATTATTCTCAAAAATCAGGGTATTTACAATGATAATTAGGGTAGCACATCTTTTAATAATACAACAAGAATATAGACACACCACTAACTTTAGAATATCTAGTGAACCCTAGAATTTTTATCTCTAGAATTGGTTTACCATTACCCTCTGATGTATTATGAAGACCTGTGAGTAGTATAGATACTACTAGAGTTAGTTAGAAGTTACCATAATGTTTGCCCCTAGCATTAAGGAACTGTAAGCCCCCTAATTTTCAGTAATTATTAATTTGTATTTTTCATAATTTTCCGTAATTTACTGGGATTTTTTTGTAATTAAAACCTAGGTATTTTGCAATTAAATGATTTTTATTTACTGTTAATTAATATTAAAATATTATGGAAATAATATTTTATGGTGTAAAATGGAAAACTGGACATATGGTAATTTTATGCGTATTTATTGGACTCCGAAAACGCGTTTAAAGTCCTGAAAACCGATGTAGAATTAAATCGAATTAAACCCGTGCCAAACGCCCAACATCCCCATGTGAGTCGAAGTCAAGCCCAAGGAGAGTTGACCCAGCCCAAATCCTAGGTCAAACCCTAGTCCAAATTTTTGTATGTATAAATACATACTTTTCTCCACAAACAAAAAGAAAAAGAAAAGAAAAAAAAAAGAAAGAAAAATCCCTAATCCCTAATTACAAAAACCTAACCCTAACCCTGGCCGCTCCCCTCCACAGCCCCCTAGCCCCGCCGTGCTCCTCCCCTGAACCCTAGCTCAGCCCCCTCTCCCCCACGTTCTGCCTGTGCCCGCGTCCCCCGCCGTTCCCTTCGGCCACGTCGCCGGCAGCCCATTCCTCCCCGTCCGCGCCCCTCGGTCCAAGACTCCGGCCGCTCCGCCCTAGCCCAGCCCTCTCGTTGCCCGAGCCCGACATCTCTTCCTCCTCCTCCGCCGTGCCTGACACCCGCAGCAACCCCCTAAACCCTAGACTCCGTCGCCGGCACCCTCCTCTCCGCCAGGCCGCCCCCGAGCTCCACCACCTACTCCTCCTCCCTCCGCTCTCAACACTCTCCCCAACCAGCGGCCTCCCATCTCCGCCCGACTCCACCCTCCAGCATCCTCCTTTTCGGTCAGCCCCGATCCGCCGCAGCCTCGTCGTGCAGCGCCGTCGGTCGATGCCCCGCCACCCGACGACATCCTCCTCCTCCTCCTCCTTCTTTCCCGCACCAGCAGGCCAGCGCTCCACCCGAGCCAGCCACCTCCAGCGCCTCGCCGCAGCTCTGCCGACGAGCGTCGCCTGAGCCGCCCGCAGCCCGACCTCGCCGACCCTGTGCCCAGCTCCCTCCGGCTAAACCCTCGTCGTTGGTCGCCTGAACCCTAAACCTAACCTAGACGGACACCGCCTGGACGCAGGACACGAAGCAAGACACTCGGACACGAAGAATCAGTCTTCACGGAGCCCTATTCAGGTACCCGTTTCTCTCTGCTCTTTTATCCGTTTTCGATTTCGTCAGTTGCGTCGCGTAGACCGCATGACCCCCTCGATGTCCGGGCAACTCGCCCGGTACGTCGGGCCCTGTGGTGATCGCAAACCGCGATCCAAAAACAGGAAAATAATGCCCTATTTCACCCCGGAACTGAGTGCGCCCCGCCAAACGGGACGACTTGGTCGCGTGCAGCCTTCACCGATACGTGCGCGTCGTTGATACGGACGTGTGAGATTTTGCAGAAGTCGATTCGGATGTGCGTGCACACCGGAATCAACGCGTATCCGCCGACACCGCCCCGTATCTGTCGGTTCTGGAACACGCTGTAACTTTGTGTACACACGTCCGAAATTTGTGCCATCGGACTCGTAGCAATACGCTGGTCCTGTGACCCAAGTTTGGTTCGATTCTGAGAACGTTGACAAAATTGCGTATCGTGGGCCCCACAGGCTCCACTTGACGGGCGATTTTATGATTGGCTCATCGGAATCCAATTCTGCAAGTTTCGTTGGGTTCGTATCATCGTTCCTGACTTGTAGACACTGAGTTTAAGAAATTTAGAGATCCTTGACCCTGATACGCTTTTCGGTGCAAAGTGGCCCATATGTGGACCCCGCTTTGGCCCAAAAATGTCATTTTTGTCCCTGTGTCCAAATTAGACTCATGGACAGGCGTTTCTAGCTATTTGATATTTTTTGAATCTAATGGTGATGTTTATTTCAGCAACCGGAGTAGTACCTGCAGATCACACTGAGACCAGAGCTACAGTTGGAGCCAGGACCCCAGGCAAGTGTACCTTGCCAAATCCTGCAGCTTTGCTACTTAATTCCTTGACTTAGTTATACATTAGCGGGCAAGTATACCTTGCCGACTGTGCAGTTCTTGTTGCATATTTCCTTGCTTTATTTATATTGTTCTGCATGCTTGACCTAGGACCGTGTGACGTACTTAGCGTCCGATTATTAGTCGGGTGCCAACACCGTACGCGGTGTTGTGTATTGTCATCTAGAGATGGACATTCGTGACCCCTTTGCATTCTCGTACTTGTCTTATCAAGTACAATATAACCCAGGATACTTGACACTATTCATGAGACAGGATCTTCCTGAGATATTCATGGTGATTCTGTATAGGATACAGGACTTGACATTGATATTATATTCCTAGACATTAGATGACTTGTGCATTAGATACGATCGTGCGTGACATGGACATGAGGCATCATGGACATGAGACGTGTGATTACATTAGGTGGGGAGAGACACACAGGCTACAGACTGATCATATATATACACCCCTATTATTGTGAGGCACAAGACTCTGAAGCCCGAGCTTGGCCCATTACTCATTATTACTGCTGCTACCGGCTCCCCGACACAGAGCTTGTAGTGGCTTCAGCCTGAGTTCTAGTGCTGCTCTTATCTTGCATATCACTTAGCTGGTTATTTTAGTATTCCCTTATTGTTCCATCTATTGTTGGAGAGACCCGCAGGCTACAGGTTGACTATATTATGTCGGCTACTCAGTCTCCCGCTGAGCTAGACCATCTCATGATACCACTGCTACCGGCTCCCCTACACACAGCTTGTAGTTGTTTCAACCTGAGTACTATTGATGTTCTCTCCTATATTTCACACAGATGATTACATACTTACACTATTTATTTCATTATTTGCTGCACTGCATTTATTTTGGCATGAGCTTTCTTGTACCTTGCTATGTCCCCTGAGGACCTGGATCCGGATTATGTCCCCAGGATTTACAGACAAGATCTATTCCGAGGTATACGGGATCGCAGCAGAAGCAGATACAGGAGATGATACAGGAGCTGTACCGACCTTCGAGGACGAGATCACACCAGAGGACTTCTCCTGAGTATTGGCTTTATATACTCATTTATTTCTATTTCCAGTTCCTTTATTTTCCAGTCTATTGTATTTATGTATCAGACTTGTTCTCGGATTATTCTCCGAGACACCATTATTGAGATTGTTAGTTTATTCTTATTTGCATTAATTCTGGCATTTGATCTGTGATTATCTGTTATGGATGAGATTAGAATAGACTGTGACTTGTATCATTGGACCTACTTATTATTGTATTACAGCTTAAGCACGCCTCGATGGATCCATTAAATTGGGTTTGTCCATCGGTGTGTGCTGCTGGCCATTATCATGCGTCTGGTCCCTCGGTATTTTGGGACTGGAGTGTGACATGGTTTTTGTGGTGGCCCACGCAGGTCAACGACTAAATTGTTTGGTTTCAACTTAGGGATCGAGCAAGCCTGCAGTAAGAATAGGAAGAGTTTTTTTAGGATCTTATCCACATGCTTGAAACGTTCTTGATATCTATATCGGATTCAAATTAATTTCTTGACTCGTATCCTGCCTTCATTCCTGAGCGCCTCTTATAGTTTATTTTGGTTGCAAAGAAATGAATCCCCAAGCCGGCGAAGAGACTCATCCAGGAACACCACAAGGTGCTGTGATAACCAATGGAGATGAAGTGACACCAGTTAGTGAAGGTCCATCATCACAGCAAGCAAGTCAGCATGCCTCGAGGATCCAGGAAGATGACGTTCCACCATCGACGCAGTTTACTCTACCGACGCCTACCGTTCCACAAGGACAGGATATGGACGAACAACAAATATTTCGAATGTTCTACGCGATGATGCAAGCCCATCAGAAGGTTCAGGAAGAAGCTCAGCAGATCCAAGCGGAGAAGTTAATCGATAGATTCAGCTCAGAGTTACGGAAGTTAATCAGCCCCGCTGCAACTACCTTAGACGAGGATGTTCTTACTACAGCAAGACCCATGGAGTGCGACACAAGGATAGGGTCCAGCCAGAAGCGGCCGTATGCATCAGCACCAGACCAAGCACAATAAGAAAGAGTTGCAAAGCGACCACAGATTAATCCACCACCAAGAGCAGCACCCAGAGCCTCATTCCTTCCTACTTGTTACTATTGTGGCAAGATAGGCCATATTAAAAAAGAATACAGACGCAAGTTAGGATTATGCTTGATTTGCGGAACCAGTCAACACTTCGCTAGGGACTGTTCTCAGCATCGAGAGAAAGCAGTGATGATTCGTCAACCAGCCACATCAGCACCAGCCGGAGCACCCCAGGAAGAAGTTGGAAAGAGTTCTCCCGTGCACCAGCCACCAGAAGCATCTCCGCAAGTACTACCTGTCTGTCCATATTGTCGCAGGCGAGGCCACATAGAGAACGAGTGCAGACGCAAAAGGAAATTATGTTTAGCTTGCGGATCCAGCCAGCATTTATTAAAGGAATGCCCCGAACATCGAGAAAGAGCGCCAATGTCACAGCACCAACGCCAGCCTCTCCAGCATTGGAAGTACCGCAAACGAGAGTTGAAGGAGTCAGACCACCAGCCCCAGGAGGGAATCAGCCGAGGCCACCCTTGGCACCACAAACAACACTCTTCCAACAGGCTCAACAGCAGTAGAGGAATCAACTGTAAGAACGTGAACAAGCTCCAGCAATGACTTTGGAAGACGCGCAGACCCATGGAGTAGCTAATGCACAAAATTTTTCGTAGTTATCTGTTTATAGATTTATTTTATCTCGTGTATATTGGTTCGTGACCTCAGCCTTAACCTATGTAGTTTTGGACTGCTAATAATTTATAACCTAGAATGTTTTTATAATTGATAACTGTAGAGAGTATAGAGTCTTTTGTTATTGTGCTTATTTTGTGAACTTGAATTAAGTTGTACCTCCTTTTATCATCATCTAGCGTACTTATATTCGTTGTACTACCTTGACTTATGCTGCTATATTATAGCCTAGTTTTTGCAAGCCTATTCTTTATCAAGCTTGTTCAGGACATATGTGTTATTGGGCCCTGATCAACCCCACTAATACAATTGTCTATTCATAATCAATGTATTACGGTCTGATCAACCTTATTGTATTTTGGTTCGCTCTTCGCACGACTACTTTACGTGGATTGAGTTATATGGTTGAATAGTATACTTGCCCTCTAGATATGTCTGAGCATATCGTATCAGTTACATAACTGTACTAATACGAGCATGCGAACAAAGGATTACCAGAATAGGATTTCAATCCACAATTGTCTTGACAAATCCCATTTAAATTTATTAAACGCCTTGATCCTGATACTTCTATTCTATTACCTCACCCTTGAACTCTTTATTATTGATCTTTGTCTTTCCTTATTTCGAAAAGACGAAACCTCGTGCTTGGTATAAGTTTGATATATAGACAGTACTAGATACACCCCACAGGCCGGTCGCATTGTTGATGACCCTTTTATATATAATTAAGGGAATACCATAGGAGATATGTTTGGTGTTAAAGACTTGAGAATTTAATAACATGATTAAATAAGTTGGGACATAGCTTTATTAGACGTATAGCCTTAGATGATAGATGGGTAAATTCTAAGTTGGGTAGAGACCGCAATGATCACTTGAGAGGAATCCTTTAGACTGTAATCAAGTGAGATTGAATAGAGAGAACCCTACCATATTTTAATTTCGAGAACAAAATTTTTATAAGTTGGGTAGATTGTAAGCCCCCTGATTTTCAGTAATTATTAATTTAGATTTTTCACAATTTTCCATAATTTACTGGAATTTTTCTGTAATTAAAACCTAGGTGTTTTGCAATTAAATGATTTTTATTTACTGTTAATTAATATTAAAATATTATGGAAATAATATTTTATGGTATAAAATGGAAAATCAGACATATGGTAATTTTTTGCGTATTTATTGGACTCCGGAAACGCGTTTAAAGCCCTGAAAACCGATGTAGAATTAAATCGAATTAAACCCGTGCCAAACGCCCAACATCCCCATGTGAGCCGAAGCCAAGCCCAAGGAGAGTTGACCCAGCCCAAATCCTAGGTCAAACCCTAGTCCAAATTTCTGTATGTATAAATACATACTTTTTATAGTTTTCTCCACAAACAAACAAAAAAAAAAAAGAAAAAAAAAAGAAAGAAAAATCCCTAATCCCTAATTACAAAAACCTAACCCTAACCCTGGCCGCTCCCCTCTACAGCCCCCTAGCCCCGCCGTGCTCCTCCCCTGAACCCTAGCTCAGCCCCCTCTCGCCCACGTTCTGCCTGTGCCTGCGTCCCCCGTCGTTCCCTCCAGCCACGTCGCCGGCAGCCCCCTCCTCCCAGTCCGCGCCCCTCGGTCCACGACTCCGGCCGCTCCGCCCTAGCCCAGCCCTCTCGTCGCCCGAGCCCGACATCTCTTCCTCCACCTCCGTCGTGTCCGACACCCGCAGCAACCCCCTAAACCCTAGACTCCGCCGCTGGCACCCTCCTCTCCGCCAGGCCGCCCCCGAGCTCCACCACCTACTCCTCCTTCCTCCGCTCTCAGCACTCTCCCCAACTAGCGGCCTCCCATCTCCGTCCGACTCCACCCTCCATCATCCTCCTCTCCGGTCAGCCCCGATCCGCCGCAGCCTCGTCGTGCAACGCCGTCGGTAGACGCCCCGCTACCCGACGACATCCTCCTCCTCCTCCTCCTCCTCCTTCTTCCCCGCACCAGCAGGCCAGCGCTCCACCCGAGCCCGCCACCTCCAGCGCCTCGCCGCAGCTCCGCCGACGAGCGTCGCCTGAGCCGCCCGCAGCCCGACCTCGCCGACCCCGTGCCCAGCTCCCTCCGGCCAAACCCTCGCCGTTGGCCGCCTGAACCCTAAACCTAACCTAGATGGACACCGCCTGGACGCAGGACACGAAGCAAGACACTCGGATACGAAGAATCTGTCTTCACGGAGCCCTATTCAGGTACCCGTTTCTCTCTGCTCATTTATCCGTTTTCGATTCCGTCAGTTGTGTCACGTAGACCGCATGACCCCCTCGATGCCCGTGCAACTCGCCCGGTGCGTTGCGCCCTGTGGTGATCGCAAACCGCGATCCAAAAACAGGAAAACAACGCCCTATTTCACCC
This sequence comes from Iris macrosiphon, assembly GCA_036927795.1. Lineage (NCBI taxonomy): Eukaryota > Viridiplantae > Streptophyta > Magnoliopsida > Asparagales > Iridaceae > Iris > Iris macrosiphon. The sequence continues at coordinate 190,544,508 of JAYESA010000004.1, forward strand.
CGGAACTGAGTGCGCCCCGCCAAACGGGACGACTTGGTCGCGTGCGGCCTTCACCGATACGTGCGCGTCGTTGATACGGACGTGAGAGATTTTACAGAAGTCGATTCAGATGTGCGTGCACACCGAAATCAACGCGTATCCGCCGACACCGTCCCGTATCCGTCGGTTCTGGAAAATGTTGTAACTTTGTGTACACACGTCGGATCGAAACAAAACTTGCGCCATCGGACTCGTAGCAATACGCTGGTCCTATGACCCAAGTTTGGTTCGATTCTGAGAACGTTGACAAAATCGCGTATCGTGGGCCCCACAGGCTCCACTTGACGGGCGATTTTGTGAACGGCTCATCGAAATCCAATTCTGGAAGTTCCGTTGGGTTCGTATCATCGTTCCTGACTTATAGACACTGAGTTTGAGGAATTTGGAGATCCTTGACCCTGACAAGCTTTTCGGTGCAAAGTGGCCCACATGTGGACCCCGCTTTGGCCCAAAAATATCATTTTTGTCCCTATGTCCAAATTGGACTCATGGACGGGCGTTTTTAGCTATTTGATATTTTCTGAATCTAATGGTGATGTTTATTTCAGCAACCGGAGTAGTACTTGCAGATCACACTGAGACCAGAGCTACAGTTGGAGCCAGGACCCCAGGCAAGTGTACCTTGCCAAATCCTGCAGCTTTGCTACTTAATTCCTTAACTTAGTTATACATTGGTAGGCAAGTATACCTTGCCGACTGTGCAGTTCTTGTTGCATATTTCCTTGCTTTATTTATATTGTTCTGCATGCTTGACCTAGGACCGTGTGACGTACTTAGCGTCCGATTATTAGTCGGGTGCCAACACCGTACGCGGTGTTGTGTATTGTCATCTAGAGATGGACATTCGTGACCCCTTTGCATTCTCGTACTTGTCTTATCAAGTATACTATAACCCAGGACACTTGACACTATTCATGAGATAGGATCTTCCTGAGATATTCATGGTGATTCTGTATAGGATACAGGACTTGACATTGATATTATATTCCTAGACATTAGATGACTTGTGCATTAGATACGATCGTGCGTGACATGGACATGAGGCATCATGAACATGAGACGTGTGATTACATTGGGTGGGGAGAGACACACAGGCTACAGGTTGATCATATATATACACCCCTATTATTGTGAGGCACAAGACTCTGAAGCCCGAGCTTGGCCCATTACTCATTATTACTGCTGCTACCGGCTCCCCGACACAGAGCTTGTAGTGGCTTCAGCCTGAGTTCTAGTGCTGCTCTCATCTTGCATATCACTTAGCTGGCTATTTTAGTATTCCCTTATTGTTCCATCTATTTTTGGAGAGACCCGCAGGCTACAGGTTGACTATATTATGTCGGCTACTCAGTCTTCCGCTGAGCTAGACCATCTCATGATACCACTGCTACCGGCTCTCCTACACAGAGCTTGTAGTTGTTTCAACCTGAGTACTATTGATGTTCTCTCTTATATTTCACACAGATGATTACATACTTACACTATTTATTTTATTATTTGCTGTACTGCATTTATTTTGGCATGAGCTTTCTTGTACCTTGCTATGTCTCCTGAGGACCTGGATCCGGATTATGTCCCCAGGATTTACATACGAGATCTATCCTGAGGTATACGGGACCGCAGCAGGAGCAGATACAGGAGATGATACAGGAGCTGTACCGACCTTCGAGGACGAGATCACACCAGAGGACTTCTCCTGAGTATTGGCTTTATATACTCATTTATTTCTATTTCCAGTTCCTTTATTTTCCAGTCTATTGCATTTATGTATCAGACTTGTTCTCAGATTGTTCTCCGAGACACCATTATTGAGATTGTTAGTTTATTCTTATTTGCATTGATTCTGGCATTTGATCTGTGATTATCTGTTGTGGATGAGATTAGAATAGACTGTGACTTGTATCATTGGACCTACTTATTGTTGTATTACAGCTTAAGCATGCCTCGATGGATCCATTAAATTGGGTTTGTCCATCGGTGTGTGCTGTTGGCCATTATCGCGCGTCTGGTCCCTTGGTATTTTGGGACTGGGGCGTGACATAGTTTTTGTGGTGGCCCATGCAGGTCAATGACTAAATTGTTCAGTTTCAACTTAGGGATCGAGCAAGCCTGCAGTAAGAATAGGAAGACTTTTTTTAGGATCTCATCCACTTGCTTGAAACGTTCTTGATATCTATATCAGATTCAAATTAATTTCTTGACTCGTATCCTGCCTTCATTCCTGAGCGCCTCTTATAGTTTATTTTGGTTACAAAGAAATGAATCCCCAAGCCGGCGAAGAGACTCATCCAGGAACACCACAAGGTGCTGTGATAACCAATGGAGATGAAGTGACACCAGTTAGTGAAGGTCCATCATCACAGCAAGCAAGTCAGCATGCCTCGAGGATCCAGGAAGATGACGTTCCACCATCGACGCAGTTTACTCCACCGACGCCTACCGTTCCACAAGGGCAGGATATGGACGAACAACAAATGTTTTGAATATTCTACGCGATGATGCAAGCCCATCAGAAGGTTCAGAAAGAAGCTCAGCAGATCCAAGCGGAGAAGTTAATCGATAGATTCAGCTCAGAGTTACGGAAGTTAATCAGCCCCGCTGCAACTACCTTAGACGAGGATGTTCTTACTACAGCAAGACCCATGGAGTGCGACACAAGGATAGGGTCCAGCCAGAAGCGGCCGTATGCATCAGCACCAGACCAAGCACAATAAGAAAGAGTTATAAAGTGACCACAGATTAATCCACCACCAAGAGCAGCACCCAGAGCCTCATTCCTTCCTACTTGTTACTATTGTGGCAAGATAGGCCATATTAAAAAAGAATGCAGACGCAAGTTAGGATTATGCTTGATTTGCGGAACCAGTCAACACTTCGCTAGGGACTGTTCTCAACATCGAGAGAAAGCAGTGATGATTCGTCAACCAGCCACATCAGCACCAGCCGGAGCACCCCAGGAAGAAGTTGGAAAGAGTTCTCCCATGCACCAGCCACCAGAAGCATCTCCGCAAGTACTACCTGTCTGTCCATATTGTCGCAGGCGAGGCCACATAGAGAACGAGTGCAGACACAAAAGAAAATTATGTTTAGCTTGCGGATCCAGCCAGCATTTATTAAAGGAATGCCCCGAACGTCGAGAAAGAGCGCCAATGTCACCAGCACCAACGCCAGCCTCTCCAGCATTGGAAGCACCGCAAACGAGAGTTGAAGGAGTCAGACCACCAGCCCTAGGAGGGAATCAGCCGAGGCCACCCTTGGCACCACAAATAATACTCTTCCAGCAGGCTCAACAGCAGTAGAGGAATCAACTGCAAGAACGTGAACAAGCTCCAGCAATGACTTTGGAAGACGCGCAGACCCATGGAGTAGCTAATGCGCAAAAAATTTCGTAGTTATCTGTTTATAGATTTGTTTTATCTCGTGCATATTGGTTCGTGACCTCAGCCTTAACCTATGTAGTTTTGGACTGCTAATAATTTATAACCTAGAATGTTTTTATAATTGATAACTGTAGAGAGTATAGAGTCTTTTGTTATTGTGCTTATTTTGTGAACTTGAATTAAGTTGTACCTCCTTTTATCATCATCTAGCGTAATTATATTCATTGTACTACCTTGACTTATGCTGCTATATTATAGCTTAGTTTTTGTAAGCCTATTCTTTATCAAGCTTGTTCAGGACATATGTGTTATTGGGCCCTGATCAACCCCACTAATACAATTGCCTATTCTTTATCAAGCTTGTTCAGGACAGTACCTTATAAAGCCAAGAGCATTGAATATAGTATTTTCTTGATCATACCGCAAACGCAGAGAGTAGCGTAGCATCTCCCCTTAGGAAACCTTGACATTATCTATAGCCTCTCTATTTTATTTCATATATTGTTCCCCTGAAACCCTAGCGCTCGCTACTTGTGTGACGACTAATCATGTTTTCTCTTCTTCATCTTTTAACTCGTGTCACCTGATCCTCCTGATTGTAGGCCAAGTAATTTTATCCTTTGTTAAGGACATATAGTTTGCTAGGACTATAGTTGTAGTCTTGAATTTGAACATTTTGTGCTTGGTAGTTAAAGTTTGATAAGTTGAGTTGTTCTTGCAGACTGCGACCCGATGATTATCCCTTAGTGTTAAATCGTATAATTTGTACCCTCACCTCGATACGAGTTAGACCCCTTTCCCCCCTTAACAGCTAGTAACCCTTATATCCATACGATTGACACATGTTCTATGAGCACTATGATTAAGACTTAAGGTAACCCTTACCTATATAATGCAATAGAAAACCCTAATAAGAGTTTCTATTCTGTGTACATGTGCAAGGTTATTTTTGTAGGATCCTCTTAGGACTGTCACAGTAATAGTTTAATTCTTTTAAGTTGGGTAGTATGTCTCACAACCTAGTATCACATAGTCCACTTGACCCATCGAGGTAGTATAACTGAATGACATTAATTGTATGCTAGCATAAGACGACAGTGTTTATTCAGACAATAGAATTTAGAGGTCCTTGCCCCCATTTGGTCGACTAGCGACATAGACAAGGAGGTTGTATGATAACTATAGAGATTTGTAGAGTCTTTATTATTATTGCTTATTCTGTTTTTTGTTTTATTTTTGTGAACTTGAATTGACTTGTACCTCCTTTCATCATCATCTAGCGTACCTATAATTGTTGTACCACCTTGACTTATGCCGCTATTATAGCCTAGTTTTGCAAGCTTATTCTTTCATCAAGCTTGTTCACTATATATGTATTAGTGGATGCATACATTAATACATTTTAGAATCAGTGTACTATGGTCTGATCAACCATAGTGCGCGTGGTTCGCCCTTCGTATAACTACTTTACGTGGATTGAGATATCTGGTGATTAGTAGATGAATGAACTTGCCCACTAGATATGTCTGAGCATATCGTATCCGTTACATAACTGTATCGATGCGAGCATGTGGATAGGCATTACCAAAATAAGATTTTAATCCACAACTGCCTTGACAATTCTCATTAAATTCTTTAAATGCCTTGACCCCCATACTACTAATCGATTACCCCCCTTGAACTCTTTATTTTTTTTTTCGTCTTCCCTTATTTCGGAAAGACGAAACCTCGTGCTGGTTATAAAGTTTGATACACAGAGAGTACTAGATATACCCCATAGGCCGATCATATACTTGAGGATTATTCTTTCGTAATTAAGGACATATCATATAAGATATAATTGGCATGGAAGTTTTGAGGATTGAATGACATGAGTAAAACAAATTAAGGAATATTTTCTTAAGGTATATAGCCTTATGTGATAGATGGGTAAATTATAAGTTGGGTAGCAGTGCATTGTCAACTAGAGAGGAATTTCTTTTAGATTGTGATCGAGTAAGATTAGATTGGGAGAGGTTCAAGCCATTTTAATTTTGAGAAATTTAGAAGAATGGCTAAGATGGTGAGGATTAATGAATTGATATTGAGGACCCAATATTTATACCTTAAGTACATGATTTAAATTTTTGAACAATGAAGGTAGAATCATCAATTTGAATTTGGAGGATAAATATAGAATTTCAGACTTGAACATTGGTGGACTACATTTAAATTATTTTTCAATTTGATGATTTGAATTAAGAATTAAAATTTTGGTTGGACTACCTATTGGAAATATTGAGGTTGTGAATGGAATATAAAAGTTGAAGCATAAAAAAATTTATAAGTGAAAAATAGGAATGATAATGGACTCGAATTACTTCTAGAGGAAATTATGATAGTTGGAGATTGTGAGAAAAATTTAATTGCGTATTTAAATCTTGAAGATTTTATATGGATTCGGATATGGATAATTTGAAAAAGCGAGAAGAGATAACCATAGGTTGAATTTTGATTTGAACAATGATTATCTTAATTTTGAAGTGATCGCGATAGATTTGAATAGATTTTATTATTTAAATTTTTGGAAGAGATTGCGATTGACTTACCTTATGTACGAATGTGAATGATTTATCAAACCATGCCTTATTTTTAATTTCGAGGACGAAATTCTTTTAAGTTGGGTAGATTATAAACTCCCTCACCCAAAATAGGTATTTTGTATGTATTTTATATTATTATATTTATTATAGATGTTGAATTTCTTTAGAGTATTCTCTTAGTTAATTAGAAAATAAATTTTTTTAGTATATTTACTTATATAAATATTTATTTAGAATTATTTTTAGGCTATTTTAGATTATTAGGATTTTTCCATAATTTTTAGTTAATTAAAAACTAGTAACACTAATTTTCTAGGACTTTAAAGAATTTATTTTATGTTCAAAATTAATTAAAAATATTCCAAACTTTTATTTTAGGTTCTAAATAATAAAATATATTTTCTAGAAGTTTTTGGGAATTTTCTGATTATTTTTAGCATTTATTTTGAGTTAATTATGAAAAACTGAATTAAAAACTAATTTCTGAAAAAGAAAATCCAAAAAGTAATTAATTCTGCCAAGTCAGCAAACAGTGGGCCCACTTGTCAGCCTCCCGCAGCGAACAGTTCCGGGCCCGCCTGTCAATGACCGTGGGGTGGGTGCGAGCCGAGCCGACCTCGAGCCGAGCCGAGTCAGAGTTCGACTCGGACTCAACCGAGCCGAGTCGGGTCAAACCATGATCGTTCGATTTGGGCGGGGCTACGCGGATGGCTGACACGTGTCAACTCCTAGCCGCGGCTGCACTCTCTCTCTCTCTCTCCTCTATATATATAATAGTTTAAGTTATTTTTTAGGGTTTTTCTTGAGCCAATTTTTGGAGAATTGTCATCTAGGGTTCCTTCATCTTCCAGAAGCCATTGCACATAGATACGGACTCCAAACGAGACCTAATTTTTTGTGTTAGAACGATATTGAGGTTAGATTTCTGATTATATAATTTTTTTTACGAAATTATGAGTATTAAATTCTAAAAATTTCGTAGAGCACAGCATGTCCGAAAATAGACGTGTTTCGATGTTTTCGCGATTTCGGGAGAACCAGGAATCAGAATCATGAACCGTTTGAAGTTTCGGAAAGCTAATGTCTAGATAATTGACATATGTTTTTCCCATAATTTATTTCGAATTATACTGTTAATTCTGTAGAACTTCTAGGTTAGAATTTAACCATCGGTGCACAATACAAAATTTATATGTGCCATAATTCCCAAACGAATTTGGATTCGGGCGAGCCGTAAATTCCAACATGTTTTTGATACTGAAATATACAGGAAATCATGCATGAAAGTTGTATTTGTATCGGTTGACTTTTCGGTCAACAGATCGCCTCGATTTGCGTACTATGAGTCTCGAGTTGATAAAATTTAGTTCTTTGGACAAAATTAGGGTTTAATAATAAAATTAGATTATAATAAGATTAAAATACTATTTTAGGTTATTTTATTCAGAATTAAAATAGATTAAATGGAGGAACCTATTTACTCACTTTTGTAACCTAACTTGTTTAATTTATGTGACGGGTAGATCGGACGACGCCTTGAGTTGGGACTTCATCATTTTCAGACCAGACAAGATACCTTGCCAAATTGCTTACAGTATTTTGCATGCTTAGTATATTTCTGTATATTTATTGCATCTCTGTTATTTATTGCATGTGTAGTTCCTTTCAGTCATTACTATATATTAGATATGTTGACACACACTTGACACTTAGTATCATGAGAGGACAATCATTAGGCGTATGGGATTTTAACCACTCTGGTAAACCATAGTATATAGTTCGTACTACGGGCGTGTGTCGCACTGGTCGCTACCCCAGAGGTATGTCGATTTCTGTAGAGTCGCGCTGGTCGCTACCCCAGAGGTATGTCAATTTCTGATGTCCATTGACGGGTGTGTGAGTTATGAGGCTTAGATCGAGTAGCCTACCCTTGCCCATACGTCAAAAAGTTGTCCTCATTTGCATTCATATAGATGGTCTTATACAGCGTACTTATTTATTTTCAAATAATATGCATGTTTACTGTATTCAAATTGGCTTGCTTTTTTGTATCTTGTTACGTCCCTCTGAGGACCTGGTCCTCTGCCAGGTCTATCTGTTCTTGAGTATTTACATGAGCGCAGATTTGGATGGTTATATATGTTTCGTGGATGTCCTCTCTTCGAGCCCGTGATTGTTTGCTGGTATTCTTGTATGGTGTTGTTGTGTTGTACTTATATTGTATTTGCTCTTATATTCGAGTTGGTAGTGGATTTGTTTCCATCCAACTATCATCCTTAGATACTTATGTTGAGATCTAGTTATATAGATGTTGGTTATTCATTTATATTAATTTTCTGTGGATGATATTTAGATTGTACCATGTGACTTGTGATATATTTTATACCACTTGTGGATTGATATTCATATTACAGCGTACGTATGGGATATGGTTTTCATATACTGGAGTTGCCATATCCATGCGGCTGGCATGCTTACGTGTCCTAGTCCTACGTATTTTTGGGACTGGGGCGTGACAAAAGCTACTTTGAAAGAAAGTTTTATGCATGTTAGTAAATTTGCTTTAACTTTGGATATGTGGACTACGAAATAAAATTATGCTTATATTTGTATCACGGCACATTATATAGATCCAAGATGGATGTTGCAAAAATGCATCATTTGTCTAAGCCCTTTAGAATTTTTACATACCAGAGATGTAATTGGTGGTGCTATTATGCAATTTGTGCGTGAATATGATATTCACAATAAAATAGTTTCGATTTTTTTTATAATGCTAGTAATACCATTGCTTCTATTAATGTTTTAAAAATAAAATTTACGCCTATGTTAGAAGGTAGACGTTTTCATGTTAGATGTGTTTGTCATATTATTAATTTGATTGTACAAGAATGTCTGAAATTCTTTCAACTAAATTTAGAAAATCTTAGATCATGTTTACGTAGTTTGAACTCTTCTGCAAGTAAACAATAAGCTTTTAAAATTTTATGTACACAATATGGTGTTACTTTTAGGTGATTTGTTGGATGCACCACATAGATAGAATTCTACTTATTTAATGTTGCAATCTTTCATTAAGTTTAAAGATGTTATTACACATTATTGTAATGTTAATCCTAGTTTTGATTATAAAGTAACTGAGAATGATTGGTTAATTGCTACTTCTATTTTGGAATTTTTAGAATTATTTTACAATGCTATATGTGAATCTATTTGGAGTTTATTATCCAACTTCTCATTTAGATTTAACAGAAATTCTTAACATGGCTCATTTATTTTGTAAATATAGAAATGTTCCTAGTTTTGATTATGTTGTTGCCAAAATGGAAGCCAAATTTAAAAAATATTGGTATAATATACCACTTCAATATTGTTTGGCTCAGGTTTTTTATCCTAAGATTTAATTAGATGGTGTATATATTTTATTAGACGATTTTCTAGATAATATGAGAGTTGACGTAGGTAGTTTGAAAGTAGAAATTATGGATGTTTTAGATAGTTTAATTGCTTTATATGAAAAAAGAGTTTTATCCACCCGACCCAGTATAACCGATCAAGGTAGTAGTTCTGATTTTATGTCTAAATTATCATATGCTAAAAGTGTACTACAAAGGAAGAAACAAAAATAATCTTTCTAACCTATGTAAAAATTGTCCTTATATCTAAATTCTTATGGAGAAGATGAAGATGACTCTTCATCTTATTATTCAATTTTAGAACGATGAAAGAGACACGAAAAAACGTATCATGTAGTTTCTTTTATAGCACGTGATATTCTAATGGTCCCGATGTCCACGGTAGCATCGAAATCTTGTTTTAGTGTAGGTTCAAGGATGCTAAGTAAGAAGCGGAGTCGGTTGTAGCCAGATATTTGGAAGCTTGTGTTTGCGTTCAAGATTGGACTCGTACTGAACAAAGAACTCAAGACTCAAGAGATAAAAGTGCCGATATCTCAGAGCTGGACTTTGAATCGCTTACTATGGATAATGTCACACCCCAGTCCCAAAATACCGAGGGACTAGCCACGTGGCAATGGCCGGCAGCACAACACTAATAGGCAAACCCAATTTAATGGACCCGTTATAGTGCACTTAAGCTGTAATAAATATAAATGCAAGTCTACACCCTCTACCTTAGAATAATTTTAATCTCATCCACAGAAAGAAGCATAACTAAATATGAAAGACTAATCAAGATAGCAGATAAAGAAACTAGTCCATCATTAAGTCAACATTTGTAGTGTCTCGGGGAACAACCCGATAAAATAAGTCAATACATAAGTCCATGAGCCAAGATATGATATAACTGGAAGCATAACTAACTGAGTATGTATCAGAATACTCAGGAGAAATTCTCTAGCACAACATCGTCCTCTGGTGTCAGTACTGCTCTAGCGTCAGCTCCTGTTCCGTATATCCCGGGGTAGCCCTCCTCTGTTGTACCTGGGGATATAATCCGGATCTAGGTCCTCAGGGGACATAGCAAGGTACAAGAATAACTCAAGCCAAAGGAAATACAGTAAATAAAAATAGATCCTCGGGGTAAGCTATGTAACCAGCTATGTAAAATATAAGTTGAGAGCATCACTAGTACTCAGGTTGAAACCACTACAAGCTCCGTGTTGAGGAGCCGGTAGCAGTAATATCACGAAGGGCCAAATACATGTACCAAAGCTCTGGTACAGAGACTAAGGCACTCTCTAGTAACATAATTATATATATATATATAATCAGCCTGTAACCTGTGTGTCTCTTCCTACCTAATGTAACCTCACGTCTCATATCCATAACACGCAAGATCATGACCCTAGCTAGTACAACGAGTCATAATGATATCTATGTATGCAAGTCTTATGTCACGAATCCTGTCAACCTATACAGAATCACCATAAAAAACTCAGAAAATATTATATCACATGAATAGTGTCAAGTGTCCTATGATATGACATATTTGGTAAAGCAAGCACGTAAAATATATGATCGTGGAATCAACTCTCTATGTGACGTTACACGACTCCGCGTACGGCGTCGACACCCGAATCTTGTTCGGACGTTAAGCAACGTCTCACGGTCCTAGGTTGAACAGGTACATCACAGAATATATATATATATATATATATATATATATATATATATATATATATATATATAGAAAGAACTCAAACAACAAAGTCAAAGGATCTACTGCAAGTTGGCAAGGTACACTTGCCTGTGTTCTGAGCTCCGTTAGTTGCTCCGATAAAAGTAAAATCTTCAGATACGCCTCCGTATGCTGAAACAAACATTATCATTACTCTCAAAATACTTGAAATAGCTAGGATTGACTACCCATAAGTGCAATTTGGACACAGGGGCAGAATTGACAGTTTCTGGTCAAAGCGGGGTCCACATGTAGCCCACTTTGTACCAAAAAATGTGCCAGAGATAAAATCTTCCAAATTTATCAAACTTAGTATCTACGAGTCCATAACGCTGATACGAACCCTACGGAACATCCAGAACTAGATTCCGATGAGCCGAACACAAAATTGTCCGTCAAGTGGAACCGCGGGGCCCACAAAAACAGGGTTTCGTCAATGTTTCTCAGAATCGAACCAAACTTGGGTCATAGGACCAACGTAATGTTGTGAATCCAAGTACGCAAGTTTCGAGGTGAAACGACAAGCATACGCGAAATTATGACGAGTGTCAGAATAGGTCGATACGTAATTTTTTGACTGATACGCGTTGATTCCGGTGTGCACGCACATCCAAATCAACTTCCGTAAAATTCCAAACATCCGTATTGACGATACGCACCTTTCGATGCAATTTTTACATGAGAAAGTTGCCTCGTTTAGCGGAACGCACCCCGTTTCGGGAAAATTCAAATTTAGAAAACCAAGTTTTTTGTCAATTTCAACCGCGAATAAAATACAACATACAATGAATTAAAATAAACTAATTAAAGAGATTAAATTTTGGTTATATTTTCTAAATTATTGTTTAAGTAGAATTTAAAAATATTAACTAGGTTGAAAGAAAAACAGACATGAACATGGGTGGTTGGGACAGTTTTTTGAACTACAAATTGGGTCATTTTTTCCTGTTTTGCATCGTGAATTATGACCGACACAAGACACGATATTCCGAACTAATTATACAGAATTCAAGAGAGTCATGTGGTCTTCACAGGATTCGACAAATCGATATTTGGATAACTTTGCAAGAGATACAAGGGTAGGAAGTAGGGTATCTTACTGTTTTGCTGCTGCTCGAAATTGGGAGACTTGCGGTGGTGGTTTGCGGCGGCGTGCGATGGCGGTCTGACGATCGTCGTCGGCTGTGGTTGGTCTGGGTGGAAGAGGATATGTTGGTGGTGAGGTTCGATAGGCTGGGGGTTTATAGGGTGGAGGGAGAGCGGTTACAGGAAGCGGAAGAGAGGGGGTTGGGTGTAACACCCCGTTCCGTTCAAGCGGACTGCCGATTCAAACGACAAAAGTGCATCTCCCGACCCGCCTTGCTTAAGCGAGAATACTCGTTTGAGACAAAGGATATCCAGACTTGTCCCTACAGGAACCGGCTTAAGCTTTTAGAGGCTCGATTGACGTATCGCTCTACCGAGGTGAATCATCGCTAAGGTGGGTGGCTACAGTAAACTTGTCTTTGCTTAGCCAGCACACATAAAATCTGGAATGATACATGCTAGTCGCTAGGTGAATCACCCCCTGCATGCTAATATGAATCCAACGCACCTAGCTAAGAGAATAATCCCAACTTGTATTGCTTATGCTAGAACATGAAAATGAAATATTGTTTATATATATGTTCAGACCCTCGCATGCTACCCTAGAACGTGTTGCTCGGGAAGTCCCCTAACGTTTCATCTCTCGGCTTACCTTCGGGCCCGAGCTAATGTGAATACTTGTGTTTATATAAATGCATGATTGTCTGCTTGTATGTTGCCTTGTTTTCATCCAAACCTCGGGAGACTACTAAGTAGTCGTTCCGTGTATGATTGAACCTGCAAGTATCCGGGACCGTTAGGTCACCAGGTAGCCCCGAGCCAGGGGAATGCATCAAGGCAAGTTATTCACTGTACAGGATCAAGATTCAAGTATCTCGTGTACTCGTGTTCCAGTGCACTCGTGTTCTCGTGTTCTAGTGCACTTGTGTTCTCGTGTATCTCGTGATAATTGGAAGACCCAAAATTGTATGTCGCGGACAAATTCCACGGACGGTCAGCGGAGCACTGGGGCAGATCCGATCCGGATGGAGATCGTATGTAGTCATCGTGCACATGAGAGGATAGCTTGCAGCACATCGTGTACTCTCATAGCATGCTATCCTTGTCCTTAACTATGTCCATAATGGTTATGCCAGTGACTCGTGTTCATATAGATAAGTCATCCTCGCTTAGCGGCTATCCGCGTGTGAGTCATTGCATCGCATCAAGAAATAACAGAACACCTGAACGATCTGGATATAACGACTCTCGTGTTGCATAAGCTATTGCCTTGGTTTTCATTATGAATGCCCCTGAATGTTAATGCCTGCCCGTGCATGAATTAATAATGTTTGCCCTTGGACTGGGAAGGACAAATGGTAAGTTGGGAAGTCTCGCCGTGTTTTCTCTCATGTCGTACGGCGGACTGCCACATGAGTTAGGCTATTCAATCTTTGCATGAAACTGATCCTAAGGCAACTAGAAAGACAACTTAATAGTTGGTGCACGGAACCTATATTACGTGTTTGGATTTGTCGAGCGGGCGAGTAGCCTCCCCACCAGTGCATTCAATGTACTGATAACCCACCAGATTGTTTGCAGGGTGCGGGAGAACCTCGTTCGGTGCGGATGCCTCCTTCGTGCGTGCTAAGGCGTGGAGATCACTCCAAAGCAGCGGTGCGTCCGGAACTGAAGCACATATACAAGACATAATGTTGGAACTTGCCTGAACATTCGCCTGTACAATTATTCCATAATTGTAGCCACTTGGCACGCTTTTACTATTTCAGAGAGAGAGACTTGAGCGACTTGTAATCTCGGCCATGCGCTGCCTGTAACACTTATTTATATCAATAAAAGAGTTTGCTTTACTTTAACTTGTGTTTCAATGCGTCCACTATATTGTCGACTCAGTAAACTTGTTACCGATCGCCTATGTGTTCATGACTCCGCTGCACTCGGACAATCTGTGCGACTCTGTGGCTTAGAACTCTTACCGCCAGCCAATGAACCACGGCCTTGCACAGGCGTGGCTCACGCTCGTGCGACATCACGTCCGGATGGGTCAAAACGATCGTTCCGCGGGAGCGCTGGCACGGTGATTCTCGCCTAGCGGGAACGGCCGATTTGCCTGCGGGAGATCGGGGCGTGACATCGGGGAGGTTTCGGGGAGGGAATCGAAGGGGGTGCTTCTGTTACTGGGGTTGGGGAAGCTACTGTAGCTGAAGGGTCGGGTTCGGGTCGGGTATGGATCTCGGGTCGGGTACGGGTTGGTCTAGTTTGGTTTGGGTTGGTTCGGTTTATGTTGGTTTAGTTCGGTTTAATATATATATGACATAAAAAAATAGTTTTGGAGCCCAATAAATTCTAGAAAAATTATATAATATTCTACTATTAATTATACACCCAAAAATATATTTTTTGCACTATTTTAAATAATTAATTTAATAAATATAAATATAAATTTATGAAGAATATTTATTATAATTAGCTAAAAATTACAGAAAATCTCCCAAAATCTCAAGAATTCATAATTCCAATAATTAAAATTCTAAAATTAAATTCTAAAAATTTGGGTGTTTACAATCTATCCACCTTAAAAGAATTATGTCCTCGTAATTAAGAAAACGAAACATAACCGGTCAAGAAAAGATTTGCTCCAGAAGAGATGTGCAGGACATGTTTGTTGAAGCACGACACAAAGAATAAGGAACCATGAACAAGGAAAAATCGAGAGGAATAGTGAAGATTTTATTCAAGAGCACGTAGGGAAGAAATAAAAACTTTTCCCTAGGCAATAAGAGATAAGTAACTCAAGAGCAAAGGAGCCTGGTTAGAACGAAGATCAACTACAACTTATGAAAACTTGGGTACCAAATATATTACTAATCTAGACTAACAAGTTTATGCTAATCATAATACTAGGGATAGGCTAGGGAATGGAACTAACAGGCACATGCTAAAGTATTACTAGAAATATATATAGATAGCTATGATAAAACTAAATCTTACTCATATTCGCTATTCCTCGAGTCTGTGCCTCCTCCACTGTCATCGTAAAAGCCTATCCACGTCCCTGTGGTGGTGTCCTCTACTGTTGCTGGACTTACTAGAAGAGTGCTGCCTGTGGTGCCAAGGGTGGCCTCTACTGATATCCTCCTGGTGCAGATGGTCTGACTCCTCCAAATTTTGTCTGTGGTGCTCCTAGTGCTAGATAATCTGGTCTATATGGCTACTGGAATGGTCTCGGTGCTGGTAAAGCCTGTCGGTGTACCATCGGTGCTCCTTCTCGACGCTCAGGGCAATCCCTGGCTGAATGCTGGCTGGATCCGCAAGCTAAACATAATCCCCATTTGAGTCTGCATTCCTTCTCAATATGGCCTACCTTGCCATAGTAGTAACAAGTAGGAAGGACTAGTGCTAGTGGTATAAATGCTCTCGGTGATAGATTTATCTGTGGTTTCTTTGCAGCTTCTTCCTGCTGTGCTCGGTCTGGTGCTAGTGCATGCGGCCGCTTCTGGCTGGACTATCTCCTGATGATGCGTTCCATGCGTCAGACTGCAGCAAGGACGTCCGTATAAGAAGTAGGTGCGACAGAGTCAATCTGTCTATGTAGCTCAAAGTTTAGTCCATCAAAGAATTTTTCAGCCTTCTCTTCTTCTGTCGAAATTAGTGTAGGTGCGAAGTGGCTCAAATGGATGAACTCCGTATTGTACTCTTCTACCATCATGTTGCCTTGAGTGAGGTGATTGAACTTGTCCTAAAGTTTCGATCGATCAATAGATGGAATATACATCTCCTAAAAGAGTCTAGAGAACTCCTCCCAAGTGACTCGGTCTGGTCCGAGCCGTCTCTCCTCAGATAGCTACCAGTGATGTACATTGTCCGTCAACTGCATTCTGACGGCAGTCATCCAACGTTCCCTCGGAAGCTCAGCTGCTTCTAATTGGTGTTGAGTGGTTGTGAGCCACTCATGAACTTCAGTGGGCTCCTCCTTGTCTGAAAAGGTACGGGGCTTCAGTTGGCGGAAATCAGTGATAGATCCCGTCGATGGCCGTCTAGCTGGTCGGTTCACCTGCTCCAGTGCGGTCACTATACTGTTTCTCAGGTTCTCTGCCTCCTGACGTTGAGCCTCTTGATGAACCTGTTATTTTGCTTGCATCATTGCGTAGAACATTTAGAACATCTGTTATCCGTCCATAGGCTCTCATATTGGAAAAACGACATCGGTGGAGTAAACTACGACGGTGGTGGAATGTCGTCTCGCCGAAACCTTGAGGCATGCTGATCTGCTTGATTGCTTTGTTGGGTGGAGGGATCTCCACCCAATGGTGTTACTCCATCGTCATAAGTGACCATAGCACCTTGTGATGTACCCACAGGAGTCTCGTCGCTGTCTCATGGATCCATTACTCTGCATCCAAAGTAAACCATGAGAGGCGCACAGAGGAATCAAGGCAGGATACAAGTCAAGAAATTATTTTGAAGTCGATATAGAGGTCAAGAACTGATCAACAAGTTAATGAGATCCTATAATTTATCCTATCCTAATTGCAGGCTTGCTCGGTTCCTTAGTTGAAACCGAAGAAACATAGTCGTAGACCTGCATGGACCACCACAAAAACCATGCCACGTCCCAGTCCCAAAATACCAAAGGACTAGCCACGTGGCAATGGCCAACAGCACAACTCCAATGGACAAACCCAATTTAATGGACCCGTTACAGTGCACTTAAGCTGTAATAAATATAAATGAAAGTCTACACTATCTACCTCAGAATAATTCTAATCTCATCCACAGAAAGAAGCATAACTAAATATGATAGACTAATCAAGATAACAGATAAATAAACTAGTCTATCATTAAGTCAATATTTGTAGTGTCTCGAGGAACAATCCGATAAAATAAGTCAATACATAAGTCCATGAGTCAAGATATGATATAACTGGAAGCATAACTAACTGAGTATGTAGCAGAATACTCAGGAGAAATTCTCTAGCACAACCTCGTCCTCTGGTGTCAGTACTGCTCCAGCGTCAGCTCTTGTCCCGTATATCCCGGGGTGGTCCTCCTCTGTTGTACCTGGGGATATAATCCGGATCTAGGTCCTCATGGGACATAGCAAGGTACAAGAATAACTCAAGCCAAATGAAATGCAGTTGTCACACCCCTGTCCCAAAATGTCAGGAACTAGGCCACGTGTCACTGGCCAGCTGACACGTCACTAAGGACTTAATCCATTTTGAATGGACCCAAAGGAACGTGCTACGCTGTCCTAAAATACTATATATAAAACACAGTCAAATCTATCTCATCTACAATAAAATGTCAGAAAAGCAAGTGCTGAATATATATATAACTGAGTCTGATACAGTACACAACTGGTGAGAATATAAGCCTACTACAAAAACTGATAATAGCGCAGAAAAATCAGATAGACTAAGCAGCGTCTATCTGAGAAAAATATCTCCAACTCCAGG
The DNA here is from genome assembly GCA_036927795.1 of Iris macrosiphon. Taxonomy (NCBI): domain Eukaryota; kingdom Viridiplantae; phylum Streptophyta; class Magnoliopsida; order Asparagales; family Iridaceae; genus Iris; species Iris macrosiphon. Next base: position 190,562,193 of record JAYESA010000004.1, read on the forward strand.
TGGCAGGCCTCTAGGGTCAAGCATACTCTGAGGGTGTCTCCTCAAGCTCCTCCTCGGTAGCACATCTGGCCTCCTGATCAGGGCCGTACACAGTGGGGTAGAAAGCCTCGTCTAGATCTGGCAGGGAACCAGGTCCTCAGTGGGACATAACAAGATACAGAAAATGACATGCCATGTATGTAATACTGAATAAAGAAAATAAATACAGGGTGCTAACCATTCTAAGTGAAATGCAAGTAAAGATCTTATAGTACGCATGGGAATATATAGGCTAGACATACGCTGACGTAATTCACCAATCGTGATGACTGGCTAGTATATGTGTCGTATGCCCCCTGACTCAAGGGCACTCTGCAATCGACCATCACTGGTACGAAGGTATAAAACATTTATGGAGGGGGTGTCCCATACGTCTACTAGTTATCTTTCCCATCCCAATGAAACTATATGTCAAGTCGTACTTTTCCTGAATTATTCTAATCCGTGATGCGGTCACACGTACTGGTAGCTAATCAAATACGCAGCTCGTATCCCAATATGTATTGCAACCATGTTGCGTGTTCCCGTGATAGGGTCTAGGAGAATATTAGAATACTCTCACAGTTGTTGGTGAGTCTGCAATATTATGTAAATTGTCAATCATATCAGCTGACTGTACCCAAGGCAGTCTCAGGTAATCATGGTATATGAAATTCAGGAACAAAGCAGATATCAATAATTGAATTTAAACATTAACTTGGCAAGGTATACTTGCCTACTCCCTGATAGTGTTGATAACCTGATCTCAGGTTTGGAGGTGCTTGTGACAGGGGGTCACTGGCTGTGCTGGAGTTGGTTTCTGTTAAAACAGACAGGGTTCGTGAATATTATGGTTGTAATATAAAGCATATATATATACTTATATATACATATATAATATAGATATATATATATAGTATGTATATTTATAGATATAATATATATAGCAGTATATATAGCATATGAAGATCAAAAAAATGCAGGTACGTATATATATTAATTATAATAGTAGCAGGATATATCCACTGCTATATATATATAGTAATATAATATTATCAGGGTGTATCCACTGATATATATAATATAATAATCAGGGTATATCCACTGATATATAATATAAATAAATAGAATTGACAGGACAGAAAGTAAATACATATATATCTATGTACTGTACTATAAATAGTATACATATATAATAAATTGAAGACTGTGCAAGAATTGAAAATATACATATATAATATATATAAGCTGTATTATCCAGCTGAATATTAATATATATATATACTTATAGATAATATATATATATATATATGGATATATATTTATATATACATATATAATAAATGCAGGAATTATATTAAGTGTAGAAATATAAAATATACATATATACATATGTTGTAAATGCAGGAATTATATTAAGTGCAGAAATATAAAATATACATATATACATATGCTGTATTATCCAGCAATATTTATTAATAATAATATATATAATACATAGCATATATATAACATATAAATAATATGTTATATAATATTATATACATATAGTATACATATTATATATAACTATATATATATATATATATATATATATATATATATATATATATATATATATATATATATATATATATATATATATATATATATATATGTGTGTGTGTGTGTGTGTGTGTATACACATATTTGTATATACTATATATAGATATATATATATATATATATATATATATATATATATATATATATATATATATATATATATATATATATATATAACAGAATAAAATGCATAATATAACATAAATAATATGTTTTATATAAATATATATATATATATACATAAATATATATACATAATATGTTATATAAATATATCTATACATAATATAAATATATATGTATAGTATTCATATATATATATATATATATATATATATATACATATATTTAATAAATAATAAAAATATATATAGTATAATTATACTGTATAATAACAGTATATAACATATATTATATAATATAATATATATATATATATATATATATATATAAATATACATATATATACATATTTATATACATATATATATATACATATATATACATATAGGTATATATATATAATTACATATATATTAGGTTTAGGGGGTATACCTACTGACAGGGGGGTCCCACAGGTCGTTGACGGCGGAAGGACGGCGGCGGAGCTGGCCGGAGGCGGCCGGAGGAGCGGCAACAGCAGCAGTGGCTGCTAGCTGCAGCAGCAGCAGCAGCTTGTGGGAGCTACGGCGGCGGCTGAGGCGGAGTAGGCGGCGGTGCAGGGTGGGGGAACGGCGGAGGGAGGAGTGGCGAGCAGACTGGTGGTGGTGGTGGAGGTCAGGGGTGGCGGTGGTGGTGGCTGGAGGCGGTCGGGATGGGGGTGGTGGTACAGTCGGGGAGAGGGGTCGGGGTTCTGTGGAGGTGAGGGCGGCGGGTGGAGGCGCCGTAGGCCGGAGGGAGGGTGGTCGTCGGGTGGAGGGGGTCAGGGCGAGTCGAACGGTGGGGGTGGTGGTGGTGGTGCACGGTGGCCAGAGGCGGCGGTGGGAGTGGTTCGGGTGGTGGTGGCAGTGGGTGTTGGTGTTGGGGGTTTGGGGTTGCGGGGGCTGTGGCCGGCGGAGCAGGGGGGTGCAGGCGGTGGGGCTTGGCCGGAGGGGAGAGGGGGTCAGGGCAAGGGTCTGGCCGGAGTTGGGCGGCCGGTGGTGGTCGGAGGGGAGAGCTGTGGGAGTTTGAATGGGAGGGGTTAGGGTTTATATAGGGGTTAGGGTCAATGGCAATTTCGTAATTATGGGGAAGTTCTGGGTTATTTTGGTAATTTCGATTTTTAGGATATTTCTCCTGGATTTTTCTGGGTGTTTTGGGTGGGTCCCATACACCTATTCATTAACCAATGAGGTTATGCCACCTCGTATGTATTTTTGCATAAAAACCCCTAACTTTTCATAATTTGCATAAAATTATGAAATTGGTATTTTGCGTAATTTTGCAATTTACCTATTTTTAAATACTGATTCCCCGAAATACCAAATTATACAAAAATGGGGGAAATAGCTAGGGAAAATGTTTTGGACAGTGTGGGGGTGAGCCTGGGCAGAGTCAGGGTCTGATTTCTGAGTGATACAGATCCTCGTATTTATTATTTAATAAATACTGCGTACGGTGTTCACTAATTATTTTGAGGCAGTTAGGTTCATAATTTTTCTACGGTGTCAATACGATAATTGTAGTATAATTAGAGTAGAATATTATCATATTTTTGTTTGGGCAAAACAGGTGCCTATTGGTCCTCAAATCCCTAGGTGTACAGAGATGGTAAATAACAGGAATTTAAATAGGTAATAAATACGTACGTTTGTAACGATATTTGTACGACTAAAACGAAGCACCAAATAAGGTTTCTGGGAGTTGCACAAAATACAGAAAAAGTAGTCTAACAAGTCTAGGGCAGGGTTGTGGATTTTGTTTAGGGTTAACAGCTAGTGTAATACCCTATTTAATTGTGTAATGAACAGGTGCACAATCAATAGAATATATAATAAATAAATTTTTAAAAAGTTCAATAATTCTAATTAGTCTAAACTAATCCTAAATTACTGAAATCTGGTCGAGGGAGTTTACAATCTACCCTCCTTAGAATATTTCATCCTCGAAATAAAAACACCCATGTAATTAGAATGAAAGATTAATTAAGACATATGAGGCTTAATGAAAATTGAGTTTGAAATATTGGACATACCCTGGTTTAGAAATAGATGGGGATAACGCTGTCGAATATCCTCTTCTCGTTCCCAGGTGGATTCACCTGGTGCATGATGTCTCCATGCAATACGAACGAGAGGAATAGTCTGGCCTCGTAACACTTTCTCGCTACGGTCCAAGATCTCTACAGGCTCCTCCTGGTACGATAAGCTTGGCCCGATGGTGATCTCTGAATAGTCCAGCACATGACTCAGGTCTGGAATGTACCTCCTCAGCTGAGATACGTGGAAGACGTCATGTACTCCCTCCAAGGTCTGAGGTAGAGCTAGCATGTAAGCAACGTCTCCGACGCGCTCTAGCATATCGAAGGGTCCAATGTACCTTGGACTCAGCTTTCCTCTTCCTCCAAATCTGATAGTTCCTCGGGTAGGTGAGATTTTTAAGAATACATGCTCACCCACTTGGAACTCTAGAGGTCGTCGATGAATGTTGGCCCAGTGCTTCTGTCTGTCTTGTGCAGCTCGTAGGTGTCCCTGGATCTTCTTTACTTTCTCCACCGTACGAATAATCAATTCTGGCCCCAAGATCTGTCTCTCGCCAACGTCGCTCCAGCATACTGGGGAACAATATTTCCTTCCATACAAAGCTTCAAAGGGAGCCATTTGGATGCTCGCTTGATAGCTGTTATTGTAGGAAAATTCTACCTGGTGTAGATGATCTTCCCATGATCCGCTAAAGTCAAGCATGCAGGCTCTCAGCATATCTTCTAAGGTCTGGATGGTGCGCTCTTACTGGCCATCTGTCTGCGGATGATACGAGGTGCTGAACTTGAGGTGGGTACCAAGACTTTCTTGCATACTTCGCCAAAAGTAGGATGTAAACCTCATATCCCGGTCAGATATTATGCTGACTGGTACTCCATGCAGACGTACGATCTCCTTCATGTACATGTCCGCCAAGACTTCTGTAGATTGTCCAACTCTGAAAGGTAGGAAATGAGCAGCCTTTGTGAGTCTATCTACGATTACCCATACAGCATTACGACCACTAGGACTTCTTGGAAAGCCCGTAACAAAGTTCATCGTAATGTGTTCCCATTTTCACTCAGGTATTGGGAGGGGTTGAAGTAAACCGGCAGACCTCTGATGCTCAGCCTTGACTTGCTGACACACCAGATATTTAGCCACAAAGAGTGCTATCTCCCGCTTCATTCCATGCCAACAGTAATATTGTCGCAGATCTCTATACATCTTTGTGCCTCCTGGATGTATAGAGTATGTTGAGCTATGAGCTTCTGACATCAGCTCATTACGAAGTTCTCCATTTGGAACATAAAAACGATTACCACATCTTAGAGTCCCATCTTCGTGTATGCGACATCCTGTCTGAATTGCAGCCTCTGTTCTTTGTCGAAGCCTCTGAAATCTTGCATCTGTTGGTAGAGCAACTTTGATTCTTTCGACCAATGTTGATTGTAGCTGGTAGTTGGATAGTTGGCCATCAAGTCCTGGCATAATGACCTCTATTCCCAACTTTTCAAGATCTCTCAGTAGACCTGGTTGGGTGATCATAAAGAATGTCGGGGGTCTTCTGCTTAGACATCAGCTACCACATTAGCTTTCCCAGGATGATACTGCAGATCAATCTCAAAATCCGTCATCACTTCGAGCCATCGTCTTTGCCTCAGATTTAAGTCTTTCTGAGTGTAGACATATTTTAAGCTCTTGTGATCGGTGAAAATCTCCACTCGTTTGCCGTATAGATAGTGTCTCCATAGCTTCAGGACGAAAATAACTGCGGCAAGCTCCAGGTCGTGAGTGGGGTAATTTTTCTCATGAGTCCTCAGCTGTCTTGAGGCATAAGCTACAACCTTCCTATGTTGCATTAGGACACAACCAAATCCTTTCCCAGATGCATCGCTATAAATTACGAAACCTCCGGATCCAGATGGTATAGTCAAGATGGGGGCTGTAGTCAGACGTTTTTTCAATTCATCAAAAGCTTTCTGACATTCTTCAGTCCATATGAACTCCTGCTCCTTGCGGGTAAGACGGGTAATCGGCTCCGCGATTCTTGCAAAGTTTTCTACGAACCTCCGGTAATATCCGACAAGTCCTAGAAAGCTTCTCACCTCTGAGACGTTGGTCGGTATTGGCCATGTCTCCACAGATGAAATCTTTGCTGGATCCACTGAGATGCCTTCCCCTGTGATCACGTGTCCAAGAAAAGCGACACGATCAAGGAAGAATTCACACTTGCTCATCTTAGCATAAAGGCTTTCTCGTCTCAGCGTCTCTAGTACCAGTCTCAAGTGCTCTTCATGCTCCTTGTGGCTCTTTGAATACACCAGAATGTCGTCGATGAAGACTACTACGAACTGGTCCAGGTATTGGTGAAAGACTCGGTTCATCAGATTCATGAATACGGCATGTGCATTAGTCAGTCCAAACGGCATCACCAGAAACTCGTAATGACCATAACGAGTTCTGAATGCTGTCTTTGGAATGTCTTCTCTCCGTACCTTGACCTGATGATAGCCTGATCTCAAGTCTATCTTCGAGAATACCACGGCTCCTGTTAGTTGATCGAACAGGTCGTCAATTCTCGGCAAGGGGTACTTGTTTTTGATTGTCAGAGCGTTGAGGGCTCTGTAATCAATGCACATACGATATGTTCCATCATTCTTTGGTACAAACAGCACTGGTGCTCCCCAGGGTGATGCACTAGGACAAACAAATCTCTTGATCTGTAGTTCCTCTAGTTGAAGCTTCAGCTCGTCAAGCTCCTTCTTTGCCAGTCGGTACACATTGGAGGATACTGGTGCAGCTCCGGGTATTAGCTCAATAATGAACTCCACTTCTCTGTCAGGCGGTAGGCCTGGCAATTCTTCTGGGAATACGTCCTTGAATTCTGCTACAATTGAGGGGAGTGCTGTTTCCATCGCCATGTAAGCTCTAGGAGTCTGGCCTACTCCTTGCTCGATGGTGCCTCGAACGTATTCGAACTCCGGGTGATCTGGTGGTCTAAAGATAACACTTCCCTTTCGGCAGTCTAGGACAGCATTATTCTGGCTTAGCCAGTCCATGCCTAATACCACGTCGAAATTTGGCATTGGAAGTACTAAAAATCGTGCTCTTAGTCCTTTACTACAAACGACTACCGGGCATATTTCAATAATGTTGGTAACTGGAACAATGCCTCCTCCAGTAAGTATCTTCTAACACTTAGGTAGTGGGGAAGTGGATAATTTGTGCATGGATACGAAGTTACTAGATATAAAAGACAAAGTAGCCCCGGAATCGAATAATGCGGTTGCAGGTAATGATGCAACTAAAATGATACCTGTAATGGTTTCTCCTTCTGGCTCTTCTGCAACTGCAGCTAAAGTAAAGGCCTGCCCGTGCCTTTGTCCTCCGGATTATTGTCTGGCCTTGAATTGGGCCTCCTGGGTAGGTAAAGGTGCTCCTCTCTGATATCCCCCAGATGTTGAGGGTAGCATCTTCTGGCCTTGTGCTCCTGGCTTCTGCCCTTGCTGAGGTGCTGCATCTCTGCGTTGTGGGCAGTCTCTGGCCATATGATTTTTAGCTCCACATAGCAAGCATAATCCTAGCTTCTTTCTGCAGTCATTGGCAAAATGCTCCTTCTTGCCACAAAAGTGACAAGTCGGGAGCTCCTTCTTCTGGTAAGGCCCCGTCGTCTGCTGAGCCTGATATTGAGGACGACGTATAGGTCCTCCTGCCCCTTGCTGGTTCTTGGCCGGAAAGGTTGGATTTGAGCGTCTAGCTCCTCGGCCAATTGCTTCTTGCTCCCTGGCTTCTGTAAGAACCTCCTCGTAGGAGATCCTTGACTGCGCCGTCGTATATCTCTGGAGCTCTGGGGTGAGGCCATGGTGGAATCTCTTGGCCTTCTTCAGCTTGTTCGGTATCAGCATGTCACCGAATCGACTCAGTCGGCAGAATTCTGCATCGTAGGCATCGACGGACATATTCCCTTGTTCCAGGTATAGGAACTGAGAATATAGAGCATCTTGGACTGTTGTGGGGAAGTACTTGGCATTGAAGTGCTCCAAGAATTGTTGCCAGGTCTGGTCCTTGCCGACACTACGCTCTATGGATTCCCACCAGTGATGGGCGTTGCCGAGGAGTTGGGCCCTCACGGCAGTCATCCATAGGTCGGGGGTGAGTTGTGAGCCTTCTAGCAGCATTTCGGTGTTGGAGATCCAGTCGGAAATCTCCTCTGGGGTTTCGCTGCCTTTAAAGGTCCTCGGACTCATCTGGTGGAAACCTTTGATTGTTCCCACTGGTTGGATAGGTGCTGGTACCGGGGCAGTGGTTCTCTCCAAGGCCGTCATCAAAGTCTGTCGCAGAGCTTCAGTCTGTTGCCACTGAGACTGTCTCAGGGCTTCAGTCTGTTGCCACTGGGTCTGCAACATAGTTTGGAGGAACTGGAACATTTGAGACTGTCCCTCAGGTTGTGGCATCAAAGCAGGAAAGGTTGGAGGTGGTGGCAAAGGTGTCTCCGTCTGTGGTGTTGGTGTTGTCTCCTGGCTAGAATTCTGATGATTGTACGGGGTTCCTTGGACACTTGGCGAAGGGTCTGTTGCTTGGTCAGCCCCATTATTCACAGGTTTCCCGGGTATGTCCATATTTCTGAAGAAAATTGAATAATTAGAAAACACAAAGGTGATAATGAATGATAATCAAGCAAGATGCAATCATAAAAATATTTAAGGATGGTGTCAGTGTGGATGAGACCTAGTATTTCTATCCTATTGCAGGCTTGCTGGGCATGTCATTATACCACTAGCAATAAAAACACGACCTGCATGGGCCACCACTAAAACCGTGTCACGCCCCAGTCCCAAAATGCCAGGAACTAGGCCACGTGTCACTGGCCAGCTTACACGTCACTAAGGGCTTAATCCATTTTGAATGGAACCAAAGGAACGTGCTACGCTGTCCTAAAATACTACATGTAAAACACAGTCAAATCTATCTCATCCACAATAAAATGTTAGAAAAGCAAGTGCTGAATATATATATAACTGAGTCTGATACAGTACACAACTGGTGAGAATATAAGCCTACTACAAAAACTGATAATAGCGCAGAAAAATCAGATAGACTAAGCAGCGTCTATCTGAGAAAAACATCTCCAACTCCAGGTGGCAGGCCTCTAGGGTCAAGCATACTCTGAGGGTGTCTCCTCAAGCTCCTCCTCGGTAGCACATCTGGCCTCCTGATCAGGGCCGTACACAGTGGGGTAGAAAGCCTCGTCTATATCTGGCAGGGAACCAGGTCCTCAGTGGGACATAACAAGATACAGAAAATGACATGCCATGTATGTAATACTGAATAAAGAAAATAAATACAGGGTGCTAACCATTCTAAGTGAAATGCAAGTAAAGATCTTGTAGTACGCATGGAAATATGTAGGCTAGACATACGCTGACGTAATTCACCAATCGTGATGACTGGCTAGTATATGTGTCGTATGCCCCCTGACTCAAGGGCACTCTGCAATCGACCATCACTGGTACGAAGGTATAAAATATTTATGGAGGGGGTGTCCCATACGTCTACTAGTTATCTTTCTCATCCCAATGAAACTATATGTCAAGTCCTACTTTTCCTGAATTATTCTAATTCGTGATGCGGTCACACGTACTGGTAGCTAATCAAATACGCAGCTCGTATCCCAATATGCATTGCAACCATGTTGCGTGTTCTCGTGATAGGGTCTAGGAGAATATTAGAATACTCTCACAGTTGTTGGTGAGTCTGCAATATTATGTAAATTGTCAATCATATCAGCTGACTGTACCCAAGGCAGTCTCAGGTAATCATGGTATATGAAATTCAGGAACAAAGCAGATATCAATAATTGAATTTAAACATTAACTTGGTAAGGTATACTTGCCTACTCCCTGATAGTGTTGATAACCTGATCTCAGGTTTGGAGGTGCTTGTGACAGGGGGTCACTGGCTGTGCTGGAGTTGGTTTCTGTTAAAACAGACATGGTTCGTGAATATTATGGTTGTAATATAAAGCATATATATATACTTATATATACATATATAATATAGATATATATATAGTATGTATGTATATATATAGATATAATATATATAGCAGTATATATAGCATATGAAGAACAGAAAAATGCAGGTATGTATATATATTAATTATAATAGTAGCAGGGTATATCCACTGCTATATATATATAGTAATATAATATTATCAGGGTGTATCCACTGATATATATAATATAATAATCAGGGTATATCCACTGATATATAATATAAATAAATGGAATTGACAGGACAGAAAGTAAATACATATATATCTATGTATTGTACTATATATAGTATACATATATAATAAATTAAAGACTGTGCAAGAATTGAAAATATACATATATAATATATATAAGCTGTATTATCCAGCTGAATATTAATATATATATACTTATAGATAATATATATATATGGATATATATTTATATATACATATATAATAAATGCAGGAATTATATTAAGTGCAGAAATATAAAATATACATATATACATATGCTGTAAATGCAGAAATTATATTAAGTGCAGAAATATAAAATATACATATATACATATGCTGTATTATCCAGCAATATTTATTAATAATAATATATATAATACATAGCATATATATAACATATAAATAATATGTTATATAATATTATATACATATAGTATACATAATATATATAACTATATATATATATATATATATATATATATGTGTGTATACACATATTTGTATATATATATATATATATATATATATATATATATATATATATATATATATATATATATATATATATATATAATAGAATAAAATGCATAATATAACATAAATAATTTGTTTTATATAAATATATATATATACATAAATATATATACATTATATGTTATATAAATATATCTATACATAATATAAATATATATGTATAGTATTCATATATATATATATATAAATATATACATATATTTAATAAATAATAAAAATATATATAGTATAATTATACTGTATAATAACAGTATATAACATATATTATATAATATAATATATATATATATATATATATATATATATATATACATATTTATATATATATATACATATTTATATACATATATATATACATATATATACATATAGGTATACATATAGGTATATATATATAATTACAAATATATTAGGTTTAGGGGGTATACCTACTGACAGGGGGGTCCCACAGGTCGTTGACGGCGGAAGGACGACGGCGGAGCTGGCGGGAGGCGGCCGGAGGAGCGGCAACAGCAGCAGTGGCTGCTAGCAGCAGCAGCAGCAGCTTGTGGGAGCTACGGCGGCGGCTGCGGCGGAGTAGGCGGCGGTGCAGGGTGGGAGAACGACGGAGGGAGGAGTGGCGAGCAGACTGGTGGTGGTGGTGGTGGAGGTCAGGGGTGGCGGTGGTGGTGGCTGGAGGCGGTCGGGATGGGGGTGGTGGTGCAGTCGGGGAGAGGGGTCGGGGTTCTGTGGAGGTGAGGGCGGCGGCTGGAGGCGCCGTGGGCCGAAGGGAGGGTGGTCGTCGGGTGGAAGGGGTCAGGGCGAGTCGAACGGTGGGGGTGGTGGTGGTGCACGGTGGCCAGAGGCGGCGGTGGGAGTGGTTCGGGTGGTGGTGGTGGCAGTGGGTGGTGGTGTTGGGGGTTTGGGGTTGCGGGGGCTGTGGCCGGCGGAGCAGGGGGGTGCAGGCGGTGGGGCTTGGCCGGAGGGGAGAGGGGGTCAGGGCGAGGGTCTGGCCGGAGTTGGGCAGCCGGTGGTGGTCGGAGGGGAGAGCTGTGGGAGTTTGAATGGGAGGGGTTAGGGTTTATATAGGGGTTAGGGTCAATGGCAATTTTGTAATTATGGGGAAGTTCTGGATTATTTTGGTAATTTTGATTTTTGGGATATTTCTCCTGGATTTTTCTGGGTGTTTTGGGTGGGTCCCATACACCTATTCATTAACCAATGAGGTTATGCCACCTCACATGTATTTTTGCATAAAAACCCCTAACTTTTCATAATTTGCATAAAAGCATGAAATTGGTATTTTGCGTAAGTCTGCAATTTACCTGTTTTTAAATACTGTTTCACCGAAATACCAAATTGTACAAAAATAGGGGAAATAGCTGGGGAAAATGTTTTGGACAGTGTGGGGGTGAGCCTGGGCAGAGTCAGGGTCTGATTTCTGAGTGATACAGATCCTCGTATTTATTATTTAATAAATACTGCGCACGGTGTTCACTAATTATTTTGAGGCAGTTAGGATCATAATTTTTCTACGGTGTCAATACGATAATTGTAGTATAATTAGAGTAGAATATTATCATATTTTTGTTTGGGCAAAATAGGTGCCTACTGGTCCTCAAATCCCTAGGTGTACAGAGATGGTAAATAACAAGAATTTAAATAGGTAATAAATACGTACGTTTGTAACGATATTTGTACGACTAAAACGAAGCACCAAATAAGATTTCTGGGAGTTGCACAAAATACAGAAAAAGTAGTCTAACAAGTCTAGGGCAGGGTTGTGGATTTTGTTTAGGATTAACAGCTAGTGTAATGCCCTATTTAATTGTGTAATGAACAGGTGCACAATCAATAGAATATATAATAAATAAATTTTTAAAAAGTTGCAATAATTCTAATTAGTCTAAACTAATCCTAAATTACTGAAATCTGGTCGAGGGAGTTTACAGCAGTAAATAAAAATAAATCCTCAGGGCAAGCTATGTAACCAGCTATGTTAAATGCAAGTTGAGAGCATCACTAGTACTCAGGCTGAAACCACTACAAGCTCTGTGTCGGGAGCCGGTAGCAATAATATCACGAATGGCCAAATACATGTGCCAAAGCTCTGGTATAGAGACTAAGGCACTCTCCAGTAACATAATTATATATATATAATCAGCCTGTAGCATGTGTGCCTCTCCCCACCCAATGTAACCTCACGTTCCATGTCCATAAAACGCAAGATCATGACCTCTAGCTAGTACAACGAATCATAATGATATCTATGTATGCAAATCTTAAGTCACGAATTATGTAAACAACTCAGAAAAGATTATGTCACATGAATAGTGTCAAGTGTCCTATGGTATGACGTACTTGGTAAAGCAAGCACGTAAAATATAGGATCGTGGAATCAACTCTCTATGTGACGTTACACGACTCCGCGTACGGCATCGACACCCGAATCTTGTTCGGATGTTAAACAACGTCTCACGGTCCTACGTTGAACAGGTACATTACAGAATATATATATATATATATATATATATATATATATATATATATATATATATATATATATATATATATATATATATAAAGAACTCAAACAATAAAGTTACAGGATCTACTGCAAGTTGGCAAGGTACACTTGCCTGTGTTCTGAGCTCCGTCAGTTGCTCCTATAAAAGTAAAATCTTCAGGTACGACTCCGGATGCTGAAATAAACATTATCATTACTCTCAGAATACTTAAAATAGCTAGGATTGACTACCCATAAGTCTATTTTGGACATAGGGACAGAATTGACAGTTTCTAGTCAAAGCGGGGTCACATTTTGCACCAAAAAATGTGCCAGAGATAAAGTTTTCCAAATTCATCAAGCTTAGTGTCTAAGAGTCCAGAACGCTGATACGAACCCAACGGTGTAGTGCCCGCTCTACGTAGGCACTATGTACAAGTGAGATCGTCTTGCTTGCTCGAACGGAAGTCTTCTCGGAGAGTTCTCGACCGATTAATCAATGTGAGTGGGCAGAACTGCATTCTCTGATTCTTGCACGACTTAATAATGAATCTGAGTTTTTGAATGCTTGTTTGCTTAAGAAGAATGTTTTTATAAGAGAATAATAGAACCGACTCAGTATGCTAATAAGAGAACTCACATAGCTTGTCATTGAAACGAATATGCTGTCTAACTAAAAGAATATGAATGCTTGTTAGAAATGAAATAGAACCATTGCTATAATAAGAGAAAGATAGATATGTGCATGCTTAGAAATACCGACACAGCTATTGAACGAACCTTTGCTATGCTAAGAAAGATAAGTAAAATGAATCGTTCAGGTATGTCCCTTGAATATGCTAAAGAAAGAGATAGTTTTTGCATGTTAAGTATGAATCAATCGTGCTTGCCTTTATATGTTTCGTTGTCTGTTTGCTATATCGAACTGCTAAGTAAAAATGTGTGAGTGCAGTGACTAATAGTACGCCCTGAGGATACGGCCCGCAAGGGTCTAGTGGGGTGTGCTATTAGTAATGTGAAAAGTTGTGCTTCGTTGGAAAGATATGTTTGATGAGACTGCATATGTTTTGCTTGATCATTGTTTTGTTTGAACTATGTGTTTATGTCATTGCATTGGTCTTGGACAACTTGTGCACAAGGTCTTGTCTCTCGAACGATTCCTGGGGCACTGGGAATCGCTCGGTCCGGAAGAGATTTTTGGATCGCCCTGAGGTGTACGGCTCGCAAGAGTCTAGTGGGACGATATATCTATTAGTGAGATAGGCTTGTACGTCCCAACTGCTAATCATGGGGCGACCCATGGACCGTCATATAGATAGGGCGCATGCTAGGTTTACCTTCTTGCATACCTATCGATTGTTGACGCCTGAGATTGATACATAGTTATGAATATACAAATTATGTCTAACTTGTGTGTCTGCTGCAGGGATAACTGTTCGGCTATGGGGTAAGAAATATAAGTTTATGCATAAGCCTGCTCATTCATTTTGTCTGCATCGTAGAGATTATCTGATAGAGCTTCATGCATTGCATCGGTCAGACAATGACTATTAGTGCAGAGCTGAACCTCGGTCACAGCTGCTAATAGGATCAGAATATGAGTCATTGGTTAGCTGGACTACCGCTACCGATCCTGAGTTTCTCGGGGACCGAAATCATATAGATGTGTATGCTTGTGTGCTAATGAATAAATGATAGTCCACTTGATAAGTTTGCTTTAAATTCGATATAATCAGTCTGCTAGATAAGCTTTGCCCTAACAGTTAGATTTGTGTTGCACAATACATGCTGCGCACTGCACGATAGAGCATTGTCCCGATTCGTATGCTTATAAGTTTGAATATGCAAATTGTTTCAAAGTTATGTTTTCAAAGATGTAATCTGACTATAGTTCTGAACGGCATGAAATGAACTTAGGTAAAAGTAGCAAGATCACTAGTAATGCAATGTTTTGCCACATAATTACTTAGTGTGGGTTTCAGGGGGTGTAGCTTCTGTTCAGTTGTTTTATCTCACCAGTACTTGCATAAAGTGCTGACCCACCAACAGTCTGCTTGTTCTCAGGTGCTCGTTCGTCCGAGGAAGCGATAGCCGTACCTCATACCAAGGAACCAGAAATCTGGAGTCGATGCCTGGAGCCGCATCGAGTTGTGCTTGTTTGAGTTACTTTTGTATAGAGGGACATAATGTATGGAACGGTGTTATTGTAATCGAGAGAAGAGTGCTTGAGCGATCTGTAACCTCGGCCATGCGCCGCTTGTAACAATTTCGATTATCAATAAAAGAGCCTTTTCTTATGCCATTGTGTTCTTTACTTTTCTGCGATGTTATGTGCCGCTGCTTCAGTATCGAATAGCTTACTTGCCCTTGTATCAAAGCTTTGGCCTTGTGCAAGCGCACTTTAGGCTTGTACGGCATCACGTCCCGATGAGAACGATTGTCCTGCGGGAGAGCTGTAACGTGGTGATTCACGTTCAGCGGGGACTATCGAGCTCGTGGGAGATTGGGACGTGACATAATGGTATCAGAGCGACTCGATTCCTTGCCCATTTCGTTGCCTCCGACTATGAGTTATGATTGCGATGCAAAGAACGTTCCATACAATAAGTCCGTAAATATTCTCAAAGATGTGCACAAAAAGTTTTTTGGATTTGTTTTTATTGCTTGAGATGTGATTTGTGATTTCTGGATTTGCTGAGTTTTGATTAAGGAAGGTGAGGGATGAGGACTATCGCTGCTCTGTGTTTTCGTATAAGTTTCTCCTTGAGTTTCGAGGATGAAACTCTTTGTTGGTGGGTAAGTATGTAGTTTCCCGCTCTGCGTAGGCACTATGTACAAGTGAGATCGCCTTGCTTGCTCGAACGGAAGTCTTCTCGGAGAGTTCCCGACCGATTAATCAATATGAGTGGGCAGAACTGCATTCTCTGATTCTTGCACGACTTAATAATGAATCTGAGTTTTTGAATGCTTGTTTGCTTAAGAAGAATGTTTTCATAAGAGAATGATAGAACCGACTCAGTATGCTAATAAGAGAACTCACATAGCTTATCATTGAAACGAATATGCTGCCTAACTAAAAGAATATGAATGCTTGTTAGAAATAAAATAGAACCATTGCTATGCTAAGAGAAAGATAGATATGTGCATGCTTAGAAACACCGACACAGCTATTGAACGAACCTTTGCTATGCTAAGAAAGATAAGTAAAATGAATCGTTCAGGTATGTCCCTTGAATATGCTAAAGAAAGAGATAGTTTTTGCATGTTAAGTATGAATCAATCGTGCTTGCCTTTATATATTTCGTTGTCTGTTTGCTATATAGAACTGCTAAGTAAAAATGTGTGAGTGCAGTGACTAATAGTACGCCCTGAGGATACGGCCTGCAAGGGTCTAGTGGGGTGTGCTATTAGTAATGTGAAAAGATGTGCTTCGTTGGAAAGATATGTTTGATGAGACTGCATATGTTTTGCTTGATCATTGTTTTGCTTGAACTATGTGTTTATGTCATTGCATTGGTCTTGGACAACTTGTGCACAAGGTCTTGTCTCTCGAACGATTCCTGGGGCACTGGGAATCGCTCGGTCCGGAAAAGATTTTTGGATCGCCCTGAGGTGTACGGCTCGCAAGGGTCTAGTGGGGCGATATGTCTATTAGTGAGATGGGCTTGTACGTCCCAACTGCTAATCATGGGGCGACCCATGGACCGTCATATAGATAGGGCGCATGCTAGGTTTACCTTCTTGCATACCTATCGATTGTTGACGCCTGAGATTGATACATAGTTATGAATATACAAATTGTGTCTAACTTGTGTGTCTGCTGCAGGGATAACTGTTCGGCTATGGGGTAAGAAATATAAGTTTATGCATAAGTCTGCTCATTCATTTTGTCTGCATCGTAGAGATTATCTGATAGAGCTTCATGCATTGCATCGGTCAGACAATGACTATTAGTGCAGAGCTGAACCTCGGTCACAGCTGCTAATAGGATCAGAATGTGAGTCATTGGTTAGTTGGACTACCGCTACCGATCCTGAGTTTCTCGAGGACCGAAATCATATAGATGTGTATGCTTGTGTGCTAATGAATAAATGATAGTCCACTTGATAAGTTTGCTTTAAATTTGATATAATCAGTCTGCTAGATAAGCTTTGCCCTAAGAGTTAGATTTGTGTTGCACAATACATGCTGCGCACTGCACGATAGAGCACTGTCCCGATTCGTATGCTTATAAGTTTGAATATGCAAATTGTTTCAAAGTTATGTTTTCAAAGATGTAATCTGACTATAGTTCTGAACGGCATGAAATGAACTTAGGTAAAAGTAGCAAGATCACTAGTAATGCAATATTTTGCCACATAATTACTTAGTGTGGATTTCAGGGGGTGTAGCTTCTGTTCAGTTGTTTTATCTCACCAGTACTTGCATAAAGTGCTGACCCACCAACAGTCTGCTTGTTCTCAGGTGCTCGTTCGTCCGAGGAAGCGATAGCCGTACCTCATACCAAGGAACCAGAAATCTGGAGTCGATGCCTGGAGCCGCATCGAGTTGTGCTTGTTTGAGTTACTTTTGTATAGAGGGACATAATGTATGGAACGGTGTTATTGTAATCGAGAGAAGAGTGCTTGAGCGATCTGTAACCTCGGCCATGCGCCGCTTGTAACAATTTCGATTATCAATAAAAGAGCCTTTTCTTATGCCATTGTGTTCTTTACTTTTCTGTGATGTTATGTGCCGCTGCTTCAGTATCGAATAGCTTACTTGCCCTTGTATCAAAGCTTTGGCCTTGTGCAAGCGCACTTTAGGCTTGTACGGCATCACGTCCCGATGAGAACGATTGTCCTGCGGGAGAGCTGTAACGTAGTGATTCATGTTCAGCGGGGACTATCGAGCTCGCGGGAGATTGGGACGTGACATAATGGTATCAGAGCGACTCGATTCCTTGCCCATTTTGTTGCCTCCGACTCTGAGTTATGATTGCGATGCAAAGAACGTTCCATACAATAAGTCCGTAAATATTCTCAAAGATGTGCACAAAAAGTTTTCTGGATTTGTTTTCATTGCTTGAGATGTGATTTGTGATTTCTGGATTTGCTGAGTTTTGATTAAGGAAGGTGAGGGATGAGGACTATCGCTGCTCTGTGTTTTCGTATAAGTTTCTCCTTGAGTTTCGAGGATGAAACTCTTTGTTGGTGGGTAAGTATGTAGTTTCCCGCTCTGCGTAGGCACTATGTACAAGTGAGATCGCCTTGCTTGCTCGAACGGAAGTCTTCTCGGAGAGTTCCCGACCGATTAATCAATATGAGTGGGCAGAACTGCATTCTCTGATTCTTGCACGACTTAATAATAAATCTGAGTTTTTGAATGCTTGTTTGCTTAAGAAGAATGTTTTCATAAGAGAATGATAGACCGACTCAGTATGCTAATAAGAGAACTCACATAGCTTATCATTGAAACGAATATGCTGCCTAACTAAAAGAATATGAATGCTTGTTAGAAATGAAATAGAACCATTGCTATTCTAAGAGAAAGATAGATATGTGCATGCTTAGAAACACCGACACAGCTATTGAACGAACCTTTGCTATGCTAAGAAAGATAAGTAAAATGAATCGTTCAGGTATGTCCCTTGAATATGCTAAAGAAAGAGATAGTTTTTGCATGTTAAGTATGAATCAATCGTGCTTGCCTTTATATATTTCATTGTCTGTTTGCTATATCGAACTGCTAAGTAAAAATGTGTGAGTGCAGTGACTAATAGTACACCCTGAGGATACGGCCCGCAAGGGTCTAGTGGGGTGTGCTATTAGTAATGTGAAAAGATGTGCTTCGTTGGAAAGATATGTTTGATGAGACTGCATATATTTTGCTTGATCATTGTTTTGCTTGAACTATGTGTTTATGTCATTGCATTGGTCTTGGACAACTTGTGCACAAGGTCTTGTCTCTCGAACGATTCCTGGGGCACTGGGAATCGCTCGGTCCGGAAAAGATTTTTGGATCGCCCTGAGGTGTACGGCTCGCAAGGGTCTAGTGGGGCGATATGTCTATTAGTGAGATGGGCTTGTACGTCCCAACTGCTAATCATGGGGTGACCCATGGACCGTCATATAGATAGGGCGCATGCTAGGTTTACCTTCTTGCATACCTATCGATTGTTGACGCCTGAGATTGATACATAGTTATGAATATACAAATTGTGTCTAACTTGTGTGTCTGCTGCAGGGATAACTGTTCGGCTATGGGGTAAGAAATATAAGTTTATGCATAAGCCTGCTCATTCATTTTGTCTGCATCGTAGAGATTATCTGATAGAGCTTCATGCATTGCATCGGTCAGACAATGACTATTAGTGCAGAGCTGAACCTCGGTCACAGCTGCTAATAGGATCAGAATGTGAGTCATTGGTTAGCTGGACTACCGCTACCGATCCTGAGTTTCTCGGGGACCGAAATCATATAGATGTGTATGCTTGTGTGCTAATGAATAAATGATAGTCCACTTGATAAGTTTGCTTTAAATTCGATATAATCAGTCTGCTAGATAAGCTTTGCCCTGAGAGTTAGATTTGTGTTGCACAATACATGCTGTGCACTGCACGATAGAGCACTGTCCCGATTCGTATGCTTATAAGTTTGAATATGCAAATTGTTTCAAAGTTATGTTTTCAAAGATGTAATCTGACTATAGTTCTGAACGGCATGAAATGAACTTAGGTAAAAGTAGCAAGATCACTAGTAATGCAATGTTTTGCCACATAATTACTTAGTGTGGGTTTCAGGGGGTGTAGCTTCTGTTCAGTTGTTTTATCTCACCAGTACTTGCATAAAGTGCTGACCCACCAACAGTCTGCTTGTTCTCAGGTGCTCGTTCGTCCGAGGAAGCGATAGTCGTACCTCATACCAAGGAACCAGAAATCTGGAGTCGATGCCTGGAGCCGCATCGAGTTGTGCCTGTTTGAGTTACTTTTGTATAGAGGGACATAATGTATGGAACGGTGTTATTGTAATCGAGAGAAGAGTGCTTGAGTGATCTGTAACCTCGGCCATGCGCCGCTTGTAATAATTTTGATTATCAATAAAAGAACCTTTTCTTATGCCATTGTGTTCTTTACTTTTCTGCGATGTTATGTGCCGCTGCTTCAGTATCGAATAGCTTACTTGCCCTTGTATCAAAGCTTTGGCCTTGTGCAAGCGCACTTTAGGCTTGCACGACATCACGTCCCGATGAGAACGATTGTCCTGCGGGAGAGCTGTAACGTGGTGATTCACGTTCAGCGGGGACTATCGAGCTCGCGGGAGATTGGGGCGTAACATAATGGTATCAGAGCGACTCGATTCCTTGCCCATTTCGTTGCCTCCGACTCTGAGTTATGATTGCGATGCAAAGAACGTTCCATACAATAAGTCCGTAAATATTCTCAAAGATGTGCACAAAAAGTTTTCTGGATTTGTTTTCATTGCTTGAGATGTGATTTGTGATTTCTGGATTTGCTGAGGTTTGATTAAGGAAGGTGAGGGATGAGGACTATCGCTGCTCTGTGTTTTCGTATGAGTTTCTCCTTGAGTTTCGAGGATGAAACTCTTTGTTGGTGGGTAAGTATGTAGTTTCCCGCTCTGCGTAGGCACTATGTACAAGTGAGATCGCCTTGCTTGCTCGAACGGAAGTCTTCTCGGAGAGTTCCCGACCGATTAATCAATATGAGTGGGCAGAACTGCATTCTCTGATTCTTGCACGACTTAATAATGAATCTGAGTTTTTGAATGCTTGTTTGCTTAAGAAGAATATTTTCATAAGAGAATGATAGAACCGACTCAGTATGCTAATAAGAGAACTCACATAGCTTATCATTGAAACGAATATGCTGCCTAACTAAAAGAATATGAATGCTTGTTAGAAATGAAATAGAACCATTGCTATGCTAAGAGAAAGATAGATATGTGCATGCTTAGAAACACCGACACAGCTATTGAACGAACCTTTGCTATGCTAAGAAAGATAAGTAAAATGAATCGTTCAGGTATGTCCCTTGAATATGCTAAAGAAAGAGATAGTTTTTGCATGTTAAGTATGAATCAATCGTGCTTGCCTTTATATATTTCGTTGTCTGTTTGCTATATCGAACTGCTAAGTAAAAATGTGTGAGTGTAGTGACTAATAATACGCCCTGAGGATACGGCCCGCAAGGGTCTAGTGGGGTTTGCTATTAGTAATGTGAAAAGATGTGCTTCGTTGGAAAGATATGTTTGATGAGACTGCATATGTTTTGCTTGATCATTGTTTTGCTTGAACTATGTGTTTATGTCATTGCATTGGTCTTGGACAACTTTTGCACAAGGTCTTGTCTCTCGAACGATTCCTAGGGCACTGGGAATCGCTCGGTCCGGAAGAGATTTTTGGATCGCCCTGAGGTGTACGACTCGCAAGGGTCTAGTGGGGCGATATGTCTATTAGTGAGATGGGCTTGTACGTCCCAACTGCTAATCATGGGGCGACCCATGGACCGTCATATAGATAGGACGCATGCTAGGTTTACCTTCTTGCATACCTATCGATTGTTGACGCCTGAGATTGATACATAGTTATGAATATACAAATTGTGTCTAACTTGTGTATCTGCTGCAGGGATAACTGTTCGGCTATGGGGTAAGAAATATAAGTTTATGCATAAGCCTGCTCATTCATTTTGTCTGTATCGTAGAGATTATCTGATAGAGCTTCATGCATTGCATCGGTCAGACAATGACTATTAGTGCAGAGCTGAACCTCGGTCACAGCTGCTAATAGGATCAGAATGTGAGTCATTGGTTAGCTGGACTACCGCTACCGATCCTGAGTTTCTCGGGGACCGAAATCATATAGATGTGTATGCTTGTGTGCTAATGAATAAATGATAGTCCACTTGATAAGTTTGCTTTAAATTCGATATAATCAGTCTGCTAGATAAGCTTTGCCCTAAGAGTTAGATTTGTGTTGCACAATACATGCAGCGCACTGTACGATAGAGCACTGTCCCGATTCGTATGCTTATAAGTTTGAATATGCAAAATATTTCAAAGTTATGTTTTCAAAGATGTAATCTGACTATAGTTCTGAACGGCATGAAATGAACTTAGGTAAAAGTAGCAAGATCACTAGTAATGAAATGTTTTGCCACATAATTACTTAGTGTGGGTTTCAGGGGGTGTAGCTTCTGTTCAGTTGTTTTATCTCACCAGTACTTGCATAAAGTGCTGACCCACCAACAGTCTGCTTGTTCTCAGGTGCTCGTTCGTCCGAGGAAGCGATAGCCGTGCCTCATCCCAAGGAACCGGAAATCTGGAGTCGATGCCTGGAGCCGCATCGAGTTGTGCCTGTTTGAGTTACTTTTGTATAGAGGGACATAATGTATGGAACGGTGTTATTGTAATCGAGAGAAGAGTGCTTGAGCGATCTGTAACCTCGGCCATGCGCTGCTTGTAACAATTTTGATTATCAATAAAAGAGCCTTTTCTTATGCCATTGTGTTCTTTACTTTTCTGCGATGTTATGTGCTACTGCTTCAATATCGAATAGCTTACTTGCCCTTGTATCAAAGCTTTGGCCTTGTGCAAGCGCACTTTAGGCTTGCACGGCATCACGTCCCGATGAGAACGATTGTCCTGCGGGAGAGCTGTAACGTGGTGATTCACGTTCAGCGGGGACTATCGAGCTCGCGGAAGATTGGGGCGTGACAAACGGAACATCCAGAACTGGATTCCAATGAGCCGATCACAAAATTGTCCGTCAAGTGGAACCATGGATCCCACACGAAAATGAGGATTCGTCAACGTTCTCATAATTGAACCAAATTTGGATCACAGGACCAGCAAAACGCTGCGAATCCGATGGCACAATTTTTATTGCGAAACGACAAGTACACACAAAATTATGACGAGTGTCAGAACAGGTCGATACGGAGTTCTTCGGCGGATACGCGTTGATTTCGGTGTGCACGCACATCCAAATCAACTTTCGCAAAATTCCACACGTCCGCGTTGACGATACGCGCCTTTCGATGCAATTTGCACATGACGAAGTTCGCCAGTACTGAAGGATGAGCTGAGCAATAAACTTCAACGAAAGACAAACAACGGACGCCGATTTTTTTTTAAAAGACTTGTACATTTTTTTACAAGCTTTATGCAAATAAAATATTATTTACAAGTTTCTTTTTTTTGTTACTTAATGTTATAATACATTTATAATTTTATTATCATTAATAAAAAAAATTCAATTTTTTCTTACTTAATGTTGTTTGTTATTTACATTTAACTTCTTTATTTCTATATAAATAACTTCTTTAAATTTTAAGTTATAAATTTATATTTAAATTCATAAAAAAAAGATTTATACAATTTTAATAGGCCCGGGCTGGATTAGAGTTTTTATGATCGGACTGACCCGGCCCATTTTTTCTCTCGGGTTGAGCCTGGTCCGAACTGAATCCGGTCAAACCCGGTTGACTCGGACCGCGGGCCGGTCCGACCGGCCCAATACACACCATGAGAAAATATTACCAAATAGGAAAAAAAAAAAGAAATTTTTTTTTAATTTGGAGTATTTATTTGGAGTGTACAATTATGTGTCAATATCATAAAAATACTCCAAAAATAATAATTTATATAATTTTAATTATTTTAATTTTAATTATTTGAAATATGTGTTTGGAGTAACTCCACTGTGATTGCTAATAGAATAGAACAGATAAAATAAAAAATAGAATAGAATCCCAACGAAGATTCTCTTGCGGCCCTCCAGTGCATGTAAGGGAATCCTACACGAATCCCAAAGGAATCTCACTGGATCCCACAAGGAACCCAAAACGCAATTTAACAAACCCGCCTCACGTCCGGACCTGACTCTCCCTATAAAAACCTCCCCACTCCTCTCGAACCAACACCCATTCCATTTATTCTCCATTCCTCTCCAGTTCCCAATCCCAAAAAAAAAAAATCGGGAATGGGAGGTTGGGCTATTGCGGTCCACGGTGGCGCCGGAGTCGACCCGAACCTCCCGCAGGCGCGGCAGGACGCGGTGAAGCAGCTCCTGACCCGGTGCCTGCGGATCGGCGCCGGCGCGCTCGGCTCGGGCTCGTCGGCGGTGGACGTGGTGGAGCTGGTGGTGAGGGAGCTGGAGACGGACCCACTGTTCAACTCGGGGCGTGGGTCGGCGCTGGCGAGGGACGGGACGGTGGAGATGGAGGCGAGCATAATGGACGGGAAGGGGCGGCGGTGCGGGGCGGTGTCCGGCGTGAGGACCGTCAAGAACCCCGTCTCGCTGGCCAGGCTCGTCATGGACCGCTCGCCGCACTCATACTTGGCCTTCGTCGGGGCCGAGCAGTTCGCAAGGGACCAGGTATTTCTTTCTTTCTTTCTTTTTCTTTTTCTTTTTAATGACATAACATAGTTTCGATAATTTCATCACCGGACAGAAGAGTTGGATTGTCTAAACCGGAGATTATTTTGGTTGCCCACTGATTCTTGTTGTGGGCTGGTTTTAGAGGACTACCTGCGAATTCGATTCTGACCTCTTGCATATCATGTTGGACATGTAGAGTTGTCCTAAGCAAAAGGGATTGTCAAGTCTTGTTTGGTATGTCATATTTGGATATGGAGAATTGTCCTAAGCAGAGAAAAGTTGTCCAAGTTAGAAGCAATGATTTAAAAATCGGACCAATGATTGAACCGAAAATCTTTTGTACGGGTTCACTGGGGTTCAATCGGGTTCAACCGGACTTCAAATAGACCATTTAAGAGAACCAAATGAGTTGAGACCCGTAAGATATCCATATTTACTTCTTGGCGAACTTTCAAAATTGAGACCCTCGTATACAATGTAAAAAAAAAAAAATGGAACAAAATGTTAAAAAAATGTTGCACCAAAGATTGAACCTAGGACCTGTGTGAAAGTCTAACATAATAACCACCGCAACCCATGATACATACCAATTCTATTTTAGATACAAGATTATATATATATATATATATATATATATATATATATATATATTTGGGTCCTCCTGGTCCGTGGGTCTTGGACGGCCGGTCCTGGGTCTGAGTATGTTTTGTTTTACAACTATAAGGTCTTTCAAAACCAAACCAAGAACCAAATGGTCTAAATTTCATGTGATAAATTTTTTTGAGTTTTTTTTAAAAACAGAATCGGCCGGTTCAATTGTGTACCGGTTCGAACGATTCACGGGTTAAATCTTAATTCTGAAAGGAAAAAAATTACCAGTTCTTGAAAAAAAATCGATTCAAGTCCGACCAGATCAATTTTTTCGCAAAATTTGATCAGACCCGGTCCAACCGTCGATCCGAACCGGTTCTGACAACACTGGTCCGAAGTCTGGTCTAAGTTCGAAGTCTTGTCAGGTTTACCCTGAAAGCTCATCTAATAATAATTTGGAAGGATGTAGGGTTACAAATGCAAATTGTTGTTTTAATGGAGGTATAGATGAAAAAAAAGAGAGAATCTGAGTCGTTGTACGAACAGTTATGGACTAATGGGTCAAGTTGGGATGACATGGGGAACTCTTTTAGAGTGAACATTAATGAGACGGCCCAATCTGAATATTGTGGTCTTCATGGATTCCTCTAATTTTGAATATGGATTTTTATTTCTATACAATCACACGGTTCTTGGAATCCAAATATTCCACGGACCGACAGTCGTTATATCATGCCCACCGAACACATGATAGTTGTCCCATGTGCTGGCTGGATGGCATGCACACGGCATGCACACAGAACACATGATAGTTGTCACATGTGCTGGTTTGTTTCGCAAATTTGAAATATTCGAATATCAAAACGGTCAAAATCTAAATTTATGATCATTTTATGGATTTAGTTAGAAAATTTATAAACAATTTTTACTTTAATTGACATGAACATTAAATTTTATCTGCCACGAAATCGAAATTGAAAACCACTTCCTCTTTACTTTTTAAAAAGAAAAATTTAACTATAAATGTTAATTAAAAAAAAAAAGTTAATTTTTTGTTTCTTATTTCAACAATCAACCAAACAATAAACTTTAAAAAAATAAATTTTTAATCTTCACTTCTCAAAATATAAAAAATATAAAAATATTTCGTTTTACTTCCCCTTAATGCGTATACGATTTCTATTTCGTTCTAATTTGGAAACAAAACAATCCTTTAATGGAACACACGACATATCTTAATGGAAGACAATTATGTACAACCGCACTATTTTGAATATTGTGCTCACTTACAATGGTAATCCCTTAGCTTCACCATACAGGGGCATCCAAATTATATATACTAGTAAATTCAAGTACGTAGTACGTAAAATAATTTTTTTCTTTCTAAAACTAATTTATTTAAATATATTTAAAATAAATTTTATTATATTTTTTTTATATTTTAATTAAAATTTGCTATATATTTGTTTATATTTCAATTATAATTAGTTATGGATATATTTTTACTTGTTATAAAGAGTTTTGAAAATGGTTAGCTAAATTATATTATCTAATTCTAAACAAATATCTCTTCTAACTAATGTGGTTAAGGTGGAAGGTATTCTCTTTGGTTAACTGAGTTCGAATTCCACCAACATGCAACAACAATAATAACTTATGTGATATATATATATATATATATATATATATATATATATATATATATATATATATATATATATATATATAATGTTGAGTACAAACAATACCCCCCCCCCCCCCCACCCCCACCTCCCAAATGGCCATTTCATCAAACACCTATAGTGCACCATTAGGATATTCACGATACAGCTAAAGTGGTTCGTTACAATGAAAATTGAAGAGTAATAACATTACCTTAGTTTTCTAGTATTACCTCATACTAGTTCTAATATTTTGGTATCTTGGTATTCTAAATACCTTGATACATCTTAGGATACCACACTGTAATTTATCTCACACATATTCCACTTGTTTGTACATGGTACCATATTAAGTATCATATGATACCAACCCCCAAGATAATAACTCATGACCATAATTTACACTTACCTTACATCCAAGATACTCACCATACTCTTGGCACTTGACATCTTGATATTACCCATTACCTAGTTCTAATATCCAATACTTAGTATCTTGACCAATACCTTATCCTCCTAAATACTCACCCAACTAACTCTAATACTAATATTTGATACCAAATATGATACCTTACTCTATCCCCAATACTCACTTACCCTCACTTATGATACCAATATCCTCATGGTACCCAAGTATCACACTAGTACATTGCCCAAAACTCTAATACCTTGACACATAACTTACCTATACTTGGCTCACTTGATAACCACTTGTATCAACACTAACACGCACAATAACTAACACATATTACCTAACACACACACACACACACACACACACACACACACACACACACACATATATATATATATATATATATATACTTGGCAACTTATGATGTCACGCCCCAGTCCCAAAATGCCGAGGGACTGGAGATGCGTGGCAATGGCCAGCAGCACGCACCGATGGACAACCCAATTTAATGGATCCATCAGGGCATGCTTAAGCTGTAGTCTAACAGGAAATAGATCAAGTATTACATGTCACAGGTTATTCTAATCTCATCCACAACAGATAATCACAGATTAAATGCCAGAAATAATGCAATAGAATAAATAAGCAAATCTCAATTAAGTGTCTCGGGGAACAATCCGAGAATATGTCTGGTACATCAAATCAAATAGACAGGAAATAAAGGAACTGAAAATAGAAACAGAAATAACTGACTATATACAGCCAATGCTCAGGAGAAGTCCTCTGGTACGATCTCGTCCTCAGGTCCTGGTACAGCTCCTGGAAGTGCTCCTGTACGGGGTAGCTCTGGATGGATCTCTTCGGCTATACCTGGGGACACAATGCGGATCCAGGTCCTCAGGGGACAGCAAGGTACAGAAAATACAAGCCAAAATAAATGCAGTGCAGCAATAAATAAGCAATAGGATAAACTAGGTAACCAGCTAAGTGATATGCAACATGAGAGCAGTACAAGAACTCAGGCTGAAACTACTACAAGCTCTGTGTCGGGGAGCCGGTAGCAGTGATATCATGTAGTTGTCTAGCTCGTAGTGAGACTTAAGACGCCGGCATAATATAACATCAACCTGTAGCCTGTGTGTCTCTCCCCACCCAATGTAATCTCGCATCTCATGACCATAACGTCTCATGTCCATGTCAAGCTGGATCATAGCTAATGCAACAAGTCATAAAGTATCTAGGAATATATGTCAATGTCAAGTCCTGTATCCTATACAGAATCACCATGAATGTCTCAGGAAGACTCTGTCTCATGAATAGTGTCAAGTGTCCTGGGTTCTGGAGTACTCGATAAGACAAGTACGAGAATTATCGGGTCTCGATATCCATCTCTATGTGACGTTACACAACTCCGCGTACGGAGTTGGCACCCGACTGGTAATCGGACGCTAAGTACGCCACTCGGTCCTGGGTTTTAACAGTTAAACAGGTTTATATGCATTTTCAGGCCAGTTCTATAACAAGAGTTACTACAATTTGGTAAGCTTTACTTGCTCACTGATAGATAAACAAGTCAAGGAAAAATAAGTAGCAAGCTGCAGGGTTTGGCAAGGTACACTTGCCTGTGGTTCCGGCTATGTTTGCGGTTCTGACTTCAGCTGGATTTGCAGACGGTACTCCGGTTGCTGAAACAAACATCACCATCAGATCCAGAAAATATCAATCAGTTAGAAACGCCTGTCCTTGGGTCCAATTTGGAGACAAGGGCAAAACGGCAGTTTCGGGCCAAAACGGGGTCCACCGGTGGGCCCGTTTTGCACCGAAAAATACGTCAGGGTCAAAGGTCTTCAAATACACCAAACTTAGTGTCAACAGGTCAGGAACACTGATACGAACCCAACGGAACTTTCAGAGTTGAATTCCGATGAGCCGATCACAAAATCGCCCGTCGAGCGGGGCCTGTGGAGCCCACGACACGCGATTTCGTCAACGTTCTCAGAATCGAACCAAACTTGACCCACAGGACCAGCGTATCGCTACGAGTCCGATGGCGCAAGTTTCGTCTCGATCCGTCGTGTATACACAAAGTTGGGGCGCGTTCCAGAAAGTATGAATACGGGACGATGTCCGCGGATACGCGTTGATCCCGGTGTACACGCACACCCGAATCGACTTCTGCGAAATTCCGCACGTCCGTATCGACGATGCGCACGTATCTGTGAAGATCGCGCGAGACCAAGTCGTCCCGTTTGGCGGGGCGTACTCGATTCCGGGGTGAAACAGGGTCTGGTTTTTCCTGTTTTTGGATCGCGGTGTGCGATCACCACAGGACGCGATGCCCCAAGCGGTTTGTCCGGGCACCGAGAGGGTTATACAGGCTTCGCAACGCAATTTGCGGAATCGAAAACGGAGCTACGAGCAAAAAGATACACGCACCTGAAGGGGACCCGAAAACCAGGGTTCGAGTTGTGTCCGACACGTGTCCGACTCGTGTCGGACACAGGGGAAGAATCTAGGGTTAGGGTTTACTGTGCTGGGGCTTCGCCGGAGCACGTCGGAGACGGCCGGAGGGGCACAGGAGGTTGGGGGAGGCCGGACGGGGCAGCGCGGCGCGGCGCTGCCGGCGCGGGGAGGCGCGGGGCGGCCGGAGCGCTGCCGTGGTCGCTGCTGCTGTGCTGCTGCTGCGACTGGATTGCCGTCGACGGGGAAGAGAAGGAGAGGGGAGGAGAGGCCGGGGACCGGAGGCGCTGCGGTGGGGCACCGCGAGCGGGACGGAGGGCGGCGCGGCGCGGTGGTGGGGGTCGTGGCGGTGGTCGGCACGGTGGGGGCAGCGGGATTAAATAGGGAGGAGAGAGGGGAGCTGGCGCCGGGCGAGGCGGAGGCTGGGTGGATGGCCGGGCGGAGCGGAGCGGAGGACGCGGCAGCGACCCGGGCGGAGCGGCGCCGGACGCGGGCCGGAGGCGGGGAGGGGGAGAACGGGTCAGGGCTGGGTGAGGGGAGGCCGGGTCGGGTCGGGTTCGGGCTAGCGGGTCGGGTTCGGCCGGTGGACCCGACCCGACCCGATAGGGGTGAGCGGGTTGGGCTGGGCCGGCCCGATTGGGTTAGGTTTTAGGGTTTTATTTATAAAAAAAATAAATAAATTATTAATTAATTAAATAATTAATAATAAATGTTTTTAGGTATTTTAAAATAGGTCTGGGGCCCAATAAATTCCAGAAAAATTGTCCTAAGTCCAGTTTTTTATTTTACACCCAAAAATATTATTTCCATAATATTTTAATACTGTTTATTAATATTTAAAAATCATTTAATAATTAAAACCCTGTTTTTAAATTACAGAAAAATTTCAGAAAATTTCAGAAAATTGTGAAAAGTCCAGATTTAAAAATTTTAAAAAATCAGGGGGTTTACAATCTACCCCCCTTAAGAGGATTGCGTCCTCGCAATCAAAGAATAACCGGTCAACAGAGATGACGCGGTCGCAAACACTGTTCGAAACACGTCACAAGATACTTAGGGAAATACCGTTTCCCTAAGAATGAAAGTTATGCACTTTCCAGAGAAAATCTAGTTAAAGCAAAAGACTATAACATTTTAGAAAAACCAGGTTATTATTAACAAGTTGCAAATTACTAGGTTGGGGCTGAGGTCACGAACCAATAGGCACGAGCTACACAAGACTAGAAACGGATAACTACGAATCACTTACGCGCATTGGCTACTCCACGAGTCTGCGCGTTCTCCACTGTCATCGTCAGGGCTTGCTCGCGTCCTTGCAGTTGATTCCTCTGCTGTTGAGCCTGCTGGAAGAGTAGTTCCTGGGGTATCAAGGGTGGCCTCGGCTGATACCCTGCTGAAGCTGGTGGTAGGACTCCTTGAACTTCCGTTTGCGGTACTTCCAACGCTGGAGAGGCTGACCTCGGTACTGGTAACGCTTGCTGGTTACCCTTTGGTGCTCTGTCTCGACGCTCAGGGCATTCCTTTAATAAATGCTGACTGGATCCGCAAACTATGCATAATCTCTTCTTTCTTCTGCACTCGTCTTCAGTATGGCCTCGCTTGCGACAATATGGACAAACAGGTATTGTCTGCGGAGATGCTTCTGGTGGCTGGTGTACGTGAGGTCTTTTTGCAACTTCTTCCTGTGGTGCTGAAGTGGAAGTCCGTTTCAGACTAGTCTCTCTCCTGATGACGCGCTCAATGCGTCGTACTGCAGCAAGGGCGTCCGAGTACGAAGTAGGTGCAACGGATCCAATCAGTTTCTGTAGCTCAATGTTTAGTCCGTCGAAGAATTTCTCCGCCTTGTCTTCTTCCGTCGGGATCAATGTTGGGGCGAAGCGACTTAGACGAATGAACTCAGCGTTGTACTCTTCCACCGTCTTAGCATCCTGAGTGAGGTGATTGAACTTGTCCCGAAGTTCTGATCGGGCGATAGCTGGAATGTACATTTCCTGAAAGAGTCTAGAGAACTCTTCCCAAGTGACTCGGTCTGGTCCGAGCCGTGTCTCCTCGGATAGCCACCAGTGATGTGCATTGTCCGTCAACTGCATTCTGACGGCAGTCATCCAACGTTCCTTTGGAAGTTCAGCTGCTTCTAGTTGATGTTGAGTGTTGGTGAGCCACTCATGAACTTCGGTGGGCTCTTCCTTGCCTGAGAATGTACGGGACTTCAGCTGTCGAAAGTCGGTAATAGAGCCCGTTGTTGGCCGTCGAGCTGGTAGGTTGGCCTGCTCCAGTGCAGTTATTAGGCTGCGACTCAAAGCCTCTTGTTGAGCTTGCATTATTGCATAGACCATTGAGAACATCTGCTGTCCGTCCATGGCCTGCCCTGGTGGAATTACGGGCATTGGTGGAGTAACTGGCGTCGTTGGTGGAATGTCATCTTGCTGGATCCTCGGGGCATGTTGTTGAGCTGACTGTCCTCCATCTACTGGTGTTACTTCGTCTTCGTTTGTTACCCCAGCATCTCGTGGTGACGTTATGGGAGTCTCGTCGTTTGCTCGTGAATCCATAACCCTGCAACCAAAATAAACAATAAGAGGCGCACAGAAATCAAGGCAGGATGCAAGTCGAGAAATTAATTCGAAGCCGATACGGATATCAAGAACGTTTCAAACAAGTGGATGAGATCCTAAACTTATCCTAGCTTTATTGCAGGCCTGTTCGGTCCCTGAGTTGAAACCGAACAATTTAGTTGAAGACCTGCATGGGCCACCACAAAAACCTTGTCACGCCCCAGTCCCAAAATGCCGAGGGACTGGAGATGCGTGGCAATGGCCAGCAGCACGCACCGATGGACAACCCAATTTAATGGATCCATCAGGGCATGCTTAAGCTGTAGTCTAACAGGAAATAGATCAAGTATTACATGTCACAGGTTATTCTAATCTCATCCACAACAGATAATCACAGATTAAATGCCAGAAATAATACAATAGAATAAATAAGCAAATCTCAATTAAGTGTCTCGGAGAACAATCCGAGAATATGTCTGGTACATCAAATCAAATAGACAGGAAATAAAGGAACTGAAAATAGAAACAGAAATAACTGACTATATACAGCCAATGCTCAGGAGAAGTCCTCTGGTACGATCTCGTCCTCAGGTCCTGGTACAGCTCCTGGAAGTGCTCCTGTACGGGGTAGCTCTGGATGGATCTCTTCGGCCATACCTGGGGACACAATCCGGATCCAGGTCCTCAGGGGACAGCAAGGTACAGAAAATATAAGCCAAAATAAATGCAGTGCAGCAATAAATAAGCAATAGGGTAAACTAGGTAACCAGCTAAGTGATATGCAACATGAGAGCAGTACAAGAACTCAGGCTGAAACTACTACAAGCTCTGTGTCGGGGAGCCGGTAGCAGTGATATCATGTAGTTGTCTAGCTCGTAGTGAGACTTAAGACGCCGGCATAATATAACATCAACCTGTAGCCTGTGTGTCTCTCCCCACCCAATGTAATCTCGCATCTCATGACCATAACGTCTCATGTCCATGTCAAGCGGGATCATACATGTCAAGCGGGATCATAGCTAATGCAACAAGTCATAAAGTATCTAAAAACATATGTCAATGTCAAGTCCTGTATCCTATACAGAATCACCATGAATGTCTCAGGAAGACTGTCTCATGAATAGTGTCAAGTGTCCTGGGTTCTGGAGTACTCGATAAGACAAGTACGAGAATTATCGGGTCTCGATATCCATCTCTATGTGACGTTACACAACTCCGCGTACGGAGTTGGCACCCGACTGGTAATCGGACGCTAAGTACGCCACTCGGTCCTGGGTTTTAACAGTTAAAAAGGTTTATATGCATTTAAACAAGAATTCAGGCCAGTTCTATAACAAGAGTTACTACAATTTGGCAAGCTTTACTTGCCCACTGATGGATAAACAAGTCAAGAAAAAATAAGTAGCAAGCTGCAGGGTTTGGCAAGGTACACTTGCCTGTGGTTCCGGCTATGTTTGCGGTTCTGACTTCAGCTGGATTTGCAGGCGGTACTCCGGTTGCTGAAACAAACATCACCATCAGATCCAAAAAATATCAATCAGCTAGAAACGCCTGTCCTTGGGTCCAATTTGGAGACAAGGGCAAAACGGCAGTTTTGGGCCAAAACGGGGTCCACCGGTGGACCCGCTTTGCACCGAAAAACGCGTCAGGGTCAAAGGTCTTCAAATACACCAAACTTAGTGTCAACAGGTCAGGAACGCTGATACAAACCCAACGGAACTTTCAGAGTTGAATTCCGATGAGCCGATCACAAAATCGCCCGTCGAGCAGGGCTTGTGGGGCCCACGACACGCGATTTCGTCAACGTTCTCAGAATCGAACCAAACTTGACCCACAGGACCAGCGTATCGCTACGAGTCCGATGGCGCAAGTTTCGTCTCGATCCGACGTGTGTACACAAAGTTAGGGCGCGTTCCAGAAAGTACGGATACGGGGCGATGTCCGCGGATACGCGTTGATCCCGGTGTGCACGCACACCCGAATCGACTTCTGCGAAATTCCGCACGTCCGTATCAACGATGCGCACGTATCTGTGAAGACCGCGCGAGACCAAGTCGTCCCGTTTGGCGGGGCGTACTCGATTCCGGGGTGAAACAGGGTCTGGTTTTTCCTGTTTTTGGATCGCGGTGTG
Organism: Iris macrosiphon; assembly: GCA_036927795.1. NCBI lineage: Eukaryota > Viridiplantae > Streptophyta > Magnoliopsida > Asparagales > Iridaceae > Iris > Iris macrosiphon. Next base: position 190,596,457 of record JAYESA010000004.1, read on the forward strand.
CGATCACCACAGGACGCGATGCCCCGAGCGGTTTGTCCGGACACCGAGAGGGTTATACAGGCTTCGCAACGCAATTTGCGAAATCGAAAACGGAGCTACGAGCAAAAAGATACACGCACCTGAAGGGGATCCGAAAATCAGGGTTCGAGTTGTGTCCGACACGTGTCCGACTCGTGTCGGACACAGAGGAAGAATCTAGGGTTAGGGTTTACTGTGCTGGGGCTTCGCAGGAGCACGCCGGAGACGGCCGGAGGGGCACAGGCGGTTGGGGGAGGCCGGCCGGGGCAGCGCGGCGCGGCGCTGCCGGAGCGGGGAGGCGCGGGGCGGCCGGAGCGCTGCCGTGGCCGCTGCTGCTGTGCTGCTGCTGCGGCTGGGTTGCCGTCGACGGGGAAGAGGAGGAGAGGGGAGGAGAGGCCGGGGACCGGAGGCGCTGCGGTGGGGCACGGCGAGCGGGACGGAGGGCGGCGCGGCGCGGTGGTGGGGGTCGTGGCGGTGGTCGGCACGGTGGGAGCAGCGGGATTAAATAGGGAGGAGAGAGGGGAGCTGGCGCCGGGCGAGGCGGAGGCTGGGTGGATGGCCGGGCGGAGCGGAGCGGAGGACGCGGCGGCGGCCCGGGCGGAGCGGCGCCGGACGCGGGCCGGAGGCGGGGAGGGGGAGAACGGGTCAGGGCTGGGTGAGGGGAGGCCGGGTCGGGTCGGGTTCGGGCTAGCGGGTCGGGTTCGGCCGGTGGACCCGACCCGACCCGATAGGGGTGAGCGGGTTGGGCTGGGCCGGGCCCAATGGGCTGGGCCGGCCCGATTGGGTTAGATTTTAGGGTTTTATTTATAAAAAAATAAATAAATAAATCATTAATTAATTAAATAATTAATAATAAATGTTTTTAGGTATTTTAAAATAGGTCTGGGGCCCAATAAATTCCAGAAAAATTGTCCTAAGTCCAGTTTTTTATTTTACAGCCAAAAATATTATTTCCATAATATTTTAATACTGTTTATTAATATTTAAAAATTATTTAATAATTAAAATCCTGTTTTTAAATTACAGAAAATTCCCAGAAAATTCCAGAAAATTGTGAAAAGTCCAGATTTAAAAATTTTGAAAAATCAGGGGGTTTACATATGATACCTTCACTTACTTGATATCCATACTATCTAGACTCATAGGATACACAAAAAATTATTGAAAAAATTAAATATGTTATAAGTAATTTTTTGTTTATAATTAGATAATATTACGTAGCTAATTGTTTCAAGACTCCTTATGAAAAGTAGATTTATATTCCTGACATGTTTCTAAAACCATTAAGATTTAGGATTTGCTGACTGATTTTATTTAGATTAGAGGAGATGTTAGTAGTAGATTTATAGTCACTGATTATTCATAATCTGCATTTGTGGCCGTTTTAGTAGTCCCCTATGGTCTTGTCATGGCCCTCATTAGAGCATCATAAGTAGTTGGAACTCTCCAATACAATTTGGGATACAAAATTAAAAAAAAAAGATAAATGTAGAATGAGTTGAATTTGTATGAGAATAGTAGGAAATGATAAAGTGAGCTCCGATCTCAAAAATTGTGTAGTCAAAAATTGATGTGAAAAAAATAATATAAAATCTAGAATCTAGAAAGTTGGACTTCAAATTAGGACTTATCATTCTACAAAATGGGTTCCTACAATCTAGAATTTAGAAATTTGGAGGCCCAACCTATAGCTCCCATAGGTGGGATATGACCCAAAATCTAGAAATTATAATTAGAGATGGAACTTACTATTATACAAAATAAGCTCCTACATTTTAAATCTAGAATCTAGAATGTGGGATGAACCTTACTAATGATGCTCTTATAGTTGAGGAATTTTATTCCAATATATACAGGGGCAGCCTTAGTCCAGAAAAGACTGGACGACGGACCGAAATCCAAAGACTAAAGGAACATATAAAATAGTAATAGTTTGTACCAAGAGTCACTCTTAACACAAAATAGTTGTGGTGCAATGAATATCATATTGAACTTGCACACTAGAAATCTTTAGTTCAACTTTTTGTGGTAATATTATTTTTCTAAATTTACTTTTAATTTTTTTTTAACGTTATATATGAGAGCTTTATTTTAAAAAAAAATTCTCTGATCCTGTGAGCTCAGGGCCAATCTTGAGTATATCATATATTTTTACTCTTATCATTTTTATTTGTATCTTTTTACTCTTATCATTTTTATTTTTATTTTGAGATGCTTTACTCGAATCAATTCACTACAAAATTTGTCGGCATCAAATATTTTTCTTCTGTTCCTTGATGTAACAAACTCTTTTTTTAAGAAGGTTTGTGTACAAATATTATGTAATTTTTTACGATTTGGGTTTGTGCGGAGTGATCCCCACTTACTTGGGTGAAAGTGAGATGTGGAAGTCAAGTGTTCGGAGTTCCTTTCATCGAATATTTCAAGGATCCACGTGAAATGGATAGGCAGCAAAAGCCAAGGTCCCAATCCTTTCGGAAAAAAAAAAAAACGTAAATTTTCATTGAGAGCATACGAATTTATATAAATTATATTCTAAAATATCGAAGTTTAAAAAATTTACGAAAAAAAAAATCAAAACTTTAAGAATAATTTATATTTTTTAATATTATATTTGTATTATTCATTTTTTTCCGTTAACATACGTTTAACGAAAAAAAAAAAACGTTTTCTCTTGAAAAAATATAACATTTTTTATTTTATTTTATTATTTTTTTCACGTGTCTCTTACTCTCTCGTTTTCTGGTCTCTCTCTCTCTTCTTTCTGTATGTTCTTTTTCTCAAATTTTTGCCACCCAGATAGCGAAAATATAACAAATTTTTTTTTATATATATTTTTTTAAAAAATTCGCCATTCCAGATGACGAAAATATATATAATTTTTTTTTTTTTTTATATTTGTCAAATTTTAACCATCCGAGATGGCTAAAATCTGACAAATGGATTTGTTTTGATTTTTTTGGTTTGTTTTTTAGGTTTGTTTTTGTTAGTTTTTTTTATTTGTTGGTTATTTGTTAAATTGTGATATCTATTTTAATTATAATTTTCGAAATATAATTTTCTAAGGACAGATTTGATATTATAGATAATAATATATTCAAAATTTAAATTATATTTAAACTAACTATATGATATCTAAGTAAACACATATTCAAAATTTAAAACATATATTTATGAGAAATTATAATTAAAATAGATATCGAAAAAAAAAAATCTGAAAGCAAAATTTGGAGGTCGAAACATCGTTTTGGACGATAATATAATTTTAATTTTCTAAAAAAGAATCGTAATTAAAATAGATATCGAAAATAAATCTGAAAGTAAAATTTAGAGGTCGAAACATCGTTTTTGGACGATAATATAATTTTAATTCTCTAAAAAAGAGATCAAAATTTTTTCCTCGAAGCTCTGTAGTAAGCAAAAGTAAAAAAAAAATAAAAAAATTTAAAATTTTTTGGATTTCATTAAAATTTTCAAATTTAATAAAGAGAGGTGAGAAAGAAAAATGTGAGAGAGAAAGAGCGGAGAGAGAAGAGAGTGAGTGAGAGAGAGAGCAGAGAGAGAGAGAGAGAGTGAGAGACCAGTGAGAGAGACGAAAAAAATAATTAGAAAACGTTCTTATGAAGAAAATGTCTTTCTTTTTTGTTTTTTTTTATTATTTTTTTCGTTAAACGTAATTTAACGGAGAGAAAAATAAACAATGAAAATATAATATTAAAAAATATAAAATGTTCTTCCAATAAAAAAATTGATATTTTTTTTTGTAATTTTTTAAATTTTAATATTTTAGATAAAATTTATATAAATTCGAATACTCTGCATAAAAAATTTCGAAAAAAAAAAAAAAAAAAACTTAGCAACAGAATTCACAATGCACTAGTGTACGTTGTGCAGTGCAGTGGGTGTGCGGTGACTCCCACTTGCCATCTCCCTCTTCAGGTCACGAAGAGTCGGATCAAGACCGATATCATTATCAGATGCAACACATGAAAAATACTTGTAACCAAACTACAAGATTTCTGTGGAATCGCGCTGCTATGCGGACCCAGAATTGTCACAATTCAAAAGGGTATCTATCGTAACATATGCCCACCTTGAACTGGGGTGGGATTCTGCCTATGCAATTTTTTTTGGTTAAATTATAACTTTAAACCTTCAACTATTTCAAATATTAAATTTGATATTCTCAACTTTGATAGACATCAACTTGATACTCTTTCTCCTTACGCTGTTAATCGAACTAAAGAATGACAAAAATATCCTTTCCAACTCTTCCCCCTTCCTCTTTGGCAGTTCCTACTCTTTCTCCGTTGCTGACAGCCGGAGGGCGGGAGGGGGCCGCACAACTGCGAGCAACAGCAGCAGCTGTCGCCGCCGCGAGCGCTCGGGGACAGCGCGTACGGGGGAGGGGGGAGGAGGGCGGCGCGGGAGGCCAGCGCGCGGCAGGGTAGGGGGGTGAGGCGGGGTGGGAAAGGGGAGGGTGGCGGGGGTGCGAGGTGGGTAGTTTAGAAATTTTTTTTATTTTTTATTTTTAACGATAAAATTAACGGTTAGAGTGACAGAGGGTACCACGTTGAAAATATTAGTTGAAAGAGAGTATTAAATTAGTACCTATCAAAGTTGGGGATATTAAGTTAAATATTTAGAATAGTTGAGGGTATCAAGTTGTAATTTAGCTTATTCTTCTTTTTATATGTCAAAATGCGTCTAGTTCACACAAGTCGATAACAGTCCACACTCTAGTAGTTTATGGTTTGCTTTTTTTTAATCATATTTCCTCCTTTTATCCCACGTACACTTGTACACTGCGAACTATTCCTCCCTTTTCTAGAGCCCGCTATCGAGCGTCCTCCTCCCCTCGTCCTCTCTCCACGTACGGACATTTCTTCCTCACTCAACCTCTCTCTATATAGCTCATTTTTTCTCTCTCTTCTGCTTCATCTACAACCAAGAACTCCAATCATATCTGAGTCTGTGTCATCGTCGTTGGACTGCAGCGACATAAACAACATCGTCAAGTCCCGCCACGGCACTTCCACCTCCGTCCAAACCCCCACAGGGTCAGTAAGTTTTGTCACATCATGGATCCTCTCTTGATGGTCAAAGATGATACCAAATGATATTTATGCCTAAAAAAGTCTACCTAGTAAACTAAATATTTTTTTTGTTATATTTTTATGTTTTTAATATGTTAGACACGATTCTACATTGACCGAATATGATACGGTATGGACACGATGAGATATGAGCATAACGATACTGACACATTTATTTTGTTAAAAAAAAAATTATAACATTTTAAGTTCAGTCCGAAATAAACTAAAATGTTGGCTCCATCCTTACTAATTTTGGTTTGTAAATATACTTATTGAATTGTGGATCGAATGCAGGGTGTGGAGGTAGTAGACAACGACTATTTCATCACCGAGGAAAACGTAGGCATGTTGAAGCTAGCCAAAGAAGCCAACTCAATCATGGTCAGCACCCTTCTACTAACAACACTCTCCAATTTGTTATAAAATTATTGAATGTGTCGGACATAGTACATACTTTCTATAGCAACCATTAGATTACTATAAAAAATGTGTGAATGCACACATCACTATACAGTCTAACGGTTGGAAAAAAAAAAAAAAAAAAATGGTGCACCGTGTCCGACCTGTACAATAATTTCTCTCTTCCAACACACTTTTACACCAATGTTTTACTGTTTTATTGAAAACAGTTCGACTACAGAATCCCGCTGCCGGGAACCGACTCGTGCGGCGCGACCGCAGGCAACACGCTCCGGATGAACGGCCTGCCGATGGGCATCTACGCGCCGGAGACGGTCGGGTGCGTCGTGGTCGACGGCACGGGCCGCTGCGCCGCCGCCACGTCCACGGGCGGGCTGATGAACAAGCTGAACGGGCGCATCGGGGACTCGCCTCTGATCGGGGCGGGGACTTACGCGTGCGAGGTGTGCGCTGTGTCGTGCACCGGGGAGGGGGAGGCGATCATCAGGGGGACGCTGGCAAGGGACGTGGCGGCGGTGATGGAGTACAGGGGGGTGGGGCTGCAGGAGGCGGTGGACTTCGTGGTGAGGGAGAGGCTGGACGACGGGGGGATGGCCGGGATGATTGCTGTTTCTAATAACGGCAAGGTGGCGTACGGGTTCAACACTAATGGGATGTTCAGGGGGTGTGCTACTGAGGATGGGTTCATGGAGGTTGGCATATGGGACTAATTACTGTATGAGAGCTGCTACGTTGTCCGTCCCTAGGGGTGACCGTGCCAGCCTGCACCCACGTGGCGGTTAGGCATTGACCTCCTGTTTCGGGATGGACCCGAGACAGCACGGGAACCCCTCAGGGGCTGACAAAAAAGCCTTTCCGTTAATGTATGGCTAACGATGTGCCCTTTAATGCAACTGCAGCCTCTCTGTATCTTGAGTGCATGCCTACATATGCAGAATAAAACATATAATGAACATTCAGATAAGATGCTGTTATGAACATTTGGATGAGATGTTATCACCTGTTATATTAGTTGGGTGTTATTGATTCAAGGATAGATGAGTCCAGAGAAGTGGTGAAAATTTCGTACAAGTTGGGAAGTTTTCAAGAATATATGGAACATTTGGACGAGATGCAGTTTCAAGTAGCGGTTAGGTGAAGACAAGTATGGAAGCTATTGTCATTCTTTTTATTTTTCCTTTTTAAGCAACAGATTTGCTGGATGTAAGAACCTAGGTTCTTTAGAAATTTTGCAAGTGAACACTTGTTGTCACTGTTGCTCAAAGTAATATTCGGCCATTTTCGTTGATCCACTCCCTTATGAACTAGCAAGTCCGGAAGAACTTCTGCAATGCTCAATAAAGTTACTCTCCTAAAGGTCGGCCAATGCAAAGACAAGGCACCCCATAGTTGTTACTGCTTCTCTCTTTTTCTCTCTTTTCTCCTGTCTTGTGTTTTTGCACTTGAGCCAACCCCAAACAAAGAGTTTGAAGAAATTCTGATGAAATATTTGGTTTTATTATACCATAAAAGGTTTTGCTATTAGTTTAAAAAAAAATCTAACTGTTGTGTCCTCGACAAACTGACGTTTGAGGTCCTTAGTGAACGGATCCGTCAGATTTTTCTTGCTTCGAACATCAAATACTGCAATGATGAGTGTTTTGTGCTTTGTGATGAAATCACACAGTTCTCTTCTTCTAAGTGAAGAGCTTGGCTGCAGCCGTCTGGATGTATTTTTATAGCCAAAATATTCACATCAACCAAAAGAAAATCATACATAAACTTTCGTCTCGAGTCATTTTGCTTCATATGCCGCTACAGCCAATGAATAGAACTCAAAACTTCCAAAGTCATTCTTCGACTTCCACAATATAACAACTCCACCGATAAAAAAAAAAAAAATCGGACATTTTCCTCTTCTTCTCTGAACACCAACTAGCATCACTAAAGCCTTCCACCACGGTTACATAAACCCGCAAACCGAATCATTAAACAACAATTTCCCAAATCAAAAACAGCAAACCAAACTGAATAGTCTACTTCGGTTAGGCTCAGTTAGCAATAAGTCTTATATCCGGGAGAAAAAAGAGAGTAACAAAGATAAATCCAGACTAGGGTTTTAGTAATGCCCATTGATTCTCATCCTTGTTGGTGGAAAACTTGAGCCCTCGGTGACAAAAGGATTTGTAAACTCGTCTCCATACAGATACAGAAGGGTACGAGTAAGGAAGATATACATATGGGCAATAGTTAATTTAACTTGCAAATAACCTAAAATCCACATGGAAAGGTTTGTTTGATCTACAAGGTGTAAAAACACTGATTTTGTTCTAAACTAATACCAGTTGGATTGAGATATTATTATGCCAAGCAGTGGCATGATTATGTACAAGGTTCTCCACTCCAGGAGGAAGAGCCGGTTGAGATGCTACACGAGGTACTCCTCTCCAGAAGGAAGAGCTGGTCGAAAGAGAGATGCTGCACAAGCACGCGCTCTAGCGACACTCCTGCAAGGCTGTGTTACTTGATAAGAATGCACCTGGTTGGGGAGCCCTCAGCACCACGCAAACGAAGAGGCAAGCAATGCAAAGAGTAAATTCCAGGTGCGACATTTTCTAGTTTCAAGGCTTCCACGAGGATGGTTTCCTGAAGAAAACCACGAGGTTAGATACATAAGACATCTGTTAGTTTCTTTAGTCTAGCATAAGATACAACAATCAGAAACATTCTTAGAAAGAATGGTGTAAAACGTTTACACATCTTTAAAATTTTGACGATATATATAATTAAATATACGAAGTTATCATTCAAACTGGTGACAGTGGAAGAGCTAATATTTGGCGGATTGGATGAGGCACTAAATGAAAAGGGGAAAAGTATGTGCTAAACTGCTAATGTTGGTGAATAGACCTTAACAGAGAAGGGAAAGAAGAACAAGGACATGGTCCCCGGTCCCATATTAGAGATTTGGGTGATGTTCTTGATAATATAATATAATTTTCCCATGTTTGTCTATCTGATAATTCTGTTTTTCATGTTTCTTTATATTCTTTCAAGGCGAATTGCATATCAATAAGAAATTTGCCGGGTGTTCCGTTAAATCACGAACATGGGGGCAGAGGGGATTTTCTCCCACCAATTATCTCAACAAAGATATATGCAGGCCCATTAATTGCATGTCTCCAAATCTTTCACTCTGCCAAAGTAACAGCAAAAGACTTGGATGTATTGCAAAAGATAAATCAAGAATGGATAATAAATCAATTGTTAACAAATTAATTAATTAATGTAACAATATACATAGAATAAAGTCGACATCAGTTCGAGCATGATTATCCCTAAAATCAATGTGAGTTTTTCTATTTTGACTTGCTCCCCTGCAGGTTTCAGTATCATATTGATTGTTAAAGACTCTGCCACTACAACAAAACTACAGAGTTATGGTGATGATTGAGGGTTAAATATTAATAGTATTCCAACACGGGTAGCAGTATTTTTTTATTTTTAAATTCAATTAAAATGTACATCAAAAGAGATGTGAAGTTGGGTTGCTTTGATACAATGTTGAGGAACCTGGGTTAGTTGATTGACTTAGTTAACTTCCTAGCTGAGGTGTATAGTGGCTAACTCTTTGCTTCATCCATGGTTTTGTTATTCCTGTTTGACTCAGTTGTTCACAATGCACCATTGGATGTTCCGTATTTACATAATGAAATAACCAAAGAACAGGCTCGTAGGTAAGTCGAAGAAGTCTAAAGTATATATTACAAATCAGAATCACCCAGTTCATTTTGATCCAGTTAATTTCCCTTCTTCTTCCTTTTTTTTTTGCAGAATTCTAAAACAACTCCTAACAGCAAACTAAAAGGATACGACACCAGGAAAAGTACATGGCAATGAAACATTTTCTTAGTTAATTAAGAATACAAATATCTTACATATGGACCTGAGCCTCCAAAGAGAGAGAACATTACGGACTAAGGGTGTATGTTATCTAACAATGTGCCTGTTCAAAATGGTTGTTAACCAAAGTTTTTGGAGATGGTCTGTATTCTATAATAGGATTCAAAGATTTTGTTTTCGAGTAACAGAGGGAGAGTTGTTAGTAGCTACCATGAAAGTTTTTGAGAAGCCAAAGAGACCATGGAAGAATTGAAGTAATTTTCATTAGAGATGTTCATTTAACTTTGGTTTAGTTTTATACTGATGTGGAAGTCTATTATGACTTGAGTAAGAATTTCTTTAATCTCGCAGCTCTCTATACTCTCTTCTTAATTTCTTTAAGATTTGTAACATCACTTGCTTCAATATTGTTTTATAGCTTGCAAGCTCATCGCAGATCCGTTGTGTGGATTTGGATTATGACAGTTTACTTGAATTTTCCAAGAGGTTATCAATTGGGACAATGCTAGTAAATTCTCTTAGCCTCTGTCCTGTTATATTTTCTCATTAGCCATTTGAGATCAGCATCAAAGTGGAAAATTGAAATTGAATAGATTTAAATGAGAATTATAAAATGTAGACCTTTGGCAATGTATACACCATGTATACAAAGGTTTGCATAAATATGTGCATGAGACATTACTTTATATGATCTAAGACAATGAATTCAAGTATTTGAAATAACATTAGCCAAAATCTAGGAAATGATGCTGGTGGGGCACACTAAAAATATTTGATTCAAATTTTCACTTTTGCTATTCTCCATTGTTATTTACAAAGGGATTTGCTAAAGAAACCCAACAGATTGGTTGTTTAATCTGACTCTTGTAGGTCCTGTCTATGAGCTTTGCTATCTTTCTTTCCGTGCATGCATAAATGGCACATCAAAGGTTGGTGTCCTATTGTTTACATCAATACAAGGAATCAGTTTATTACTTTATACTGACATGACAAGTGAACCACTAGATGGAAACTCCATCAATCTCTCTCATCATTACTTGAGATGATCTTGAATTTTGAAAATGATTTGGATCCCATTAGCCTAACTGGAAATGTAAAGCATTCATCATTCTTACCAGGTAGAGACAAAAAGATGGTCCGAAATGTAGGGTCTCATTCTTGAATGAGAATTCATATTGTATAGACTTCTCTTCTTTCTTTCAAATTTTGCTTACATACATACAAAAACTATTGAGGCTTCACAAGTAGACTCTCAAGATGGACAGACTTCTAAATCGGGATGTTAGACGCTATGTCTAAGATTATAAAAGACTTCAAAGTTAGGAGGTTGCAGGCTAGTTGACCTGACATGCAAATATTGGAAGGTAAGGAGTCCTTTTTCAGCATTAATCTCCATGTGTTCTCCATGATTGAGAATAAGAGATAGCGACACCGAGAAGAACTTCCGATTCAGCTTCCTCGTGAAGACACACATTACCCTCTTCTAAGAAAAGAAGGTTCTGCATGCAAAGGATTTAGGCATGGATGGTAAAGGACTGGAGGTTGAAGTGAGGCTCAAGGTGGATTTTCTTTTCTTACGGTTCCCGGAATGGTGAGGCACCATGGAGTACCTACTCATTCTTTTGTTAGAAGGATGGCTTGATGAGGGTAAAATTCCTAACTACCCACCATAGTTTTATAGAAAGGTTATGGAGTACTCACTGCATCTCGTTCATGCATTGGAAGGTTCACGAAAAAGGTTAAATTCAATGTGTTTATAACGTGCATTGATTTGAAGGTTCACGAGAAAACTCTAATAACAATAATGTCTTGTTCACGTCTAGCACGTGTTTACAAAAGGTTTTTTTTGGAGGGAAAGGCTGAATTGAATTGCATTCTCATTTGTTTCATGACCTATTGGTCATACTCCAAGTCAAATGAGGAATTACGCTGTCATTATTAGGAATATATAATTTGACCAATTACGTCTGTTTACCTACGTGATTTTTGGTTTACTATTGGTGAGTGCATTTTTTTTAGTAGATTTCAGAAAATGTTCGATAAAAAGAAATGGAAATAGAAATTGAATTTTAATTGAATGAAATGTTGGTAAGCATTTATCAAATAGTTTATGATGCATAAAACATACATCATTGCTTGTCCTCAATTTGACTATTGGTTATCTTGACTATATGATTAGGTACAAAGCCATAGTGGATCGCTGAAACTAGGGCTCTTTCTGGTCTATATGTTATCATTTTAGTAACTTTACTAGTCTACTTGGATTTTGCATATGTGCTGTGCGCTGGCTGGTGCTGAATAGAAAAGAGTAACTATTAGTTGTCATGACTCATATGTCATATATATGTATTGATCATGATGATTCACAAGATGCATGTATATTTTTTTTCCCTAATGTCAAGCTTAATTAGGTATTCAAAATCATTTAGTTTGTAATTTTAGTTGTTTTCTTGGATTACAAAACTCAAATTTCTACATCTTAGGATGGATTTGGGATTGGGATTGCTTATCATGGCTGCCGCTGCTTACTTTTTTCAAAGGCAGTCATAAAAGCTATTTGGTAACACTATCTTGTCATTTTTTTCTTGAAAAGTCAGTTCAATTTGAGGCAGCTTTCTAAAGCAAATGGGAGGTTGCTGCCAAAAGCTGCTTCTGTTGCTAAAGCAGCAGCAATCCCAAACCAGGTCTTACTTGGTTAGAGAACTTCAATTAGAACTGCATTTAAGAAAAAAATTAGATCCAGTTGGGTACGGATCTGGATTCGAAGTTTTTAAACTGTATTCATGCAGTGTGGCAGCAGTATAATTTTTTTAATCCACCTAAATGCACACAAAAAGATATTTGAACTTGGGTTACTCTGATACAATGTTGAGGAACTAATTTTATTCAATTAATAGTTTACTTCATTAGAGAGAATGAGAATGGTATGTATACAAGAGGAGAGCCTCATTTAGGTGGCTATCCATTGTTGGACTAAAACTTAACTAATAAGATAAATCAAAAGAGGAAGGTTCTTTTCTATAAAAATGATGTATGATGCAGTTAAATGCAGTTAAATAAAAATGTAAAGAACTGAACTTAACCTATGCCAAAACTTTACAGGAAAAACAAAGCATATCATCAATAAAGAAACATCGTACCCTGCCTTCAAGAAACACGAGATGCGAAGGGATCAAATCATCAAATGCAGCTACTGATAAATAGTCGATCCCTACACAATATAATGGAACCAAGAGGAGACATGTTATCAGTTAAAAACATTAGTAGAGAACACAATGTTATTTCATTGTACTTGAAGAAACATAATCCATAAAAGATGCTGAATAATTATGCCATGATGCCATCCTATATATGAAGTCATGCATTACTCACATGGCACTGCAGCAGTTAAGTGGTTAACAAGTTTTGCAGTGTAAAAGAAAAGTACCCCTAAGTAACTGCATATTCCTTCCATATGGTCATTATGAGCATTCTAATTAACTGATGAACATTCTTGTATCAATTGGCAACATTAATACTGCTAAATTCACAAGCCACAAGCTCAATTTGGTAAGTTTGTACAATTTTATACTGCTATATAAAGTTATAAACCACATTGGATAAATTTGATTGATGGTACAGAGATATAAAGCCCAGAATTTATCAGCATTTCCAAAAATAAATAAATAAATATTATTAAAAAAACTAGACAAGCAGATCTTGAAAATTAGCGCACATCCTACGACAGAAATAAAATAAAATGGCACAACTATATAAATACTTTTCCAAACTCACCAACAAGCTTGATGTCAGTGTTATCTACCAGCCATTGTGCACCATCTTTCATAAACCCAACATAGCTTGTATCAAACTCCTTTTTCCACATAAGCTTCCTGCAAGCAAATATTTTATGTGTTCACTAAATCGAGTTTTTACATTAATTGTAATCAAGAATGACCCAATGATGAAACAGTGGGTCATTTGTTTTTACAATGTGAATTTTGGAATATTTCCATAAATTTTGGAATATTACTAGTGGTCCATCTTTAGTTAAGAATTGGTTGGTGAGTTGGAGGGAGACTAAAATATCAGTCTCAAACTCTCAATTAGAGCAGCATGGAACTTAGTTATGGCAGCCTGCATATGGACTGTTTGGAAGGAAAGAAATAATAGAATCTTTGAAGGCAAGTATAGGCATTTTTATAATATTTTGTCTCATATTATTAACTTATCTCATGAATGGGCAAGGTACTTTATCAACAGAAAAGGTAAACTGAAGTTGCCAGTAATGATGCAATCTGCATGTGGTAATAGTTAGTCGGGGTCAAGAGATGGCGGTAATCAAGTAGTTAATCAGGAAGTGGCACAAAGGGTTCAGACAGGAAAGATGGTGGAGGTTGTGGGTTAATCTAGTTTTTGGTAATAGCAATGGTAGAAATCAGATAATGTTGTTCCAGTTACTTTTGAACCGTAATATTGAGCTATGATGTGTTATGGAAACAAACGGACTGATGGTTTCCTTGTTGTGGATGTAAAAACAGTGGGGCACTATTAATATTAATATAGTTAGGCAGGTTGGGTACTTAACCTAGTATTCTATGTTAAATACCTATCCTTTTATCTAAAAAAATATAATAAATAAATTCGAGTTCAATGTGCTCTTCTCCAGATTTAGATAGACAATATATACTTCTTTCAAATATATGGGAATCATCATGCTCTTACAAAAACATTTTCTAGTTATCGTTGATGTTGGTTAGAAACTATTGCCTTCCTAATAAGACTTACCGATCTCTTACAAAAACATTTTCTAGTTATTGTTGATGTTGGTTAGAAACTATTGCCTTCCTAATAAGACTTACCGAGTTGGAGATTGAAAATGGAAAAAACTAATACACAGAACTCGACAGATTACAATAATGTACTAAATAGCTATATTAAATACAATTTCGTTTGATCTAAATTAAGTGGTTGAATTTGGACTTCAGAGCCAATTCCCAAGAATAGATAGGTTCTGGATTATGCTTCAACCTGACAAGGAAATTCAGGTGGAAGTGGAATATCTATGATAGAAACCATTATGAGCAAACGAAGCACATAATATTTAGCTTGGCATAGCACTGAATAAATTATAGCAAAAGCACATCAGTGGTAGACGTATGTAATACCTATCAGTGTTTAATGTTCTGAAAAGCACACGACGAACTCCTCTTGGAATATGCAGAGACTCCATAACTTCAGCTGTATAAAGGTCAAGATGTCACCACATGAGTTACAGAAAATAAGCTTTTGTAGCACTAAAAGCATTACCAAACAAAATTTTTTTGTTGATAAACGTTGGGAGAAAGAGCTCCCTGGAGCTTCATTTAAGAGAGGGTTAATGAAACATCCGACTACAAAAAGCTTTAAAGTCCCTGCAGCATACATCGGTACTACAAAAACCATTGGAAAAGTTAAAGCTTACCAAACAAACATATTGAACAGTAGCATATATATCAGATTTTCATCAACCCCTCAGGTTTATAGGGGCTTACTTTAGAAAGTTGTAGAATCATCAGTGACGGTACCAGGATTCACTGATGAGGGGAGTCAAAAGTTATAGTCCCCAAGGAGGGGGTGGCGTGTGTGTCATAATCATAGTTTGCAGTATCGGCCGATACCGATACCGATTAGATACAGTCGATACCGATACGGTTTGGCATGTCCCATTCCGATACCGACAGATACCCGATATTGACCGATACCGACAATGGGGGTCTCTTTTCCGGCCAATTCGCAAAAAAAATTGAACAAAAAAGACCAATCAGCAAAGGTGTAAAAGCATGCAAAAGAAGAAGAAAAAACTTATTACATGTAAACCAATCAGCAAGGGTGCCTACTATTTCATTCAGTTTCAAAACTATTAAGAAACAACACTAAAAATACTTAAAATTATGATTAAATGTATAAAATATAAATTTTTCTAAAATATTATTAATTTATTAATAATTATTTGCTTTCCGATACCAAAAAATCCGATACTCCGATCCGAAACTGTCGATACCGTCGATATCGACACTCATAGGAATGGTCTGATACCGATACCGTTGTTGCGAACCTTAGTCATAATACGGGTTGGTGGAAGGACCACCAAAGATAGTAGATCAATGCACATCTTTCTACATGCAAATGGGTCTTTTCACAAGCTGGTCAAACAGAGCTTTTATATGAGATTTAACAAGATCATTTTGCTTACAATTATCACTTGTGTCAAAAAAAGAGACGATATCGGTCTTCTAACAAGCTGGTCGCTCTTTCCAGACGAGAATAGTGAAGAACATCCAGTCCAGCTCTGACAAAGGATTCAACTTCTTTCTTAACAAAGGATTCAGCCTTTTTCTGAACAAAGGATTTAGCCTTTTTAAGGAATGCGTATGAAGAACCACCGAAAACTTAAAACGGAGCACAACTTAGATAAGATGTGCTCCTTCTACCTATACTGATTTCTGCTTAATATAAATTTACTCTTAATTTCTGGAAAAAAAGGTATCTGATAAGAAGTTTAGGGATTACGAACATCACTGATAGCCTACAAGGTAAACGAATCAAGGAAAGTATCGGATGAGGATGCAACCAACATAAAATACATACGAAAAACCACTTGGGAATTGTTTGTGGGTTATTGCTCTCGTAACATAGTACTTACCAGTTATATTCTTGTCTCTTGGAACATCAACCAACAACGCAGGACCTGTTTTACGATCAAAAGAACATAAAGATCAGTTAAAGATCAGTTACTTGGGAGCATACGTGAAATTGTTATAGCACTTCTCCATAGTTAGATATAAACAATATAGGAAGCATGGACATTTAAAAAATCGGTGTCATGTCAGTGCTGGAAATGTAGATAGTATATAAATGACACTGACACTGCTAAACTAGTACATGCCAAAATATGTATCTTGTCTGTGTCGCCATGTCTGATCATGTTGTGTTGTATTTATCTCCGCGCAATATAAGAAGAAGTTTACATGGAACACATCAAATGAAAAAGCCCAGGCCCTCCATGCAATGTTATAATTGTCATTCTATAGTAGGCCCAAACAATCATACTGGTTATTTCATATTAATCATAGGGATGTGCATATTCAAAGTACGGAGAAATTTTGAAATTATATGGTACTACACAGTCTAATAAAAACCTACTTCTCAAATTTTTGTCTATTTCTAAAATTTATGCCGCCTAAAATATACTTGAATTTATCATGTGCGGCTAATTCGCAACTAAATACCCTGAACCTTTTCTGTTTTGAATGTTGCTACTCTAAACTATTATATTTAGAAAGTTACTTCCTAAACCATTATAATTAACAACTAAACAATTGAACTTTCCCCAATTTGCATCTCGTTATGCCTACACCGTTAACAATGCTATCATTCCCTACATTACCGCCATGTTTAGGGTAGCAAATTGCAAAATCAGGATAAGTTTAAGGTATTTAGTTGCAAATTAGCTTGGTTTAACCTCTCATTGAGAAACCTACTTAATGAACTACAATATCCCAGTCTATTATTATCATAGGTAGGGGTGAGCGTTTGGTTTATTCGGTTTCAACTGAATAGAAATTGGCAAAAACCGAAACAGAACTGAACCGAATAATCAATTCGGTTTGACTATTTTTATTATTTAATGGGCCGTGTCAAAATTGAGAATTGTGGTTAAACTATACTAATAACTGTAATATTTATTAAATTATAAAATTTAGACTTCAAAATAAGTACATAGAATTGTTGTTTTCAAAATATACTATTTTTTAATCATAAAATATGCATAGGATTGATGATATTTACATAATTGCACAAGTTGTATTCAGTTTTAGACCGAAACTGGAACCCAAAACAGAAACCAAATAAGAAATTTTAGTATTTCAAAACCGAAACCGAACCGATTTTTTTTCGAACTAAACCGAATCTCTCGGTTCGGTTAGGTTTTCGGTCCAAAACCAAATAATGCTCACCGCTTAATCATAGGGAGGGTTCTTCGTTTTATCACTGAGGACTTGGAGAAACTCAAAATTATATTACATTGATTAAATATACTACCATTGAGGAGGTGGAGATCGAGGGTGTCGACGTCGAAGCCGGCGTCGAAGTAGTGCTGGAAGACGTGTCCGGGGGCGTCGACGTGGGTTCCGGTGTGGGTGGGGAGCTTCATTTCGGAGTTGTTGGCGAGGGAGCCGTTCTTCATCGACTTGGGGAGCCACAGGAACTGGCCGACCCCCTCGTCGGACTCCCACGTCGGCATGTCGGGATGGTAGAAGTGGGTGATGTCGAGGATCCTGCCCCCGTCGTACACTTCTCTCCTCTCCGGCCGAAGTCCGGCGGCGGAGGCGGAAGCGGCGGCGGAGAGGTCGCAGGAGGCGGCGGCGGAATCGTAGGCGGGGTGGGCGGAGGAGGCTAGGGTTAGAGTTAGGGTTTGGAGGTGGAGGTGGAGGAGGAGGAGGAGGAGAAATGGTAGAGTGAAGTTTGCCATGGTTAATAAAGTCGGGGATTTTGAGAGGGGCTTTATGGTGTTATAGGAAGAGGGAGAAATTAGTAAAATAGGATTGAAGCTCCGGATGGATAGGAACTGCCAAGATTGTGATAAAGATGCACTTGCGTGTACAAAATAGCTATACATCCTTAGAAAAAAAAAAAAAAAAAAAAAAATCCTAATCTCATCCAAATTATAAATTTAAATTTTTAAGTGTTACATGTAGAAAATAGCTATATATTATTTTAAAACATATTTATTCTAATCTTATCCAAATTATAAATCTGAAAATTTAGGCTATTTTTAAATTTAATCTCATCCAAATATAACTTTTTAAATTTAATATCTGAACAACTTTAATTTTTTAATATAAAAGTTAAAAGTTAATATTTATCTAAAATCTAAATTTAAATAGCTAAGCCACTTTCCACCGGTTATTCCTCCCGCTTTAGTGTATAAGAATAATCTGGAACTAAATATCATCATAAGGAACATATACAACAAAGAATAAGTAATGGAACCTCGCCATTAAAATATCACAGAGGGCGGCCTGGTCGAACTTGGCGAACGCGGCATTCCAAGCTTTGATAGCAGCACCATTGACATCGTCCGACTCGGCGTGCTTTCTGCAGTATTGGATAACCATGGAGAGGATCTTGCCATTGACGTTGTGGACTGGAATCATGTTCTCGGCACATTCGTACGTCCTCGATTACGTGGCTGATGGTCTGAGACACCATGGTAACTGTTGTTAGTCCAATAATCTAACCATATTTTCAAATATGGTTATTCGATTAAGTTTAACTTTTTAATATCACTAATAATCATTCTATTACTACATTATTAGTACTTAAACTTAGCATAGTCCAAATGTGAATTAAATGTACAATACTTGCTACTATGTACACTGCTTTGTTTGTCTAACATGTATCTGCAGAAAAGCCATAAGCAAGATCAAAATATGGACTTATGCAATGAAGAAATTATGATGGGCCAAAGACGACGTGTCACGCCCCAGTCCCAAAATATCGAGGGACTGGACACGTGGCAATGGCCAGCAGCACGCACTGATGGTCAACCCAATTTAATGGAACCATCAGGGCGCACTTAAGCTGTAAAGAAGGTCTACTACAATAAGTCACACTAATCCCATCCATAAAAGATAAATAAATAAACTGCATAATGGAATGGAAATAAGTAGCAACAAATCTCAACAAGTCGGTCGGAGAAACAATCCGACATATGTCTGAATACTCTGGCTCAGTAGGCCAGGAACAAAAGAGATAAACATAAAGTAAATACTGAGTACGGGATCAGGTACTCAAGAGAAGTCTTCGGCAGTCACCTCGTCTTCAGGGTTCAGTTCTGCTCCAGTATCAAGTCCAGCAATAGCTTCAGCTCCTGTCCCGTATATCTCGGGGTACTGCTCCTCAGCTAAACCTGGGGACATAATCCATTCCATGTCCTCAGGGGACATAGCAAGGTACAAAAAATACAAGCCAAATAAATAAGCAGTGCAACAATAAGTAAATAATGGGGTAAACTATGTAACCAGCTAAGTGATATGCAATATGAGAGCAGCACTAGAACTCAGGCTGAGACCGCTACAAGCTCTGTGTCGGGGAGCCGGTAGCAGTAATAACACGTAAAGGGTCTAGCTCTGCTGGAGAGTCTACAACCTCACAATAATAGTAGATATATATATATATATAACAGCCTGTAGCCTGTGTGTCTCTCCCCACCCAATGTAATCACGCAAACCATGACCATAACGTCTCATGTCCATGTTAGCGGGATTATAACTAATGCAACAAGTCATACTGTCTATAACTAAAATATCTCTGTCAAGTCCTGTATCCTATACAGAATCACCATGAATATCTCAGGAAGATTCTGTCCATGTATAGTGTCAAGTGTCCTGGGTTGTAGGGTACTTGATATGTCAAGTACAAAAGTAAAGGGTATCGTAAATCCATCTCTAAATGACGAACCCAACATCGCATACGGTGTTGGCACCCGACTAGGATCGGACACTAGGTACGTCATACGTTTCCTAGGTTAAGCAGTTTAAACAAGTTTATATGAATTTATATAAGACATCCAGCAAAGTATTATTACAGGAAATATGAAAATAAAGACTGCAAGTTGGCAAGGTGCACTTGCCTGATGTTTGGATTCCACTTAGGTCCTGTTCTCGGAAATTTCCAGATATGTCTCCGAAAGCTGAAATAAACAGTACCATCACGCTCAGAAGGTGTCAAATAGCTAGAAATGCCTGTCCTTGGGTTCAATTTGGAGACAAGGGCAAAACGGTAATTTTGGGCCAAAACGGGGTCCACCGGTGGGCCCGCTTTGCACCGAAAAATGTGTCAGGGTCAACGGTCTCAAAATTCACCAAACTTAGTGTCAACAGGTCAGGAATGCTGATACGAACCCAACGGAACTTTCAGATTTAAATTTCGATGAGCCGATCCGAAATCGCCTGTCAAGCGGGGCCTGTGGGGCCCACGACACGCGATTTCGTCAACGTTCTCAGAATCGAACCAAACTTGACCCACAGGACCAGCGTATCGCTACGAGTCCGATGGCGCAAGTTTCGTCTCGATTCGACATGTGTGCACGAAGTTAGGGTGAATTGCAGAAAAGTCGGATATTGTAAACCCCCTGAATTTTCAAAATTATTAAATCTTGGATTTTTCCCAATTTTCTGGAATTTTCTGTAATTAAAATCAAGGTTCTTAATTATTAAATGATTTTTTTATTGTTAATAAATAATATTAAAATATCATGAAAATAATATTTTTGGGTGTAAAATGGCAAAATGGCAAACTGGACTTAGGGTAATTTTTCTGGATTTTTCTGGGCCTCAGACCTATTTTTAAATGCCTAAAAACTAAATTTTTATTAATTAATTAATTAACTATTTATTTATTTATTTATTTATTTTTATTTTTATTTTTTATTTTTTATTTTCTCTTCTCCTTGGGCCGGCCCGGCCCAGTGGACCGGCCCAGTGGACCGGCCCGTTAGTCTCCAGCCCAGCCCGCCCTTACCGGGTCGGGTCGGGTCAGCCAAACCCGACCCGCCCGCGAACCCGAACCCGGAGACCCGTTCTCCTCCCCAGCCCCACGCCTCCCGCGTCCAGCGCCGGCCTCCGCGCGCAGCGCCGCCCGCTCCGGCCGGCTCGCCCGCACCCCGCGGCCACGTCCACCCCACCTCCGCCATCTCCGCCCCCTTTCCCCGCCTTCTCCGGCCCCGGCCACCCTATAAATTCTCCCGCACCGAAACCCTCCGGCCACCACGAAACCCCACCGGACACCCCCGCCTGACCCTCGCCCCACCGTGCACCACCCGCCCCGCAGCCGCCGTTTCCGGCGCCGCCCCGCTCCGCGTCGCCTCGTCCAGCCGCACCCGAGACCCCGGCCGCCCTCCTCTCCTTTCCAGCAGCCCCAGAAGCCGCAGCCGCCTCCGGCCGCCCCTCCTCCCCGCGCGCCGCCGACCACCGGCTCCGCCCAGCCCTGGCGAGTCTTCCCCGGCCCTTTCCGGCGCCCCTCCGGCCGGCCCCCGCCGTCTACGGCCACCCGCCGAAACCCTAACCCTAGTTCCCAAAATTTCTCGTGTCGTGTCGGACACGACACGGACACGGAATTTTTCGGATTTTCGAGCCTCGTTCAGGTACTCGTATCTTGCACCCTGTATCTCCATTTTCGATTCCGTAAATTGCGTTGGGAAGCCTGTATGACCCTTTCGGTGCCCGGACAAACCGTTCGGGGCATCGCGTCCTGTGGTGATCGCACACCGCGATCCAAAAACAGGAAAAACCAGACCCTGTTTCACCCCGGAACTGAGTGCGCCCCGTCAAACGGGACGACTTGGTCGCGTGCGGTCTTCACAAATACGTGCGCGTCGTCGATACGGACGTGTGAGATTTCGTGGAAGCTGATTCGGGTGTGCGTGCACACCGAAATCAACGCGTATCCGCGGACATCGTCCCGTATCCGACTTTTCGGCAATTCGTCCTAACTTCTTGTACACTCGTCAGATCGAGACGAAACTTGTGCCATCGGACTCGTAGCGATACGCTGGTCTTGTGAGTCAAGTTTGGTTCGATTCTGAGAACGTTGACGAAATCGCGTGTCGTGGGCCCCACAGGCCCCGCTCGACGGGCGATTTTGTGTTCGGCTCATCGGAATCCAAATCTAGAAGTTCCGTTGGGTTCATATCAGCGTTCCTGACCTGTTGACACTAAGTTTGGTGAATTTGGAGACCTTTGACCCGGACACGTTTTTTCGGTGCAAAGCGGGCCCACCGGCGGACCCCGTTTTGACCCAAAACTGCCGTTTTTGCCCTTGTATCCAAATTGGACCCAAGGACAGGCATTTCTAGCTATTTGACATCTTTTGAGCGTGATGGTAATGTTTATTTCAGCTTTTGGACTCATCTCTGGAAATTTTCCCCGAGAACCAAATTAATCAGATCCAAACAACAGGCAAGTACCTGCACTTCAAGTTAAATCTTTATATTATGATAATTAATTCCCTGCTTTAGTAGTACCCTTGATGATTACACCTAGTGTTAGAAATGCTGGATTTTATGTCTTGAATATTGGAGTTCCTGTCTTGTTTTTCATGTCGGGTGGGAGAATACCTAGAAGGCCTGTAGTTTACCCTTCCCCTTGTCATGTTTAATAGCTGTTGGTACACGACTGTACCTCAGCCGGATCTTGATTTCTCCTGTTTAATAGCCGTTTATGATGGCCGAATTAGCCTTATAAACCCCTACATGCCAACTATGTATTCTAAAAACAAACACAAGTTCACACAGATAGTTTCTGGTCATGTTATATTTCTTGCTGGCTGTTGTAGTTTCATTTCCTGTTTCATTTATTTCTGTTTTCTCATATTTCTGTTTACAGTTTTAACTCTGAGATAATGATGTTCTGTTATGCAATTTCTCAACATGATATTCAGATTAATTGTCATAAATATTTAGTTTAACCTTGTTGTGCACTGTGTACTTTGCTCCTTTCCTGACTGGATCTGTTGATTTAGGCGATGATGAGGACCTTGCCCCTACTTATTATGGTCCCTATGAGGGGACTGATGATACCTATGAAAAGCCAGAACCCACCCAGGAGATCCCTGCTGCAGAGTAGCTAGTAGTAGCTATCTTTTATTTCTGTTTCTTATCCTATTAATCGGGTTTGTCCCCGATTTGATTCTGATTTTCTGTACTAAACATTTGAATCTGTTGTCACATTTATTTTAATTGCAATCTTAAGTTTCTGTTCTCATTATTATCTTGCCTATGTTAATTGTGAACGAGCTAGTTTAGTAAATATGGATTTGACCTAGACAGCGTACTACCGCCGACTCTGCGGCGTAGGCTGGACGTACCCACGCACTCGTGCCCGAATTTTCGGGTGCGGGTCGTGACACATTTTTATGGTGGCCCATGCAGGTCCTATCCTAAAATAGGGTAATACCCTAGGACAGGGTATGGAATAAGATTGAGGATTCTAGGAAAAGCTCATTCACAGTATAGGGTCCTTATTTCAATTCTTGATATCATTTCTGCTCAATTTTCCTATCGCCTTTGATTTCCAAGTATTCTATTCTGATCTTCCTATCCCTTAATCTTTCAGAATGGTCCAGACAAGGAACACAGTAGGAGGCACATCAGAACCAGCTGAGCAGAATGTGCCCGAGACTCTTGCACTCCCGCCGCCTCCATCTGTTCCGGCAGTTACCCTAGATGGGGCACAGCTACTAGGAGTGTTCCAGGGATTGGTGGAATCCCAGAAAGAACAGACTGCACTTCTGCGGACCAGCCTCTCAGAAGCTCTTAAGTCCCAGGAGTCGTCACTCAAGAGGCCAGGGAGTGCCAAAGACTTCAAGAATCTAAGACCCCTGGAATTTTACGGAACTGAGGGCATTCTCTATGCCGATGAGTGGATAGAGAATGTCGAGAGACTCCTGAAGACTGCTCGGGTCCCTGATGACCTCAAAGTGGAGTCCGCAAGCCTGCAACTGTTCGACATTGCTCGAACCTGGTTCAGAGATGAACCCCAACTATCTGCTCCTGACATCACCTGGGAGGACTTCAAGAGACTATTCAAGGAAAAATTCTACCCCGAAGTGGCTCGGGAAGCTCTCGAAAGCCAATTCGAGAGACTGGAACAAGGTAACCTGTCTGTTGATGAATATACTGCTGAATTTAGCAGGTTAAGCCACTTTACGGAGTACATGGTTCGTACCCCGGAGGACAGAGCCCGTAGATTCAAGAAGGGGCTGTCTCCGGATATTCGCCTTGCTGTCACCACCAGCCGAGCTCGCACCTATGAAGAAATCCTGAGCGTGGCACAAGGCGTTGAAAGAGATATGGGGCATAAACTGAAACGAGAAAGAGATACAGGAAATGCAGGACCCAACAAATGCCCTTTTCAACAACAACAATAACAACAACAGCAGAGGGCCCCGCAGCAAACTCAGCGTCCTCTCCCTCGAGCTCCAGCACCCCAACACCAGGCTCAGGGACAGAACCAACAAGCTGCTGCTTGTAACTTTTGCCAAAAACCAGGTCATACTTGGCAAGTCTGCAGGAAGAGGCTAGGTGCCTGCCTCTACTGCGGCTCAGCAGCGCATCAAATAAGGGACTGTCCAGCTGCTCAAGGACGCACCGCTGCACCAAAGGCTCCAGCCCAGGCCAGGGCCCCAGCAGTACAACAGAGGGGACCCCCGCTTCCAACACAACAACAACGCTTTGCTCAGCACCAGCAGCAACAGAGGGGTGCACCGCAGTAAGG
Source organism: Iris macrosiphon (assembly GCA_036927795.1). Classification (NCBI taxonomy): domain Eukaryota; kingdom Viridiplantae; phylum Streptophyta; class Magnoliopsida; order Asparagales; family Iridaceae; genus Iris; species Iris macrosiphon. Next base: position 190,621,169 of record JAYESA010000004.1, read on the forward strand.
CCGTGCTTATGCAATAACTCTGGAAGAAGCTGAGGCCATAGCAGACGTGATCACAGGTTCTGTGCTTATAAATTCAATACCAGCTATTACTTTATTTGACTCTGGAGCTTCACATTCATTCATGTCAGTAGATTTCCTTATGAAGCATAGCTTAATCACTAAACCCCTTAGGAATTGTTATAAGATCATTACCGGTGGAGGAATCATCCTGGTTAGTGATGCCTGTAACAATTGTCCTATTACATTGTGTGGAAGAGAACTGTATGCTAGGCTACTTGTAATGCCAGTGCCCAGTTTTGACATTATACTGGGTATGGATTGGTTAAGTCAACATCATGCCACTATAGACTGCCACAGAGGTAGTGTAATCTTCAGGCCCCCTGACAAGCCAGAATTTGAATTTGCTAGAGGTTCTAGAGAAATGGGTAATAACAAAATTTGTGGAGCCCTAGTAACAGAAGAAGTGCCACTACCTATCATCTCTGAATACCTTGATGTCTTCCCTGAGGATCTCCCAGGCTTACCCCCAGACCGAGAAGTTGAATTCTCCATTGACTTAGTGCCATGAGCAGCACCAGTATCTCAAAATCCCTACAGAATCAACAAGAAGGAGATAATAGAACTAAATGAGCAAATCAAAGAACTAGAAGACAAATGTTTTATTAGGTCCAGTGTCTCACCCTGGGGAGCTCCAGTATTATTTGTGCCCAAGAAGGACGGAACATCCCGAATGTGTATTGACTATAGGGCATTGAATGCCTTAACAATTAAGAATAAGTATCCCCTGCCCAGGATAGATGACCTATTTGATCAGTTGAGTGGAGCCCGGGTATTTTCAAAGATTGATTTGAGGTCTGGTTACCACTAAGTAAGGGTGAGAAAGGAAGACATCCCTAAAACTGCTTTCAATACCCGGAACGGACACTACGAATTTTTAGTAATGTCGTTCGGGTTGACGAATGCTCCAGCAGTTTTTATGAACCTAATGAACAGAGTTTTCCAGCCATACCTAGACAAATTTGTAGTGGTCTTTATTGATGATATTTTGATCTACTCCAAGACCCCCGAAGAACATGAAGAACATTTGAGGTTAGCATTGGAGACTTTGAGGAAGGAAAAACTTTATGGAAAATTATCTAAATGTGCTTTCTTCCTAGACAAAGTAGAATTCTTGGGACATGTTGTGACTGGAGATGGAATAGCAGTAGATCCTAAGAAGATAGCTGCAGTAGAATCCTGGCCCACTCCAGACTCGGTAGCAGAGATTAGAAGCTTCCTGGGACTAGCTGGCTACTATCGAAAGTTTGTGAAGGACTTTGCAAGAATTGCGGAGCCCATGAAAAAATTAACAAGGAAGGATGAAGAGTTCACCTGGACTGATGAATGTCAGCATGCTTTCGAGGAATTGAAGAAAAGGCTGACTACTGCCCCTATTCTGACCTTACCTTCTGGAACCGGAGGTTTCGCTATTTATAGTGATGCTTCTGGAAAAGGTCTAGGTTGTGTTTTGGAGCAGAACAAGAAAGTAATAGCATATGCCTCTAGATAGCTTCGACCTCATGAAAAGAACTATCCAACTCATGATTTAGAATTGGCAGCTGTCATTTTTGCTCTTAAGCTATGGAAGCATTATCTTTATGGAGAAAGGGTGGAAATATTTATGGACCATAAAAGTCTAAAATATATCTTCACTCAGAAAGAGCTGAACATGAGGCAAAGAAGGTGGCTGGATCTAATGAAAGACTTTGATATCACCCTTCAATATCATCCTGGGAAGGCCAATGTAGTTGCTGATGCTCTAAGCAGGTATCCTATGGCGATGTACTTGACTATGGATAGACACCTGCTAGAGGACTTGGAAATTTTAGGTATTGAAGTAATCATCCCAGGAAAAGAAGGCCAAATGATGAACTTGCAGATTCAGTCTACTTTAATAGACAAGATCAAGGAGACTCAGTTTCAAGACGAAGGCCTGCGAAGCCTTCGAGGTCAAGTGCAAGCTGGATTAGTGGAAGATTTCAGAATTCATGAAGATGGATCACTGAGGCATGGCGATAGATTATGTGTACCTCAAGGAGACATAAGAGAAGAAATTATGCAAGAGGCGCACAGATCGCAATACTCTATACATCCAGGGGCCAACAAGATGTACAAGGACCTGAGGACGCATGTCTGGTGGCATGGCATGAAAAGAGAAGTAGCCAGGTTCGTATCTCGTTGTTTAGTGTGCCAGCAAGTCAAGGCAGAAAGACAAAGACCTGGAGGATTGCTTCAACCACTACCCATTCCGGAGTGGAAGTGGAAACATATTACAATGGATTTTGTTTCCGGACTTCCAAGGACACCTAGTGGAAAGGATGCAATTTGGGTGATAGTAGATATACTGACCAAGTCTGCACATTTTCTACCTTTCAAAGTGGGGCTATCTACAGAAAAGCTGGCAGATCTATATATCAGACACATTGTCAAGCTGCATGGAGTCCCAGTAAGTATTGTCTCCGACCGAGATTCAAGATTCACCTCTCACTTTTGGAAGAGCTTACAAGCCAGCTTGGGGACGCAACTCAAATTCAGCACAGCTTATCATCCCCAAACCGATGGACAATCAGAACGTACAATCCAGACACTTGAAGATATGCTCCGTACATGTGTTCTGGATTTTGGAGGATCCTGGGAAGACTACCTACATCTTGTGGAGTTCTCTTATAATAACAGTTACCAAGCAAGTATTGAGATGACTCCATTTGAAGCTCTGTATGGACGAAGATGTCGTACCCCACTATCATGGGACGACGTTGGAGAAAGAGCCCTGCTGGGACCAGAGATGGTGATCGATTCAGCTGAGAGGGTAAAGCAAATAAGGGACAGACTTCGAGTGGCTCAAGACAGGCAACGACATTGGGCAAATAGCCACCGAAGGCCCTTGAAATTTGAGGTAATTAAATTTATGAAATTCAAGTCAATTTAAACATTTTGATTATGGAACTAAGACTTGATTATGACTTTGTTAAAGGTTGGAGAACTGGTATTCTTGAAGATTTCCCCGACACGTGGCACCATTAGGTTCGGAAGGAGTGGAAAACTTAGCCCGAGATTTATTGGACCTTTTGGCATTCAGGAGAAAATCGAAGAAGTGGCATACCGACTGGCATTGCCACCCTCTCTGGATGGAGTCCATAACGTCTTCCACGTGTCGCAGCTGAGAAAGTACGTGTCAGACCCCAGCTACATCTTGGATCACTCAGAGCTCGAAGTAGGCCCAAGTTTGACTTACCAAGAGCAACTCGTGGAGATACTGGATCGCTCGGAGAAAGTTCTACGGAACCAGGTTATCTCCCTGGTTCGCGTAGCTTGGAAGCACCATTCTTCCGGCGAATCCACCTGGGAGCGAGAAGACGAGATTAGAGAGCGATACCTCTATCTTTTTGAACCCTGAGGTATATTTTATTTCTCGGCTTTTCCTTTCGTGCCTTGTTATTCTTAAATTTTGAGGACAAAATTTTTGTAAGTTGGGTAGGTTGTAAACCCCCCTGAATTTTCAAAATTATTAAATCTTGGATTTTTCCCAATTTTCTGTAATTTTCTGGGAATTTTCTGTAATTAAAATCAAGGTTCTTAATTATTAAATAATTTTTTTATTGTTAATAAATAATATTAAAATATCATAAAAATAATATTTTTGGGTGTAAAATGAAAAACTGGACTTAGGGTAATTTTTCTGGACCTCAGACCTATTTTTAAATGCCTAAAAACTAATTTTTTTTTAATTAATTAATTAACTGTTTATTTATTTATTTATTATTATTATTATTATTATTATTTTTTATTTTATTTTCTCTTCTCCTTGGGCCGGCACGGCCCAGTGGACCGGCCCGTTAGTCTCCAGCCCAGCCCGCCCTTACCGGGTCGGGTCGGGTCGGGTCAGCCAGACCCGACCCGCCCGCGAACCCGAACCCGGAGACCCGTTCTCCTCCCCAGCCCCACGCCTCCCGCGTCCAGCGCCGGCCTCCGCGCGCAGCGCCGCCCGCTCCTGCCGGCTCGCCCGTACCCCGCGGCCACGTCCACCCCACCTCCGCCATCTCCGCCCCCTCTCCCCGCCTTCTCCGGCCCCGGCCACCCTATAAATTCCCCCGCACCGAAACCCTCCGGCCACCACGAAACCCCACTGTACACCCCCGCCTGACCCTCGCCCCACCGTGCACCACCCGTCCCGCAGCCGCCGTTCCCGGCGTCGCCCCGCTCTGCGTCGCCTCGCCCAGCCGCACCCGAGACCCCGGCCGCCCTCCTCTCCTTTCCAGCAGCCCCAGAAGCCGCCTCCGGCCGCCCCTCCTCCCCGCGCGCCACCGACCACCGGCTCCGCCCAGCCCCGGCAAGTCCTCCCCGGCCCTTTTCGGCGCCCCTCCGGCCGGCCTCCGCCGTCTACGGCCACCCGCCGAATCCCTAACCCTAGTTCCCAAAATTCCTCGTGTCATGTCGGACACGACACGGACACGGAATTTTTCGAATTTTCGGGCCTCGTTCAGGTACTCGTATCTTGCACCCTGTATCTCCGTTTTTGATTTCATAAATTGCGTTGGGAAGCCTGTATGACCCTCTCGGTGCCCGGATAAACCGTTCGGGGCATCGCGTCCTGTGGTGATCGCACACCGCGATCCAAAAACAAGAAAAACCAGACCCTGTTTCACCCCGGAACTGAGTGTGCCCCGCCAAACGGGACGACTTGGTCGCGTGCGGTCTTCACAGATACGTGCGCGTCGTCGATACGGACGTGTGAGATTTCGTGGAAGCTGATTCGGGTGTGCGTGCACACCGGAATCAACGCGTATCCGCGGACATCGCCCCGTATCCGACTTTTTGGCAATTCGCCCTAACTTCTTGTACACTCGTCAGATTGAGGCAAAACTTGTGCCATCGGACTCATAGCGATACGCTGGTCCTGTGAGTCAAGTTTGGTTCGATTCTGAGAACGTTGACGAAATTGCGTGTCGTGGGCCCCACAGGCCCCGCTCGACGGGCGATTTTGTGTTCGGCTCATCGGAATCCAAATCTGGAAGTTCCGTTGGATTCGTATCAGCGTTCCTGACCTGTTGACACTAAGTTTGGTGAATTTGGAGACCTTTGACCCGGACACGTTTTTTCGGTGCAAAGCGGACCCACCGGTGGACCCCGTTTTGACCCGAAACTGCCGTTTTTGCCCTTGTATCCAAATTGGACCCAAGGACAGGCATTTTTAGCTATTTTATATCTTCTGAGCGTGATGGTAATGTCTATTTTAGCTTTTGGACTCATCTCTGGAAATTTCCCCCGAGAACCAAATTAATCAGATCCAAACAACAGGCAAGTACCTGCACTTCAAGTTAAATCTTTATATTGTGATAATTAATTTCCTGCTTTACTAGTACCCTTGATGATTACACCTAGTGTTAGAAATGCTGGATTTCATGTCTTGAATATTGGAGTTCCTGTCTTGTTTTTCATGTCGGGTGGGAGAATACCTAGAAGGCATGTAGTTTACCCTTTCCCTTGTCATGTTTAATAGCTGTTGGTACACGACTGTACCTCAGTCGGATCTCGATTTCCCCTGTTTAATAGCCGTTTATGACGGCCGGATTAGCCTTATAAACCCCTACATGCCAACTATGTATTCTAAAAACAAACACAAGTTCACACAAATAGTTTCTGGTCATGTTATATTTCTTGCTGGCTGTTGTAGTTTCATTTATTTCTGTTTTCTCATATTCCTGTTTATAGTTTTAACTCTGAGATAATGATGTTCTGTTATGCAATTTCTCAACATGATATTCAGATTAATTGTCATAAATATTTAGTTTAACCTTGTTGTGCACTGTGTACTTTGCTCCTTTCCTGACTGGATTTGTTGATTTAGGCGATGATGAGGACCTTGCCCCTACTTATTATGGTCCCTATGAGGGGACTGATGATACCTATGAAGAGCCAGAACCCACCCAGGAGACCCCTGCTGCAGAGTAGCTAGTAGTAGCTATCTTTTATTTCTGTTTCTTATCCTATTAATCGGGTTTGTCCCCAATTTCATTCTGATTTTCTGTACTAAACATTTGAATATGTTGTCATATTTATTTCAATTGCAATCTTAAGTTTCTGTTCTCATTATTATCTTGCCTATGTTAATTGTGAATGAGCTAGTTTAGTAAATATGGATTTGACCTAGACAGCGTACTACCGCCGACTCTGCGGCGTAGGTTGGACGTACCGACGCACTCGTGCCCGAATTTCCGGGTGCGGGTCGTGACAGATACGGGGCGATGTCCACGGATACGCGTTGATTCCGGGGTGCACGCACACCCGAATCCAATTCCACAAAATCCCACACGTCCGTATCGACGGCGCACACGTATCTGTGAAGACCGCACGCGACCAAGTCGTCCCGTTTGGCGGGACGTACTCAGTTCCGGGGTGAAACAGGGTCTGGTTTTTCCTGTTTTTGGATCGCGGTGTGCGATCACCACAGGACGCGATGCCCCGAGCGGTTTATCCGGGCACCGAGAGGGTCATACAGGCTTCGCAACGCAATTTACAAAATCGAAATCGGAGGTACAGGGTGCAAGATACGAGTACCTGAACGAGGCCCTTCGAAACTAGGGTTTTCCATGTCCGATACGCGTCCCGAGTCGGTCTACTGTATCCTGGACACAGTGTCCTGTGTTCGGCCTAGGGCTCTGCTGGCGGACACGGCGGAGGCGGCTAAGGCGGCGCTGGCGGCGGAGGGAGCCGGGGACGGCGTCGCCGGGGGCTCGGGACGCAGGCGGCGCCGGCAGAGGGTCGCCGGAGGCGGGCTCGGGCAGGGGTTCGACTGGGAGGAGAGAGAAGGAAGGAGAAGGGGGAGGCCGGCTCGGGCGGCTCACGACGGGTTGGTGGCGGCGGCGCTGGTCTGAGGAGGTCGGCGGGTCTCGGGGGTCGTCGGAGGGGTTCCGGCGGGCGGGGTAGCACCGCGACGTGGCCGGGGAACGCGGAGCCGAGGAGGTCGTGGTCTTCCCGGCGGAGGCGGCGGAGAGCCCGGGCAGTGGCCGAGGGATCCGGTCGCACAGGCGACGTGGGGAAGATGGGGGACCGGGTCGGGTCGGGCGGCGGGCTCCGGGTGGACGGACCCGCCCGACCCGCTAGGGTGGCTGGGCTGGGCTACTGGGCTCGGCCCATTGGGCCGGGCCGGGCCCAAAAAAAAATAAAAACAATAATAATAATAATAATAATAATAATAATTAATTAATTACCTTAAATAATTTTTAGGCATTTAAAAATAGGTCTGAGGCCCAATAAAATCCAGAAAAATTACCCTAAGTCCGGTTTTCTATTTTACACCATAAAATCATATTTTCTTTACATTTTAATATTAGTTATTAGCAATTAAAAAATCATACAATCACCACAGCACTTATATAAATTCCTAAAAATTGTAGAAAAATCCCCAAAAGATTGATTTTAAAAATCTAAAAATTTTAGGGTGTTTACAATCTACCCCCTTAAGAGGATTGCGTCCTCGCAATCGAAGGGTAAACTAAAAAGGCACAAATTTACAGAATTAAAGAATGCTTAGGTTTTACCTGCATCTGCAAATAAGTGTGGATAACGCTGGCGCATAACATCCTCTCGTTCCCAGGTCGATTCGCCAGGAGAGTGCTGTTTCCAAGCTACCCGAACCAGTCTGATTGTCTGCCCTCGTAGTGTCTTTTCACTGGTGTCGAGTATACCCACTGGATGCTCCTCGTATCTCAGGCTAGGGCCCACTGAAATCTCAGAATGATCAACTATATGACTTGGGTCCGTCACGTATCGCCTCAGCTGTGAGACGTGGAATACATCATGCACTCCCTCTAAGGATGGAGGTAATGCAAGATGATAAGCCACCTCACCAATGCGCTCCAAGATATCAAATGGCCCAATATACCTTGGGCTTAACTTGCCTCTGCTGCCAAATCTGATGGTACCTCGAGTGGGCGAGATCCTCCAAAATACATGCTCTCCTTCCTTGAACTCCAGGGGTCGTCTGTGCTCATCGGCCCAATGCTTCTTTCTATCCTGGGCTGCACGGAGATGGTTCTGAATCTGCTTTACTTTCTCCACTGTCTCCGTTACCAACTCTGGACCCAGTAATTGACGTTCGCCAACGTCGCTCCAGCATACTGGCGATCTGCACTTCCTTCCGTACAACGCCTCGAAAGGTGCCATCTGAATGCTTGCCTGATAGCTATTGTTGTAAGAGAACTCCACTAAGTGCAGATGATCTTCCCAAGATCCTCCAAAGTCCAGTATACATGATCGCAGCATATCTTCCAAGATCTGAATTGTGCGCTCTGATTGTCCGTCTGTCTGGGGATGATAGGCAGTACTGAATTTGAGCCTGGTGCCGAGACTCTCTTGCATGCTTCACCAGAAGTGAGATGTAAATCTCGAGTCTCGATCTGATACAATACTAACCGGCACTCCATATAATTTTACGATCTATCGCATATACATGTCGGCTAGTACTTTCGTGGATTGTCCGACTCTGAATGGCAAGAAGTGAGCCGACTTAGTGAGCCGATCCACGATAACCCATACCGCATCCTTTCTACTAGGGCTTCTTGTAAATCCAGTGACGAAGTCCATGGTAATATGCTCCCACTTCCATTCAGGTATGGGAAGTGGCTGCAACATACCTGCAGTCCTTTGGTGCTCGGCCTTTACCTGCTGGCAGACTAAGCATTTTGCCACAAATCGAGCAATCTCCCTTTTCATTCCATGCCACCAGTAATATTATCTTAAGTCCTGGTACATCTTGGTTCCTCCTGGATGAACCGAGTATATGGAGCTATGTGCTTCAGTCATCAACTCCTGCCTTAATTCTCCATTTGGAACATATAGGCGATTTTCGCACCTTAATGTCCCGTCCTCGTGGATGCGAAGTCCCGTCTGCAGGCCTGCTTCTGTTCTCTCTTTCAGCCTTCGGAACCTGGCATCATTAGGCAAAGCTTCTTTGATTCTCTCCACCAGCGATGACTTAACTTCGAGGTTAGCCAGCAAACCATTTTGTCCAGGTAGAACAACCTCTATCTGAAGATCTTGCAAGTCTTGTAATAGCTGAGGCTGCTCCGTTAAGAAATAAGCCGAGGGTTTTCTGCTGAGGGCGTCGGCTACAACATTTGCTTTCCCCGGGTGGTACTGCAGATCTATGTCAAAGTCCACCATCAACTCAAGCCAACGCCTTTGCCTCATGTTGAGCTCCTTCTGAGTATAAACATACTTCAAGCTCTTATGATCAGTGAATATTTCAACCTTCTCTCCATACAGATAATGCCTCCAGATCTTCAATGCAAAAATTACTACAGTTAGCTCCAGGTCGTGCGTTGGGTAATTCTTCTCGTGGACCTTCAGCTGCCTCGATGCATAAGTGATAACCTTGCCATGTTGCATCAAGACACAACCTAGTCCACTACCGGACGCATCACTATAAACAACAAAACCTCCTGACCCTGAGGGAAGAGTCAAGACTGGTGCTGTTGTTAGACGCCTTTTTAATTCTTCAAAGGCATTCTGGCATTCTTCCGTCCATATGAACTCCTGATCCTTCCGTGTCAGCTTAGTCATCGGCTCTGCGATCCTTAAAAAATTTTCTACGAACCGCCGGTAATACCCAGCAAGTCCAAGAAAACTTCTCACTTCTGCAACAGAGGTAGGGGTAGGCCAGATTTCTATAGCAGTGACCTTCTCTGGGTCCACATACAGTCCTTCACCCGAGATAATATGTCCTAAGAATGGCACCTTGTCCATACAGAACTCACATTTGCTGAGTTTGGCATACAGTTTCTCTCTTCTCAAAGTTTCTAGCACAATTCTGAGGTGTTCCTCGTGCTCTTCGTGGTCCTTGGAGTAGACTAAAATATTATCAATGAATACCACCACGAACTTATCCAAGTACTGATGGAAGACTCCGTTCATCAAACTCATAAATACGGCGGGTGCGTTGGTTAAACCAAACGACATTACTAGGAACTCATAATGTCCATACTTAGTCCTGAAGGCCGTCTTTGGGATATCTTCCTTCTTCACCCTAATCTGGTGATAACCGGATCTAAGGTCAATCTTTGAGAATACCCTAGCACCACTCAATTGGTCAAACAAGTCATCAATGCGTGGTAAGGGGTACCGGTTCTTAACAGTTACAGCATTAAGGGCTCTGTAATCAATGCACAACCGCACAGTTCTGTCCTTCTTGGGTACAAAAAGTATGGGTGCTCCCCAAGGTGAAACACTGGGCCGGATAAATCCTTTCTCCAGAAGGTCGTCAACTTGTGCTTTCAATTCCACTAACTCCTTAGGTGTTAGCCGATATACCGATGTAGTGATAGATTAGGCTCCTGGAGTTAGGTTTATTGTGAATTCTATCTCCCGATCAGGTGGTAAACCTGGAAGGTCGTCGGGAAATACATCCACAAATTCCGTTATGATTCTTGGGTAACCTGAATCCTCTTCTACAGTTAATACCCTAAGAGTTGGCTGGATACCTTGTTCTACAGCTCCTCGAAGAAATTCAAACTCAGGATGGCTAGGGGGTTTAAATATCACTTTTTCAAGCCGGCAATCCAGTGTCGCATGGTACTGACTTAACCAGTCCATACCAAGTACAACATCGTAATCAGACATAGAAAAGATCAAGAATTGGGCTCGCATCTCTCGGCCACAGACTACTACCGAACATGATCTACAGATATCACTAACCGGGATAATTCCACCTCCCGTTAGAATTCTCTTCATCTTCGAAAGAGGTGCGGTAGCTACTCTATGTGTGGCTACGAAGCTAGCAGCAATAAATGAATGCGAGGCTCCAGAATCAAATAATGCTATAGCAGGAATTGAAGCTACTAATATGGTACCTGCTATCACTTCGCCTGCAGTAGCTTCCTCAGTGACTGCTAGTGCATATGCCTGACCTCGTCCCTGAGCGGGACCCCTTTGCTGACGAGCTTGCTGGAACATTGCTGCCTGAGGTGGTAGAGGTGGCCTGGCTCCCCCAGGCCCTGTCTGTGTTGCTCCCCCAGCTGGAAGAGCTGCAGGTGGAGCTGGTCGATTCGGAACTCCCTCTCGACGTTCTGAGCAGTCCTTTGAGAAGTGTTGTCCGGATCTGCAAACCAGGCAGAGTCCCAGTTTGCGTCTACATTCTCTTTCAATATGTCCTACTTTGCCGCAGTAATGGCAAGTAGGCAGGTTCTTAGTTGCTGCTCTTGGAAGCGGGCTCTTCTGGGGCCGTTTAGCAGATTCCCCTGGTGATGACTTGGTCGGTGCTGAGAAGAATGGACGTTTCAGGCTTGATTCCCTCTGAGTAACGCGCTCCATCCGACGTGCTGCAGCTAGGACGTCGGAGTAAGATGTGGGCGCGATCGATCCGATTAACTTCTGAAGCTCGAACCTGAGTCCATCAAAGAACTTCTTCGCCTTCTCTTCTTCGGTAGGAATTAGAGAAGGGGCGAAGCGGCTCAGGCGAATGAATTCGGCGTTATATTCCTCCACCGTCATGTTGCCCTGGATCAGGCGGTTGAATCTGTCTCGGAGTTCTGACCGAGCAACAGCAGGGATGTATATTTCCTGGAAGAGTCTGGAGAACTCCTCCCAGGTGACCTGATCATGTCCGAGCCTTCTTTCTTCGGATAGCCACCAATGGTGCGCGTTGTCCGTTAGTTGTATCCTGACGGCAGTCATCCATTTGTCCCTTGGTAGTTCAGCGGCCTCCAACTGATGCTGCGTGTTCGTAAGCCATTCATGAACTTCAATTGGTCCTTCCTTGCCCGAGAAGGTACGAGGCTTAAGTTGACGGAGATCTATGATAGATCCCGTCGCTGGCCGCCTATTTGGTGGATTTGCATGCTCCAATGCTGCGACGAGGCTGTTCCTTAGGTTCTCGGCCTCACGACGTTGGGCCTCCTGTTGGGTCTGCTGTTGGGCCTGCATCATTGCGTAGAACATCTGGAACATTTGCTGGCCGTCCATTGCCTGTCCTGGGGGAAAGACAGGCATCGTAGGAGGGAACTGGGGAGGAGGCGGGATGTCATCACGCCTGAACCTGGAACTTGGCTGGCCAGTTTGATTGTTCTGAGAGGATTGTCCTCTGATATCTGGCATCGTTCCAGCTTCACAGGTAACCACCGCTTCAGGCGGTGTACCCAAGGGGGTCTCGTCACCACTTTTGGGATCCATTACTCTGCATCAAAGGGAAACAATGAGAACGCACAGAGGAATCAAAACATGATGTAATTCAAGCAATTTAATTGAATTCGACATAGAGTCCAAAAACGATTCAATCAATGGATGAGATCCTAAAACTTATCCTATCTCATTGCAGGCCTGTCCGGTCCCTAAGTTGAAACCGAACAATTTAGTTTAGACCAGCATGGGCCACCACAAAAACCATGTCACGCCCCAGTCCCAAAATATCGAGGGACTGGACACGTGGCAATGGCCAGCAGCACGCACTGATGGTCAACCCAATTTAATGGAACCATCAGGGCGCACTTAAGCTGTAAAGAAGGTCTACTACAACAAGTCACACTAATCTCATCCATAAAAGATAAATAAATAAACTGCATAATGGAATAGAAATAAGTAGCAACAAATCTCAACAAGTCGGTCGGAGAAACAATCCGACATATGTCTGAATACTCTGGCTCAGTAGGCCAGGAACAAAAGAGATAAACATAAAGTAAATACTGAGTACGGGATCAGGTACTCAAGAGAAGTCTTCGGCAGTCACCTCGTCTTCAGGGTTCAGTTCTGCTCCAGTATCAAGTCCAGCAATAGCTTCAGCTCCTGTCCCGTATATCTCGGGGTACTGCTCCTCAGCTAAACCTGGGGACATAATCCATTCCAGGTCCTCAGGGGACATAGCAAGGTACAAAAAATACAAGCCAAATAAATAAGCAGTGCAGCAATAAGTAAATAATAGGGTAAACTATGTAACCAGCTAAGTGATATGCAATATGAGAGCATCACTAGAACTCAGGCTGAGACCGCTACAAGCTCTGTGTCGGGGAGCCGGTAGCAGTAATAACACGTAAAGGGTCTAGCTCTGCTGGAGAGTCTACAACCTCACAATAATAGTAGATATATATATAGAACAGCCTGTAGCCTGTGTGTCTCTCCCCACCCAATGTAATCACGTAAACCATGACCATAACGTCTCATGTCCATGTCAGCGGGATTATAACTAATGCAACAAGTCATACTGTCTATAACTAAAATATCTCTGTCAAGTCCTGTATCCTATACAGAATCACCATGAATATCTCAGGAAGATTCTGTCCATGTATAGTGTCAAGTGTCCTGGGTTGTAGGGTACTTGATATGTCAAGTACAAAAGTAAAGGGTATCGTAAATCCATCTCTAAATGACGAACCCAACATCGCGTACGGTGTTGGCACCCGACTAGGATCGGATACTAGGTACGTCATACGTTTCCTAGGTTAAGCAGTTTAAACAAGTTTATATGAATTTACACTAGACATCTAGCAAAGTATTATTACAGGAAATATGAAAATAAAGACTGTAAGTTGGCAAGGTGCACTTGCCTGATGTTTGGATTCCACTTAGGTCCTGTTCTCGAAAATTTCCAGAGATGTCTCCAAAAGCTGAAATAAACAGTACCATCACGCTCAGAAGGTGTCAAATAGCTAGGAACGCCTGTCCTTGGGTCCAATTTGGAGACAAGGGCAAAACGGTAATTTTGGACCAAAACGGGATCCACCGGTGGGCCCGCTTTGTACCGAAAAATGTGTCAGGGTCAACGGTCTCAAAATTCACCAAATTTAGTGTTAACAGGTTAGGAACGCTGATACAAACCCAACAGAACTTTCAGATTTGAATTCCGATGAGCCGATCCGAAATCACCTGTCGAGCGGGGCCTGTGGGGCCCACGACACGCGATTTCGTCAACGTTCTCAGAATCGAACCAAACTTGACCCACAGGACCAGCATATTGCTACGAGTTCGATGGCGCAAGTTTTGTCTCGATCCGACGTGTGTGCACGAAGTTAGGGTAAATTGCAGAAAAGTCGGATACGGGGCGATGTCCGCGGATACGCGTTGATTTTGGGGTGCACGCACACCCGAATCCACTTCTGCAAAATCCCACACGTCCGTATCGACGACGCGCACGTATCTGTGAAGACCGCACGTGACCAAGTCGTCCCGTTTGGCGGGGCGTACTCAGTTCCGGGGTAAAACATGGTCTGATTTTTCCTGTTTTTGGATCGCGGTGTGCGATCACCACAGGACGCGATGCCCCGAGCGGTTTGTCCGGGCACCGAGAGGGTCATACAGGCTTCGCAATGCAATTTACAGAATCGAAATCATAGGTACAGGGTGCAAGATACGAGTACCTGAACGAGGCCCTTCGAAACTAGGGTTTTCCGTCTCCGATACGCGTCCCGAGTCGGTCTACTGTATCCTTGACACAGTGTCCTGTGTCCGGCCTAGGGCTCTGCTGGCGGACACGGCGGAGGCGGCTAAGGCAGCGCTGGCGGTGGAGGGAGCCGGGGACGGCATCGCCGAGGGCTCAGGACGCAGGCGGCGCCGGCAGAGGGTCGCCGGAGGCGGGCTCGGGCAGGGGTTCGACTGGGAGGAGAGAGGAGGAAGGAGAAGGGGGAGGCCGGCTCGAGCGGCTCACTGCGGGTTGGTGGCGGCGGCGCTGGTCTGAGGAGGGCGGCGGGTCACGGGGGTCGTCGGAGGGGTTCCGGCGGGCGGGGTGGCGCCGGGACGTGGCCGGGGAACGCGGAGCCGTGGAGGTCGTGGTCTTCCCTGCGGAGGCGGCGGAGAGCCCGGGCAGTGGCCGAGGGATCCGGTCGCACAGGTGACGTGGGGAAGATGGGGGACCGGGTCGGGTCGGGCGGCGGGCTCCGGGTGGACGGACCCGCCCGACCCGCTAGGGTGGCTGGGCTGGGCTACTGGGCTCGGCCCACTGGGCCGGGCCGGGCCCAAAAACAAAATAAAAACAATAATAATAATAAAAACAATTAATTAATTAATTAATTACCTTAAATAGTTTTTAGGCATTTAAAAATAGGTCTGAGGCCCAATAAAATCCAGAAAAATTACCCTAAGTCCGGTTTTCTATTTTACACCATAAAATCATATTTTCATTATATTTTAATATTAGTTATTAGCAATTAAAAAATCATACAATCACCACAATACTTATGTAAATTCCTGAAAATTGCAGAAAAATCCCCAAAAGATTGATTTTAAAAATCTGAAAATTTTAGGATGTTTACACGACGTCATCCCAGAAGATTTCTCTGAACTGCCTACATCTCCGGAGCCATGCACTCGGGGAGTTCTGCTGCCCGGTCAGCGGACGGGGGTCGAGGGGGCAGCTCCCCCCGTGGGGGTTCAGGGGCGAAGTCCCCAAAAGTTATTCAGATTTCACAATCTGGATATATCAAGACAACTGTCATCAAGAAAAAAAGCCATCATCTATCAAGGAAAGATGCCAAGCTATGCCATCATCATTTTTAGACTCTGAAGAAGCATGCATCTACTATAGTCTGTAATGAGTCTTAGGAATAATTGTAAACACAAGAAATTGATGGAAAAAAATCTAAAGTTAGGGTAAAAAATAACCCAGGATCATTTTCGGCTGAGAATCGGCATACCGACAGTATACTGGAGTATACCGACGGTATACCGATTTTATATAAATGTTGCTCTCTATTGTTTGGACCGGCATACCGACGGTATACTGGTCTATACTGACGGTATACCGGTTTATCACAATTGGCAATCCAACGGTCGAATTTTGTGCATTAAATGATCCCAATGGTCATATTTGTAGGCGTTGCTACTGTAGACCAGTAGTATACCGACGGTATACCGTACGCAGGCTGAAAGATATATTTTTGCTCTTTCTTTGTGTTGGCCTATATAAAGCATTGAAGTCCTTCTTTCAAGGTTGATCCCTTTGAGCCTAATTTTTTTTTATCTACCAAAGGCCATCCACAAATACTCCACCAAAGCTTTTATTTGCCTATCCACAAATTGTGTTAGAGTGTTCTTGAGTTGTAAAAGTTAGATCTTTATATTTGTTGTAAGAAGATCAAAACCATATTGTAAGAGGTTGAAGTGTACAAGCCTTCGGATCAAAACTTGTGTCAAGTTAAAGAGCCTTCGGATCAAAGCTCTTGTGTAAGAAGTCAACGGACCTTCGGATCAAAGCTCGTGGTGTAACTATTTTGCTAATAGTGGATTCAAGCCGGATAAGAGTTTTCGGTACTGGAGTGCCTCGAGGAGGATACCAAGATACATCGGGTGTCAGTATTCTTATTGCTTTACTTATTGCACACTTAAATTTTAAATTTTCTATTATTAATCATTTGTACTTCATTTATTAGCTTTACCCTATTCACCCCCTCTAGGGTTCCTCCAACTGTCGCCTCCACCAAGAACTCCTCTCCGTCGGGACTCTTCGGTATGATCATCTTCTTCGCTTCAGAAGCCATTGAAGAGATTGGTTGGATAGAGAAAGGAGATTGAAAAACATAAAGAAATAATTAGATAAAAAATGAGAGAAATATAAGGTGAATGCACGAATAAGAGTAGGTTATACAGTTTTAGATATAGTGAGTAGGTTTTAGATAACTAGTAAATTCGGGGGGCTGCCACCACCGCGGCGGGTGGGGGTGAGGGAGGGGAGGGGGTGAATGGGAAAGAGAGAGAATATTTTTTTTTAAATTTTTGTTTTTTTAAAACAGACACTAACAGTCAAATCTGACTGTTTGTAAACGGTAGGGGACATTTTGATCGAGTCATATATTGCGGGAGGGTTTAATTGTTATATTTATCTATCGAGTCTTATTTTGCTAACGAGGCAAATTGAATGAATTTTTTTTGTACTTTATCCCATTTATATCTCAATATTTTTTTACTATTTCCGTACAAACCCAATCCATTATATATTTATTTTTTGTTACAAATTTGGGTCTCAAATATTTATTTTTTGCTCCATCTACTATTATTGATGCTCTTAGAGTATAGCATAGTACTCATCAAATTTCACAAGTTGAGCTTGTTCACGAGTTTACGAGAGAGCTTGGTACGTCAAATGAGTTTATTTTCATGTGCAATACTCGTAAAAACTAAAAATATGTTAAATCGATTTCAGGAATCGATTATACATTTTAAGATCTTAAAAGATTAAGCAAATTAGGACTATAAGCAATTATATAAAATAATTACCATAAATTAAAAATCTAACTTACCAGTTTTAATAATTGTCTATTAGTTAATTATATAAGTGAATATAAATTTACTTTTTATATATACAACAACGAGGGTGTGTCGTCTTTTCCTAAGGGTTGTTTGTTTCGCAAACGTAGAGCAAAGTAAAAAATTTAGAAGTAGAGAGTTTGTGTGCGCATTGCGTATGCGCGTCATGCGCAAGCATATTTTATGAGTTCCTTCGTTTGGATGGTTGTTGGAAGTGAGTTAAAAAGTTAACTTTTTGTAGTTCCTATGTTTGGCTGGTTGTTTAAGTGGTAGTTGAGAAGTGATATGGTATTCCACCTTTGAATATGGTGAGGTTACCCACAATTAATATTATTCATTATTTTTTGTATAGATTAAAATTTTAAATATTAAGTATTATTATTAAATAAAATAAATATTAATTTTTAATCCAACATTATTAATTTTAAATAATATAAATAATAATAATAATAATTATTAATATTATAGAAAACATAATTATTAATGAAAAAAGTCTTTGACATAAATACTTAGGAAAATATTATTGTTATTATTATTATGATTCTTTAATATAAATAATAATAATAATAATAATAATAATAATAATAATAATAATAATAATAATAATATTATTATTATTAAATAATATAAATTAAGTATTAATTTTAATCCCATAATATTATTATTAAATAATATTTTAAAAATTATTATGAATACTATTTTAGCCACATCACATTCTCTCTCTCCACACATCTCCTCTCTCCCACCCCTCTTCCATTCAGCCAAAATAATCACCGATGTCCCAGCCTTGTGCTCTCCCCACTCGCCTCAGACCTGTCCTCGCCCTCGCTCGCCGGCGGAGATCCCCTCGCCAACGGACATCCGCTCGCCGGTGGACATCCTCTCGTCCCAGACTATTCCTCGTCGCCGCTCGATGGTGGAGGTCCGCACGTCCCCCGCTTGTCGACTTTGACATCGTCGCAGTATGTTCGCCTCGCCCGGTGCTCGTCGTCGTTGCCCAATGTTTATTCTATTGTTGGCCCAGTGTTTATGTTGAGTTTTTAAATATGGCTAATTATTTAAGTTTAGCATTATGATAATCGATCAATCATTATAGTATCTTCTTCTTAAACTCAGCATTGTCCAGATATGTAATATTTGCTTCTGTATATTTTCTTGATCGTCTAACATGTACTTACATAAAGCAAAAAGCAAGATCAGCAATAGACATATGATATATGACGATGAGCCTACAATTTATCTAGAGCCTCTCAATCGGGGGTTCGCTTCTCGGTCAGCGGACCGGGGTCGAGGGGGCAGCGCCCCTCGTGGGGGTTCGGGGGTGAAGCCCCTGAAAGGTATTCAGATTTCCAGATCTGATTATCTTTGGACAACTGCCGTCAAAGGAAAAAGCGTCTTCAAGTCAGCAGATGTTTCAGAAGTTTGGCGTCATCAGTTGTGAGCACCCTGATTTTTTATATAGGGTTAGTTCAGTAATTAACAATTAGTTTTTTCATTTTAAATATTTGTTTGATAATTTAATTAAACTTTGGAAACCAGCCACCATGGTTTTAAGATCTTGAGTGCAACACTAGCCTTTTCCTTTCAACCAACCTAGCATGCTAGACTTAGACGAGTCAAATTAGGCTCCTACCATGACTGTCACTCACAAATTCGTAATCCCATGCCTTGTTTTGGTCGCACAACTTACGCGACACAATTACAAGAAAACACTGATTAATTAGCTCTTTTGTTGTGGCGTACGATTTTAGCACGCTACCCCAACCTATTGCTTCCAACTAAATCTATACTATGAGCCTAAGTGGTCCAATTACGCACATGACACTCGAGTTGCGTTATTCGAACCCCCTGCATGCTTCCAATATAATATTAAATAAAAAATAAAATTTATGGATTTATTTAATTAATTTAATATTCATTCATATTTGGTAAATATCTTTTGAATTAATATGAATTGGTTGTAAATTATTTGTTAGAGGAAATATAAATTTTCTAAAAAAATTTCCAAGTGCCTAACTATTTTTAGAAATTTTCTACATATAAATATTGAATAGATTAAAACAAAAGAAAAGGAAAAGAAAAGAAATAAAGCAAACCCTACCCGCTAACCTAACTAAACCCAAAACCTAAAACTACCCAAGCCCAGACCCCAACCTGTGGCTAGTTCCCTTCCCATCTACTTATATATATATATATATGTATATATATATATATATGTATATATATATATATATATATATATATATATATATATATATATATAACTAAAACCTTAACCCTAATCCTAAACCACCTCCACCATCACCCACACCTACATATAAATATTAAATATTTATTCGATAATTTAATTAAACTTTGGAAACCAGCCACCATGGTTTTAAGATCTTGAGTGCAACACTAGCCTTTCCCTTCCAACCAACCTAGCATGCTAGACTTAGACGAGTCAAATTAGGCTCCTACCATGACTGTCACTCACAAATTCGCAATCCCATGCCTTGTTTTGGTCGCACAACTTACGCGACACAATTACGAGAAAATACTTATTAATTAGCTCTTTTGTTGTGGCGTATGATTTTAACACGCTACCCCAACCTATTGCTTCCAACTAAATCTATACTATGAGCCTAAGTGGTCCTATTACGCACATGACACTCGAGTTGCGTTATTCGAACCCCCTGCATGCTTCCAATATAATATTAAGTAAAAAATAAAATTTATGGATTTATTTAATTAATTTAATATTCATTCATATTTGGTAAATATCTTTTGAATTAATATGAATTGGTTGTAAATTATTTGTTGGAGGAAATATAAATTTTCTGAATTTTTTTCCAAGTGCCTAACTATTTTTAGAAATTTTCTACATATAAATATTGAATAGATTAAAACAAAAGAAAAGGAAAAGAAAAGAAATAAAGCAAACCCTACCCGCTAACCTAACTAAACCCAAAACCTAAAACTACCCAAGCCCAGACCCCAACCAGTGGCTAGTTCCTTTCCCATCTACTTATATATATATATATATATATATATATATATATATATATATATATATATATATATAAAACTAAAACCTTAACCCTAATCCTAAACCACCTCCACCATCACCCACACCTCCACCCTCGTCGACCACCCTGACCCCTCGCCGCCGCCGTCGCCACGCCGAAGCAGCGCCGGAGCGCCACCGCGCGCAGTCACGCGGTGTACACAGCAGCCATGTGCCCCCCCTTCGCACAGAGTTCCTTCCTCCTCGCTCATTTGTTTCGTATTCCATCTTCGCTGGTATGTTCACAACCTAACCCCCTATGATTCTCTTCAAGTGGAACGAATTTAGGCACCCGGATTTGATCGAAAAATTGACCGGAAGTTGGCCGAAAAACTGTTCAAAAACAGTTCAGAAATTCAATCCTAGTACCCCTGTTCATGTCCAATTTTCTACCAACTCTTAATTATTTTCAAAATATAATTGAAAGGATTTTTTCACAATATAACCAAGATTTTTACTGTTCTTTTAATTTTTAGTAGTTTGCTTTAATGGTTAAATTATTCTGATTTTAAAACGACCAAAAACTTATTTTTAAAATACCAAAATCTCTGGTACGGGGGTATGTTCCGCCAAACGAGGCCACGTCATTGCGTGTGGATTGCACTGAATGGTGCGTAACGTAAACGCCAACGTGTGGGCTTTCGCGAAACTTGATTTGGACGTGTGTGCACGCCGAAATCAACGCGTATCCGCCGAAAAATATCGTATCGGCCTATTCTGGTACCTCGCCATAACTTCGTGTGTACTCGTCGATCGCAAAGAAACTTATACCTTTGGATTCGCATCGTTACGCTGGTCCTGTGACCCAAGTTTGGTTCGAATATAAGAACGTTGACGAAATACCATTTTGTGGGCCCCACGGTTCCACATGATAGACAATTTTATGATCGGCTCATCGTAATCCAGTTTTGGATGTTCTATTGGGTTCGTATCATCGTTCTAGACTCGTAGACACTAAGTTTGACAAATTTGGAGAACTTTGTCTCTGGTATATTTTTTGGTGCGAAGTGGGCCATATGTGGACTCCGCTTTGACCCAAAACTGTCAAATCTGTCCCTGTGTTCAAATTAGACTTATGGGTAGTCAATTCTAGCTATTTCAAGTATTTTGAGAATATTGGTGAAGTTTGTTATCCGGAGATGTACGTGTAGATTTTACTTTTCTAGGAGCAGTTACCCGAGTTCAGAACCCAGACAAGTGTACCTTGCCAAACTTACAGTAGATCCTATTATATTATCTGTTTGTATTTATACATATATATTCTTATGATGTGCCTGCTCAGCCTAGGACCGTGAGATGTTGCTTAGCGTCCGAACAAGATTCGGGTGTCGACGTCGTACGCGGAGTCGTGTAACGTCACTTAGAGAGTTGATTCCACGATCCTATTTTTATGTGCTTGCTTTACCAAGTACGTTATACCGTAGGACACTTGACATTATTTTATGTGGTAGAATATTTCTTGAGTTATTCATGGTGATTCTGTAGGCTTCCAGGATTCGTAATATGAGACTTGCATATTATATGGATATTATTATGACTCGTTGTACTAGCTAGAGGTTATTATCTTGCGTGTTATGGACATGAGAAGTTGTGGACATGAGACGTAAGGTTACATTGGGTGGGGAGAGACACACATGCTACAGGTTGATTATGTTATATATATACTATGTTACTGGAGGTGCTTTAGTCTCTATACTAGAGCTTGGCACATTTATTGGCCCTACGAGATACTACTTGCTGCTATGGGCTCCCCGACACAGAGCCTGTAGTGGTCTTAGCCTGAGTACTAGTGATGCTCTCATTTATATTTTACTTAGCTAGTTACATAGCTTGCCCTGAGGATCTGTTCTTACTTACTGTATTTTATTTTGGCTTGAGTGTTTATTGTACCTTGCTATGTCCCCTGGGGACTTGGATCCGAATTATGTTCTCAGGTGTAGATGAGGAGAGCTATCCTGAGGTTTAAGGGCATATGCTACTATTGGAGACGCACATGTTATAGAGGATGAGGTTGTTCCAGAGGACTTCTCATGAGCACACAGTATTCTCACCATTCATTTATTATGCTTAGTATTCTTAGATATATGATCTTGTAGTGACTTCTGGATATTCTACTTGGAGTTATTTTTCTTTCTATTTTGATGACGTGTTGTTTCCCGTGACATTATTATATTGCTTTGATTGGAAAAATCATTTTATATTATTGTGACTGGACTTGTCTCTTTGTGATTTTGTTACTTATTATGGATGAGATTAGATATATAAACTGTGACAGGTATTCATAGACCATTTATATGTATTATAGCTTAAGTGCACTCTAAAGGGTCCATTAAATTGGGTTTGCCCATTAGAGTTGTGCTGCTGGCCATTGCCACGTGGCTAGTCCCTTGGTAGTTTGGGACTGGGGCGTGACATCAGTGCTCTTGGTTTTCATATATAATTTGATATTTTATTTGAGTCTAGGACTTATGTACATCGAGTTGCACTGGCATAACCCAAGTCCACTAAAATAAACCCATGAACCTATCTACAAATCAGTTCACATTCATTCACAAAGCCTACCATATTTAGCAACCGAACTCGGACCGAATTCATGCCGAATTCGCACCGAACTCGATTACCCTTTTGGTATGAAATCAACAAGTTTAATTAGCTCCTGATTTCTTGGCCTCCAACGGTCAAAAATTTAAATATTCCCTATCGAAGTCTGGCCGAACTCGGTTTGGTAATAAACCCATGAACCTATCTACAAATCAGTTCACATTCATTCACAAAGCCTACCATATTTAGCAACCGAACTCGGACCGAATTCATGCCGAATTCGCACCGAACTCGATTACCCTTTTGGTATGAAATCAACAAGTTTAATTAGCTCCTGATTTCTTGGCCTCCAACGGTCAAAAATTCAAATATTCCCTATCGAAGTCTGGCCGAACTCGGTTTGGTAATAACCTATAAATAGAGTTAAAATTCACACTCTTATTCACTCAACCATTCTTAATCTTTTTATCCTATAGTGAGTAAACCCTCAGAGCCTAAACATTTTTATCTCCAAGAGCAACTCCCTAGCCTTCCTAGTGTCAAGTGCGGTCTCGGTCAAGAAGTCTACATAGTTGTAAAAAACTTGGCTCCATCAGTTTCTCTCTCTCTCTCTCTCTCTAGCTGTGAAGTTGTGAGCCTTCAGATCAAAACTCTTGGTGTGTGAAGTTGCAAGACTTCGAACCAAATCTCGTGGTGTAAAGAAGTGGCAAGTCTTCAGATCAAAGCTTGTGATTCACTATTGGTAATTATAGTGGATAAAACTTCGAGCAAAAATTCTCGGGACTGGACTAGTCCTCTCAGAGAAAAACCAGTATATATCGTGGTGTTTGCGTTTGCTTTCTCTTACTCTTACTGCTTTATATTACTGTCTTGCATATACACAGTTAATTATTTACTGTCTTCATTCTGCTTAATTTTTAATTAGGTAAATTATTCTGCTGTACTCTATTCATCCCCCTCTAGAGTTGCCATACACGGTCCTTCAACTACTTCCGGCCTCCACCCCAAAAAATAACCAAACAACTGAACTTTTGAAACTGTCGTTCACTTTCGAGTTTTTGGCAGTTCTGGGATGTAGTTTCGTGAACCAAACAGCCCCTAATAGTGTAGTTTATAATTTGCTTTGTTTGGGTACGACTAATTTGGCTATTTTTTTTGGTAATGCGGGCCTGCCTACGGATCCCATTTGACTATGAAATGGTGATTTTCGACACTGTCCAAAATGGACTTCTGGATAGTTATTCTTTTCCTTTGATATAATTTGAGACTCTTGGTGATATTTATTTCAACATCTGTAAATAATTTTTTTATGAAATTTTTTGAGTTACCTCCCTCTTTATTTATCCATATTCATGATATATCCTATATTATTTTTATAATGTACAAGACTCTCCACTTTTGACGGAATCCGTCAAGAATTGACGGTCAACCCATTTGACCAATTTTGTTGACGAAAATACCACTCATTTATTTTTCTATTCCTTTTCCTCTTCCCTCTCACCCCCTCCTTCCCGCCACCGCAGTCGCCCTATCCCCCCTCCCCGCCACCGTCGTCACCCTCTCTCCGCACCTCCCTTCCTGCCACCGTTGCTGCCCCCGTCCCCCTATCTTCCCTTTCACCCCTCTCCTCCTCCCCCCTCCCCGCCACCGCCTCCCGTCCCCAACCCCCCTCTCCGACACCGCCTCTGCCCCCCCTCTCCACCCTCGTCCTCCTCGTCACTGCGATTGCTGTCGCCAAGCGCTCGCGAGCAGCAACAATCGAGATGGCGGGGAGGGCGGGGATGGGAAGGGGGGACGGCGGCGGTGTTGGGGAGGGTAGACGGAGTTGGGGATGGAGGGCGACAGCGGTGGCGGGGAGGGGGGAGGAGGAGAGGGGTGAGAGGAAGGGGGGTAGCGGTGCGGTGGGAAGGGGGTGGGGACGATGGCGGGGAGGGGGGACGGCGGGATAAAGTGCAAGAGATAAGAGAGGTATTTTCGTCTAAAATTTTTAGTCAAATAGGTTAACGGACGTATTCTGTCAAAAGTGAAAGAACTTATACATTATGAAAATAATATGAAATACATCCGAAATATGGATAAATAAAGCAAAACGTAACTCAAAAAATTTTGTTTTTAATTCAATTTCTCGTGCTCTTCTGTATATGACACGATCGTGTCTGATATGTAAATCTTCGTCAAATGTCAAATCATGCTAGTATACATTGCCAAATATTACACTTATATTATGTTCTGCTTGTTTTTTGTTACAATTTGTGCTATACTTGTATATCCTTAAATGACTTTGTTCATAGATTTGTTCTAGTGTGACTTGTATATTCTTGACGCAAATTTAACCCGAGGACATGGATCACAGTTGCATTCATGATAGACCCGTGATAGATTAGTGCATATCATATAGCTTACTTGTCGTAGTCGTAATCTCGGTCCATTTAGTATCATATTTTGATGTACTTACTGATTGATTGATGATATTGATATAATATAGATCGGTGGTTGTCGAGTCACTTAGGCACTAAGCGGTCGTTCTCCATGTGGTTTTTATAGTTGCTAGTGGAGTAGACAACCAATAAAAGTTTGATGGCGTACGCGAATATGCGACGACGTAGAGAGGCTCCAATAAGAAGCAATACCTGACTACATATTTTATCAAAATAATTTTACAAACATTATGGACCAATGATTTACTTTTACAAGATTAAAATTTACTAAATTTTTGTTCTACAACATAAATATGCATGAAACATCCTTAAAATATGCATACTATGCAAAAATAAATAGTGGTAAAATAGTAAAACAAATCAAATATATCAAGCACCTAGGCGACAATTGGACCTTCTCATCGCGGACCCGCTTACCACCGTTTAGAACCTCGATATAGATTTATAGATGAATGATAAGCTAGATTGATGGTTGATTCGCGATTAGACGTGTTGACTCATAATATTATCGGGTGGGAAGAATGATTACTACAAGTTGGACTATTTTATATACATTATCCATCTCAAGTATCGAGAATGTCCTATGAAGTTATGAAGATGATTTTATAGGAGTATTTTAATAAATTATTTATCACAAATAACGAGGAAAATATAGTACTCTTAGATTCCAACAACCTAAATCCAATATCAAGAGGTGCATAATGTTAAAAAATAGAGTAAAGTATTTAAATGGACAAAAATAACGGCACTGAAACTTTGAAGAGACACCATGATATTTGTTTCGTTAAGGACTAAGTAGGTGCTTGACAAAAAAGTTGATAGCCGATCATCAAGGATCTTCAATAGAAATATTTATTTATTCTATTGCTCGTAACAAAATTAACATAAACAATATATTATTTATGATGAAAAATCGTTCACATTTTGTGAGAGTAAACTATATTATAATTCAAGTAGTATACTATATCCATGTTTGACTAAAGTTTCTAGATCTACTAGTATAACAGAAGTTGTTAAAAATTTTGAAAAAAATATTTTTGAAAATATGAGCACGTTCTCTTAAACTTGGATATAAGAACTAGTAAACTAAATTATTTTTTATTTGTATAAAGGCACATTATTTAGATGCAAAATGAGTTTTAAAAAGTAATTTTTATGTCTAAGACTGTTAAAATTTTCGTATACTAGATCTGCAATCGACAAAACTATGTTACAAATTTTACGTGAATATGATATTCATAATAAAAGAAATTTTTTTTAATGCTAGTAATGATACATATTGTATCAATATTTTGATATCTCAAATTCTTACTATATTAAAAGGACAAAATTTTTATTTAAGATTTACTTGTCATATTGTTAATTATAATTAGTCATAATACATTCAATATTTTTAAGTAAAATTTAAAAATATTATAATATGTCTAATTAGTTTGAGTATTTTACCATGTAAGCCACAAGTTTTTAAAACGTTATGTGTACAATATGGTTTGAGATTTGTTAAAGATGTATCATATAGATAAAATTTTACCTATTTGATGTTGAAATCATGTATTAAATATAAATATATTATTACACACTATGTTATTTGTGATTATGATGATTGGTTAATTGTTATTTATTTTTTGAATTATTTTACAATATTACATCTATTTTATTTGGAGTTTATTGTCCAACTGCTTTAGTTATAATAATGTTTCTCGTTTCTTTTTAATAATATTGCTCATGGTTTTGATAATGTCATTTCTAAAATGGAAGTAAAATTTCTTAAATATTGACATAAAATATCTCATTTATATTATTTTTTAGATCATAATATAAAATTAGAAGCTGTACTTATATTCTTACCCGATTTTTAAGACAATATGAACATTAAAATAATTAGTTTAAAAATATAAATTAAAGAATATTTAGATGCTCTAATTAGTTTTTAAGAAAAAAAGTTATATCGAACTAACCCGGACGTGTTGTTCAAGGTAGTAGTAGCTCTGTCTTGATGTATAAGTTTTCCAATGCTAAGAATATAATACAAATAATGAAACAAAAAAAAATTTCTCTCCAAACTCAAAATTTATTTTTGTATTTAACTGCTATGATGACGACGTATTTGGATCATAATTTTCTTAAAATTTTAGAGTGGTTTAAAACAGACAAAAAAATGCATCTTATACTTTATTCTTTGGCATTGATTTGGTTTCGATGTCCATGGTAGCATCGAAATCTTATTTCAGTGCATGTGAGAAAATGATGCTGCCAGCTATTTCGAAAGTCTACGTTTGTGTTCAAGATTAGGTTTGTGCGAAATAATGGACTCAACACTTAATATATGGAAGTGCCGACATTAATGAACTAGACTTTCAAACTCTTACTATATATGAGGATACAAGAACTAAAGAATGAAGATAACGAAGATCGTAACAAAGATTAAAAAAAACTAGATAAAGACCGAAAATCAAATTGAAGATAAAATATATATTTACTTTCAACGTTTCCAAATAAAAATAAAAATATTATATTAATTTTATCAAACAAATAAAATGACTAAATAGTTTTTGTTTA
Organism: Iris macrosiphon; assembly: GCA_036927795.1. Classification (NCBI taxonomy): domain Eukaryota; kingdom Viridiplantae; phylum Streptophyta; class Magnoliopsida; order Asparagales; family Iridaceae; genus Iris; species Iris macrosiphon. The sequence goes on from JAYESA010000004.1 coordinate 190,649,018, forward strand.
CATTAGTTATAATTTTCTTATAAGCAAAAGCACCCTCGTTTTCTTCTAAAGTCCAACATTTTTTTTTGGAGATTTTTGTCAAAAAAGAAAGAAATTTTGACTTACACTCCATTTTATTTACCATATTTAAGGATGTACCCCACAGTTTGACATAATGCACAAGATCTTCCACTTTTGACGAAAACCGTCTAGGACTAACGGTCAACTACTTTGACCCAAAAAATATGACCAAAATGTCCCTTCCCATTGTCTTCTTCCTCTTACCACTCACCTCTCCCCCCTCCCGAGGACAGGCTGTTGCCGTTCCCCCACCACGCGCTAGACCCCCACCCGCCACCGCCCCAACCTTCTCGCGCTCGATCCCACCTCCCCGATGCTCGCCCACCACCTCACCGCGCCCGACCCCCTCCCCGCTCTCACCCCGAGCTCGCCCCTCATCCCTCCCCCGTCGTCAACCCCCCCGCTACCACCCCACATTCTCCTCCCTCCCTCCCCCACCGTCGCTCACCCCCCTTAACACATACCCTGTACACCCCCCCCGTCGTTGCTATTGTTGTTTCTGCTGCTACCCGCGGGGAGGGGAGGGGGGCGAGCGCGGGGATGGGGGAGAGCTCGGGGTGAGCGCGGTGAGGGTTCGGTGGCAGGGAGGGTGGAGGTCGACCGCGGGGGAGGGAGGTAGGGTGAGCGCAGGGAGGTGGGGGCGAGCTCGAGGAAAGAGTATGGATTGGGGCGGTGGCGGGGAGGGGGGGGGGGGGGTCGACGGTGGAGAAGGGAGGAGGGGATATTCGCCAATAAAATTTAAAAGTTCTAAAAGAGCTTGATTTAATTGAAAATGAAAGAAAGTATAAAAAAGTACTGGACGGACAATATAAGTACAATATTTTTTTATCTGGGGTATGGCGATGGACAATGAGTGTTATGACATCTCCTTTACTCCGTGGACAATCCGATGCAGGATGAAGAAGCTTATGTTCTCTCTTCGCTCGTCGCGGTATACTCTCTCTCTGTATTGGTCGGGGGTGGTATGCTCTCTCTCTGAAGCAGAAGAAAAAAGCCAGCCCTTTGAACGTTCAAGTTGCTCCTATTTATAGACATCGTGCTGATGGGCTATAAGTTTAGCATATGCCTCTGTTTTGTGGCCGCATAAAGGCTCCTTCAATAGAATGCGGTTGCAACTGTAGCTGCATGCCATGGGCAGATTATCATGTGGTCTTGGTTAAGATATGTTGTTGAAGAGATCTCAGAATTATTTTTAATCCGTTGTGTGCGTGACTTGGTCAGCTGGACACGTAGTCAGTACCGACTATACGAAGATCTCTTTAGTTGTAACAGAAAGATCTTGTGAGTTGGAGGTCACATAGCAACTTGGCCGCATGTGTCTTTCTGTGGCCGCATGGCATCGTAGCCATATACACGCTCTCGTTGGGCCTTGGTCGAATGGACACTTTGGTCGTATGGCGTTTTGGCTGTCTGCAAGCTCTCATCGGGCTTTGGTCGAATGGACACTTAAGCCGTATGGCATTATTGCCGCATGCGAGATCTCGTCGGGCTTCGGTCGAATTGACACTTAAGCCGCATAGTGACGAGGCCGCATGGGTTTTGTAGCCGCATACGTAGGACACGTGGCATGACACGTTTGTCGAAGCAATTAACGTATTGATGTGACTTATTGTATTTTCCTGAGCCATCGTCTTCATGAGTCTCGAAGTGTCTCAGAGTGATAAGTGATGTGTCAGAGCTTCTGACAGACATCAAAATCTGGGTCAGGGGGGTTTTATGCGGCCTCCCTGCTCTGTGTTCGTTCAGGCCGCATATAGTATACTATGCGACTTCTCAGCGACTTGGTTGTTCAGGCCACATTTGGCTTTTCTGCGGCTTGATTGTTCATGCCGCATGTGGCTTCTCTACGGCTTGATTGCTCAGGCCGCATGTGGCTTTTCTGTGGCTTGTTTGTTCAGGGCGCATCTGGCTTTTCTGCGGCTTGGTTGTTCTGTTGAGGTGGCATTGTCACTACCCAATTCTAGAAAATAGGATTTTTTTTATTTGGTAAATTGTGTATTGTTCATAATTAATTATATTTATATTTAATTGTTGATTGTATTATTTTTCTATTGATTGTTTTAGGGTTTTGGCTAGTCTGGACCCATGTCAGACCCTAGTGGACCCATGTCCGACCCAACCAACACCCTTGTGAGACTTATTTTTGGGTTTTGAATTATTATTATATTTTATTTTAGTTAGTTGGAGGGATTAGGAGTTAATTTGAGTACTTTTGGAACCCTAAACCCAAATCCCAATTAGCATGACTAAAGGAGAGGGTGTTTTAGTCATCTGTCTTAGTGGAAATCCTATTTCTTTTGCTTGGCTGACCCCCCCTTTCCCAGACCAGAACCGAACCCCCCCTCTTCTTCATCACTTCTTCTTCTTCTCCACTCCTTCTTCTTCTTCTTCTTCTTCTTCTTCTTCTTCTTCCCACTTCCTATTCCAAGTAAGTATTCTTATTTTCTTCTCTTCCTTCTTCCATTTCTTTTATTTGTGTGAACCCTAATATTTTGATTTTTTTCTAACCTAGGTGTGTAAAGCATAGACTTAGTGTGGAGGATTGATTTGGAGGCTTGGAGCTTGAGGGTGGTGATTTCAAGGGTTTTGGAGACTTTGGCCTTGGAATTCCAACTCTCAAAAGGTAAACCCTAACTTTTCTCTTAGTAATTACTCTATTATAGTGTAATTAGTAGTTTAGAACCTTCCTAGACCTTAAGGCTACCCGTGGGAGGAAGTTGGAACTTGTTTGGTTGTATTTGGAGACTTTGACATTAGATTTTGTGTCAATTTTGGGTAAAATCCGAGATTGGCCCAATTTTGGGTGATGCCCTAGGTTAGACGAACCTAGGTAGACGTGCTCGGGTGTCTTGAGGGTAAGTACGTGTCTCCGTTCGGACACGTCAGGTCGTATCGCGGAGAAATAGGCATTTCGGGCAATTTGGGGGTTTTCGTCGTCGTAGGTTCTATGTGCGTGCGCATTTTTGCCACGAACCTAGAATCGACGAGTTAGCATTTTTTCTAGGATCTAGACATCGTTTAGAACCTGTGGATAAATTTTGGGCCGATTCCGAGTAGGTTTGGTGTGCGTTTCATGAGGTTTTGCGAATTGCACACAACGTGTTCGTCGAAATGACCGAACGACCATTTTGACTTGGTTTTTTGGTTTCGGGCTCGTGCCCGCGTTGGTTTAGCTTTAGAGAGTGTGTGCTAGAGTTCTCGGGTTGTATTTTATATATATATATATGTATTTGCGTGTGTTGGGGTGGTTGTGCGTGTGTTGGTGGGGTGTTGGGTGTGTTATGTTGTGTGTTGTGTGTGTTGTGTTTAGGAGTCTCTCTCTCTCTCTATATATATATGTATGTGTGTCTCTATATTTGTGTATATATATGTGTGTGTGTGTATGTTTCTATATCTATATGAGTGTGTATATGTGTTTGCGTAAGTGTATCTTTATATATATATAAGTATATGTGTATGTGTGTCTATATATATATATATATATATATATATATATATATATATATATGTGTGTGTGTGTATATATATATAAGTGTGTGTTTGTATATATATGTGTAGAGTGTGTTTATATATATATAGATATGTGTGCTTATATATATATATGCGTGTGTGTACTTATATACGTAAGTGTGCAAGTGTGTAAGTGTGTGTATATATATATTTGGTTGTGTGTATATATATATATATATATATATATGTGTGTGTGTGTGTGTGTGTGTGTGTGTGTGTTTGTGTCTGTGTGTGTGGTGTGTCGAGGGGGAGTTGATAGAGAGGCAGCAGCCAGCAAAGAGCGCAGCAGCAGCAGAAATAGAGAGGCAGCAACAGTTGCTGTGCGGGGAGCAGCGAGGAGGAGGCAGCGCAGCGAAGCAGCCGCAACAGCGAGGCCAGCGTGCAGCAGCGCAGCGCAGCAGCATGTTGCAATTGCAGCAGCAGCAAACGCAGCGGCAGTAGCGGAGTGTAGCAACGGTAGTGCAGGCATAACATCGACAGTAGTGAGAGGGAGAGAGAGAGATCTATATCTATATGATAGATAGATAGATATATAGATAGATAAATAATTTAGTTTAGAGAGATATAGTTAGATAGAAATATATATATATGTAGAGGTATGGGTATATATATATGTGGATATATATATATATATATATATATATATATATATATATATATATATATATATATATATATATATATATATATATAGATACGTAGGTGTATATATATGTGTTAGATATATATTCTAGCCTAGATAATTACCTAGGTGTATATGTATTTGCATAGATAGCTAGCTAGATGGGTTGTTAGTGAGGGATTAGAGGGATATCTCAATACCTTGAGATATCAAGGTATTGAGTATCGGGTAAGGTTTTTGAGCAATTGCCTAGGAATAGGTTTAGAGTTGCTTTTATATGTATATGTGTATATATTTACGCGTGCTAGCATAGGTTTTAGTAGGTATAGGCGGGGTGCGTAGCCTAGGTTGAGATATTGGATACCGAGGGTATCCCGGTATCTCAAGGATGCGAGGTTGAAGGTTTACTAGCTTAATGAGCTAGTTTTGACCTAAAGTTTTAGGGGCACCCTAGTTTGACCTAGTGTTGACCATAATTGCCCTCGTTGACCGTAAAAGTCAACATTTGACCTAGTTTTGACCTAGAGGTGACTTTTTGGATCTCGGATTGACTTTTTGACCCAAATTTCACCGGTTTGACCCGTTCGACCTAGAATAACTCTAGAACCTTATTTTTAGTTATTTTATATCAATTTAATTCTTTAGAACCCCATTTAATCTTGTTTTTCGCAATAGGTTCTTGTGACACCAGTCCGGATCTCGATCCTCATCAGTTGCTCAGGACGTTAGGCGAGTACCTACCTCTGATTTTTTCTATTTTATGATAGCGTATATATCACCTATTCTAGAACTGTAATACTTGATTCTGACACATTATTACACGAGCTGGTACTAGTGGATCCCGTCATGAGATGCTATCCCCCTTACCGTGTTCAGCGGGTACTCTATCACGTGTATTTCATCATGTACTTCGGGTATTGATTCTCATGTGCTATCATGTGCTTCGTGTGCTCTCGCCTTCATGTGCACGAGTTATTTATCATGTATGTAGCGTGTCGTGGTTGGATCCAAAAGTATTAGTGGGGGAGGGGAGTAGGAGTTGGTTATGTGATCAAAGCCAAACAATATTCATGTGTATGTCGGTTATGCAACTTACGCATAACGGAGTTATCGTAGATTATTCATGTGCAACCTAAGTCGATCACATAACGAACTTGTGCTCAAGGCACTTAGCTAGTATTCCTGTTTTCTCATATGCAGTTACTTCTCTACTACTTGTATTATTCTCTAGTTTTATATTGCAGCTACTTTATCTGCTCTACCATGTATTTATTTTCCTGTGCATCTTGTATACTTTTCTATTGCTAGTCATATACACCTTACCATGTATTTGGAGTTGCTTTCAGAGTTATGTACTTCGCTCTAGTCCTGATTGGGCATATTTTTTCCAAAGGATCCTGAGGATTTTTGTCCTACATTCTACGGACCGGGCGTCGATGAGTGTTTTGACCCAGAGATTGAGGAGGAGCCCGTCGAGGAGACGTCGTTAGCACCCTAGTTAGCTAGGTGGGTTTTCCTGGGTTGTTCCCAGTTGATATTTCTGGATGATTGTATTAATTATTTTTTCTCCTGTGGATGTTGTAGACTTTAGACTTGGATTATATATTTTGGATATTGTATTGCTCTCTTTGGTTCTTATTTCGTTGTTGATATCTTATCGTGCTTTTACTCTTCTCCTAGTTATTGTGATTGAGGAATATATATATACTGCGTGGTTGCCCTCCTTTTGGAGAGGTTATATTGACAGGTTTTGTGAGATATATAGATTATGACCTAGAACGGACCTTTACAGCGTTCTACCGCCGATTCTGCGGCATAGGCTGGACGTACCCACGACTCATGCCCGATTTTCGGGTGCGGGTCGTGACACATTTTTGGTGGCGGCCCATGCATGGTCTAGTATGCATGGTCTAGTACGCAGGTCTAGTTTCTAGGTCTACTTGCGATAAGATATAGGATATAGGCTGAGAGAGAGTGTGCTCAATCACAACTAGGACCCTTCCTAATTTTTGTTATCTTTAATTTTTCTGAAATTGTTTTCTTTTGCAATATTACTGTCCTTCCTTGATGATATCGTATCTTGCACCGTATTGACTTCTTTTGATCTATAATCTCAGGTTTTGTTCTTCTTGATTCTATTCCAGCACTTGCTTTATTTGATTTCGGTGCTTCCCATAGCTTTGTGTCTGTATCTTTTGCTGTTAGATACCATCTTGTTGCTGAACCTTTAGCTAGACTCTGCAAGATCACGATCGGGGGTGGCATCATCCTAGTCAGTGATGTCTGTAGAGACCGGAGAGTTACCTTGGGAGGCCGGGAGTTGAGTGTGTGCCTACTCGTAATGCCACTTCCGAGCTACAACATTATACTCGGGATGGATTGGTTGATTATGCACTGTGCTAGTATAGATTGTCGTGGAGGCAGAGTGTTGTTTAGTCCGTCGGGTGAGCCAGAGTTTCAGTTTGCCAGAGGAGTAGAGGAGCAGAGCGAGGGAGTTTTCTGCGAAGCCCTGGTGGTAGAGCCGAGGTTGCTACAACCACTGATAGCGGAGTATATGGGTGTCTTTTCAGAGGAGTTGTCAGGGTTACCTCCGGACAGAGATGTGGAGTTCTCTATAGACTTGGTGCCAGGCGCGGAGCCGGTATCCCAGCACGTCTATAGAGTCAGCAACAGTGAACTGATAGAGTTGAAGAAGCAGGTGGATGAGCTTCAGGATAAGGGAATTATCAGATCTAGTTCTTCTCTATGGGGTGCTCTGGTACTTTTTGTGCCGAAGAAGGATGGGTCGATACGAATGTGTATCGACTATAGGGCTCTGAACAACCTCACAATCAAGAACAAGTATCCGCTGCCGCGTATTGATGATCTCTTTGATCAGTTGAGCAAAGCGAGGGTGTTTTCCAGGATTGATATGAGGACAAGCTACCACCAGGTGAAGGCCAGGAGGGAGGATATTCCGAAGAAAGCTTTTCGGACCAGGTATGGACAGTATGAGTTCATGGTAATGCCGTTTGGGTTGACTAATGCCCCAGCAGTGTTCATGAATCTGATGAATAAGGTGTTCCATCAGCATCTGGACAGGTTTGTGGTGGTGTTTATAGATGACATCTTGGTGTATTCGAAGACCCCAGAGGAGCATGAGGAGCATCTGAGGATAGTGCTGGAGACTCTCAGGAATGAGAAGCTTTACGGAAAGCTTTCGAAGTACGAGTTCTTTCTTGATAAGGTTGAATTCCTTGGTCATGTGGTGACTGGAGAGGGAATCTCGGTGGATCCGAGAAAGATCATGTCAATTAAGGCATGGAGTGCTCCGAGTTCAGTAGCCGAGGTCAGGAGTTTCCTGGGACTGGCAGGCTACTACAGGAGATTTGTTCAGAATTTTTCCCGGATTGCAGAGCCGTTGTCTAGGCTGACCCGGAAGGACGTGGAGTTTGTTTGGTCAGAGGAGTGCCAGATCGCCTTTGATGAGCTGAAGAGGAGGTTGACAACAGCTCCAGTGTTGACGTTGCCATCAGGGTCTGGAGGATTCACTATCTATAGTGACGCATCGGGGAAGGGACTGGGTTGTGTGTTACAGCAGAATGATAGGGTGATTGCCTATGCTTTCAGGCAATTACGTCCTCATAAGAAGAACTACCCTACCCACAATTTGGAGTTGGCAGCGGTCATCTTTGCTCTGAAGTTGTGGAAATACTATTTATACGGAGAGCGTGTGGAGATCTTCACAGACCACAAGAGCTTTGAACATGAGGCAGAGGAGATAGTTGGAGTTGATGAAAGACTTTGACATATTATTGCAGTACCATCCAGGAAAGGCGAACGTAGTTGCGGATGCGCTGAGCAGGTATCCGGTAGCTATGTGCCTGACTACAGATCGTTATCTTCTGGCATATCTAGAGATCTTGGGCATTAAAGTGATAGTGCCTGGAGTTGAGATGCAGATATGGGGACTGCAGATTTAGTCAGAGTTGGTAGACCGGATCAGGGCTACACAGTTTGAAGATGAGTCCCTGAGGAGCATCAGCGCGCAGGTTCAGATTGGATTATCATATGACTTCACCATTGCTGATGATGGTTTATTGCGGCACGGTACCAGGTTATGTGTGCCGAGTGGGTCGTTGTGCGAGAAGGTTCTTCAGGAGACGCATCGATCCCAGTACTCTATGCATCCAGGTGCCAACAAGATGTATAGAGATCTGAGAGAGCATGTATGGTGGTACGGGATGAAGTGGGAGGTAGCACGCTTCGTATCTCGATGCTTAGTGTGCCAGTAGGTGAAGGCGGAGAGGCAGAGGCCAGGAGGTTTGCTCCAGCCGTTACCCATTTCGGAGTAGAAATGGGAGCATGTGACCATGGATTTTGTTTCTGGACTTCCCCGTTCTCCAGGAGGGAAGGATGCGATTTGGGTCATCGTAGACAGGTTGACCAAATCGGCCCACTTTCTACCATTCAAAGTGGGTATGTCTACAGAGAGACTAGCAGAGATGTATGTGCGCCAGATAGTCAGACTGCATGGAGTTCCTGTGAGCATAGTATCAGACCGGGACAGTCGCTTTACTTCGCATTTCTGGAGGAGTCTGCAGGCTAGCTTGGGCACCCAGCTCAAGTTTAGTAGTGCATATCACCTACAGACAGATAGTCAGTCAGAGAGGACCATTCAGACACTCGAGGACATGCTTCGCACTTGTGTTATGGATTTCAGAGGCTCTTGGGAGGATCACTTGCACTTGGTAGAGTTTGCTTACAATAATAGCTACCAAGCCAGTATCGAGATGTCACCATTCGGGGTATTGTATGGACGGAGGTATCGCACTCCGTTATCATGGGATGATGTAGGCGATAGAGCTTTGCTTGGCCCGGAGATGGTGGTTGATGCGGCGGAGAAGGTCAAGCTCATTAGAGATAGACTTCGGGTGGCGCAGGACAGGCAACGACATTGGGCCGATAGCCACCGGAGACCTTTGGAGTTCAAAGTATAGCTTAGAATTTAGATTTTGTTCTTCTGTTTGCTTATGATTGCTTGTTTTAGATTAAGTGCTGAGACCTTGTTTGTGCTAGGTTAGAGATCTGGTATTCCTGAGGATTTATCCGACGCGGGGCACTATTCGCTTCGGTGGAGACGGGAAGCTTAGTCCACGTTTCGTCGGACCCTTCAGCATCCTTGAGAGGGTCGGCGCTGTGGCGTATAGGCTAGAATTGTCGCCTACGCTAGAGGAAGTTCATGATGTATTCCACGTATAGCAGTTGAGACGGTACGTGGCGGATCCTAGTCACGTATTGGATCACTCAGAGATCGTGATGGGTCCTACTCTTAGCTATCCAGAGCAGCCAGTGGAGATTCTGGATCGGCGAAAGAAGGTATTGAGGAACCAGACTATTCCCTTGGTTTGCGTCGGGTGGAGGCATCACTCTCCAGGTGAGTCGACCTGGGAGAGGGAGGATAAAATACGCGAGCGATATCCTTATCTTTTCGAGCCCTGAGGTATGGTTCTTTTCTTTTCTTGCATTCCTGTCCTAGTTTCGTCTTTTAATTTCGAGGACAAAATTATTTTAAGGAGGGTAGGCTTGTCACTACCCAATTCTAGAAAATTTGATTTTTTTTATTTGGTAAATTATGTATTGTTCATAATTAATTATATTTATATTTAATTGTTGATTGTATTATTTTTTATTGATTGTTTTAGGATTTTGGCTAGTCTGGATCCATGTCAGACCCTAGTGGACCATGTCCGACCCAACCAACACCCTTGTAAGGCTTATTTTTGGGTTTAAAATTATTATTATATTTTATTTTAGTTAGTTGGAGGGATTAGGAGTTAATTTGAGTACTTTTGGAACCCCAAACCCAAATCCCAATTAGCATGACTAAAGGAGAGGGTGTTTTAGTCATTTGTCTTAGTGGAAACCCTATTTCTTTTGCTTGGCCGCCCCCCCTTTCACAGACCAAAACCGAACCCCCCTCTTCTTCATCACTTCTTCTTCTTCTTCTTCTTCTTCTTCTTCTTCTTCTTCTTCTTCTCCACTCTTCTCTACTCCTTCTTCTTCTTTTCTTCTTCCCACTTCCTATTCCAAGTAAGTATTCTCATTTTTTTCTCTTCCTTCTTCTATTTCTTTTATTTGTGTGAATCCTAACCTTTTGATTTTCCCTAACCTAGGTGTGTAGAGCCTAGACTTAGTGTGGAGGATTGATTAGGGGGCTTGGAGCTTGAGGGTGGTGATTTTAAGGGTTTTGGAGACTTTGGCCTTGGGATTCCAACTCCCAAGAGGTAAACCCTAACTTTCCTCTTAGTAATTACTCTTATATAGTGTAATTAGTAGTTTAGAACCTTCCTAGACCTTAAGGCTACCCGTGGGAGAAAGTTGGAACTTGTTTGGTTGTGTTTGGAGACTTTGATATTAGGTTTTGTGTCAATTTTGGGTGAAATTCGAGATTAGCCCAATTTTGGATGATGCCCTAGGTTAGACGGACCTAGGTAGACATGCTCGGGTGTCTTGAGGGTAAGTACGTGTCTCCGTTCGGACACGTGAGGTCGTATCGCGGAGAAATAGGCGTTTCGGGCGATTTGGAGGTTTTCATCGTCGTAGGTTCTATGTGCGTGCGTGTTTTTGTCATGGACCTAGAATCGATGAGTTAGCATTTTTTCTAGGATCTAGACATCGTTTAGAACCCGTGGGTAAATTTTGGACCGATTTCGAGTAAGTTTGGTGTACATTTTAGGAGGTTTTGTGAACTGCACACCACGTGTTCGTCGAAATGACTGAACGACCATTTCGACTTGGTTTCGGGCTCGTACGCGCATTGGGTTAGCTTCGGGGAGTGTGTGCTAGAGTTCTCGGGTTATATTTTATTTATATATATGTATTTGCGTGTGTTGGGGTGGTTGTGCTCGTGTTGGTGGGGTGTTGGGTGTGTTGTGTTGTGTGTGTTGTGTTTAGGAGTCTATATATATATATATATATATATATATATATATATATATATATATATATATATATATATGTATGTGTCTCTCTCTCTCTCTCTCTCTCTATATATATATATATATATATATATATATATATATATATATATATATATATGTGTGTGTGTGTGTGTGTGTGTGTGTGTGTGTGTTTCTATATCTATATGAGTGTGTATATGTGTTCGCGTAAGTGTATCTTTATATATATATAAGTATATGTGTATATGTGTATGTGTGTCTATATATATATATATATGTGTATATATATATAAGTGTGTGTATGTATATATATATATATATATATATATATATATATATATATATATATATATATATATATATATATATATATATATATGAGTATATGTGTTTGTATATATATGTGTAGAGTGTGTTTATATATATATATATAGATATGTATGCTTATATATATATATGCGTGTGTGTACTTATATACGTAAGTGTGTAAGTGTGTATATATATATATTTGGTTGTGTGTATATATATATATATATATATATATATATATATATATATATATATATATATATGTTCGTGTGTATATATATATATATATATATATATATATATATATATATGTGTGTGTATTTGTGTCTGTGTGTGTGGTGTGTCGAGGGGGAGTTGATAGAGAGGCAGCAGCCAGCAAACAGCGCAGCAGCAGCAGAAATAGAGAGGCAGCAGCAGCTGCTGTGCGGGGAGCAACGAGAAGGAGACAGCACCGCAAAGCAGCTGCAGCAGCGAGGCCAGCATGCTGCAGCGCAGCAGCAACATGTTGCAATTGCAGCAGCAGCAAATGCAGCGGCAGTAGCAGAGTGTAGCAGCGGCAGTGCAGGCGTAGCATCGACAGTAGTGAGAGGGAGAGAGATCTATATCTATATGATAGATAGATAGATAGATTGATAGATAGTTTAGTTTAGAGAGATATAGTTAGATAAAAATATATATATGTAGAGGTATGTGTATAGATATATGTGTATGTGTGGATATATATATATATATATATAGATACGTAGGTGTATATATATATGTGTTAGATATATATATTCTAGCCTAGATAATTACCTAGGTGTATATGTATTTGCATAGATAGCTAGCTAGATGGGTTATTAGTGAGGGATTAGAGGGATATCTCAATACCTTGAGATATCAAGGTATCTCAATACCTTAAGATACCCAAGGTATTGAGTATCGGGTAAGGTTTTTGAGCAATTGCCTAGGAATTGGTTTAGAGTTGCTTTTATATGTATATGTGTATATATTTACGCGTGCTAGCATAGGTTTTAGTGGGTATTGGCGGGGGCGTAGCCTAGGTTGAGATATTGGATACCGAGGGTATCCCGGTATCTCAAGGAGGCAAGGTTGAAGGTTTACTAGCTTAATGAGCTAGTTTTGACCTAGAATTTTAGGGGCACCCTAGTTTGACCTAGTGTTGACCATAATTGCCCTCGTTGACCATAAAAGTCAATGTTTGACCTAGTTTTGACCTAGAGTTGACAGGCATGACCTTTATGCTGTCTGCATAATTTTTTATGCTTCTACAAGACCCCCTTCAAAGTTTTCAAAATGACAAGTTTGAAATACTTTGAAAGAAGCATGGACGAGAGCTATTGGCCGCATATGAAGGGCATGCCGCATAGTTTCGTTGCCGCATAGTTGTCTCTGACAGGCTGTTTAATCATTAAATGAGAAGATTCGCTTTGATCTTTGTGCGGATCTCCTGGAATTTTGTACCGTCAATGGATAAAGTGGCTCAACTAACGAGGAGTCACCGTCAATCATTACCGTTGTGTGGATCGAGGCAGATCATGGATCGGGATTCGACCAGTTTTGCTCAAGCAGAGAGACGATTCAAACGGCGCAAGTGCAATGACCTGACCCACTTTGCTCAGCAAGAAGACTTCCTTGAGGCAAAGAATTTCAGACTTGGCCCTTCAGGAGTTAAGACTTAGAGTTTCAAAGGCTCGCTCGGAGTATCGCTCGACCAAAGCGAATCATCGCTAAGGTGGGTGGCTACAATAAACTTGTCTTTGCTTAGCCAGCACATATAAAACTTGGACTATACATGCTAGTCGCTAGGTGAATCGCCCCTTGCATGCTAATAAGAATACAATGCTCCTAGCTAAGGGAATAATCCCATCTTGTATTGTTTGTGATAGAACATGAAATAAAATATGACTTATAATATGGAACTTCGCATGCTACCTTAGCTTCGTGCAAGTAGACCCCGCTATGCCTCGAGTAGATCATTATATACTCTTTGTAGTGCACTGCTTCACTTGTTTACACTGCTCGCCTTATGGATTATGTCGCTCGATATGTCCCTGTACGATTTTAATCCCCACACTATCCCTGTTAGACTTGTGCTAGCGTGGCAGTTTATGTTTCTATGGTTTAGATGCTTGCTTGCTTCATGTGCTAACTAGTACTCGCTTGTCTTGTTTCAATGCTAGTCTCGTAGATTCATGCCATGACCTGGAACACAACACAAAATATGATTCACTCACCTGAGGCAGAAAGACTATAAAAATAGTCGTTTCGATCCAAGTAATGGAAAATGTGGAACAGCTTCGGGATTGTTGGGTCGCCAGGGTAGTTCCCATACCGGGAGCTGCAAAGATGATAAAAAAAATATAAAAGTAAGATGCAAGTAAAGAATGACTAAAATGAATGGCACTAAGAGAATGACACTAAAATAATGGCTCGAAGAGTCCGTAATAAAGAAAGATGCAAAGAACAAACGAGTCAGGAACGACCTGGGATGGCTTGTAGCGAGGCTCATTACCTGCGCCTACAATCATTGTCGTTTACTCAGAAGAAGAAGACATAAAAAAAGAACAAATAAAAGAGACTCACTTGGTCGCGGACGCTTGTGCACAAGCTTGATTTCCTACGGACGGGGCGCCGGGGCACCGGGACCGATCCGGCCTAGGGGAAAATTTGGTAGTCGCTCTAGTTGTATCTAGCATGGATAAGTACGGTTTGTCGCCGGGGCACCGGGACCACCGTCTTATTTGCAAATATGTCCATAATGGCGTGTAGGCCAGTGACCCGTTCATATAGATTAAGTCAGGCTCGGTTGTGGCAATCCGCGTGCGAGTCATTGCATTGCGTCTAATAAATCTAAATTTTGAGTAACCTGAGAATAGAACAAGTAATCTATGTAGCCTGAGTTTTATAATCATTTGAAGAACCTGAGTAATACGCCTGAATCTGAGTAACAAAGTAACTTATGTTTCATAATTTAAGCAAACTCGTGAACCTGATTTAGAAACACGCTTGTAGTATACATGTGTTCGCTATGCGATTCCTTGGATTTCAATATATGTATATATTCGTGTTGACTAACTTAGTTATGTAATTGGACAGGGAAGAAAGAATGGTAAGTTGGTAAGTTTTGTCGTGTTACCTTCTATCGCACGACATCCTGCCACACGAATATATTTTATATTTTATGCCACAAAACTGATCCTAACGCAAGACTAGAAAGATAACTTAATAGATAGTGCACAGAACCTATATAACATGTTTAAATTTGTCGAACGGGCGAAAAGCCTCCCTACCAGTGCATTCATGTACTGATAATCCACCAGATTGCTTACAGGGTACGGAAGAACCTCGTTCGGTGCGGAGTATCCCCTCGTGCGCGCTAAGGCGTGGAGTTTGCTCTGGAGCCTTGGAGTGTTGCATCCGGAGCTGAAGCACATTTACAAGACATAATGTTGGAATATCGACTATGTATTATCCCAAGTTGTAAGTTGCTTGGCACGCCTTTATTGCTTAGAGAGGGAGAGAGAGCTTGGGCGACTTGTAATCTCGGCCTAGTGCCGCTTGTAATAATTCTTGATTATCAATAAATAGCTTGTTATTATTTTATACTTGTGTTCATTCAATGCTTCTGCTGTAACTATTCTGTGAACTTGTTACCAAGTGCTTGTTTGGTTCTTATTCTGCTGCATTCGGACTATCTGTGCGACTCTGTGGCTTAGCTATTTCTCCTCATGTTCGAATTATGGTCTTGCACGGGCGGAACTTATGCTCGCGCAGAATCACGTCCAGATGAGAGCGATCGTCCTGCGGGAGCACTGACACGGTGATTCACGCCTAGCAGGAATTGCCGATTCTGCGGGAGATTGGAGCATGACATATTGGTATCAGAGCACGACTTTACGTCCTTGGATTTCTTATCGATTTTCTCAATTTTGAAAGCTCTTTCGTGGGTTATGTACAAAATGCTCTCTCTCATTGACCCATTAGGATGTTCCATATAATGAATCTAAATAATTTCAAAAATTGCATGTGAATTGTATCATTGCTTGAACTGGATAATTATGCGAAGACCCTTATTCTGACTTATGTTAGATTTTGTGGGAATAGACTCGTACTAGAATTTGTAAGTTATGTGCGAACCCGGATGCCTATACGTGATTACCCAAGCTGGTTAGTGTGTGAGATAGAATATCGTTCGGATGGTTAGCTATATACACAGCCTTTTGGCTAAGTTGTGTTGAGTATCGCATGCTAAGACCCTTTTAGTGTGAGCTAGTTTGCGACCGAGATTGGAATATCGTTCAGATAAGGATAAGTCAGACTTAGAAATGACAAACGATAGAAAAGTTATCAGTTTATCGCTAAGGCGAATATAGAAAATTGTGCTTGGATTTTGGAAAATAGCTCGGACGGTATTTCGTATCTGAAAGATACTAAATCAAATATGGTTTACTTGGATGACTATCAACAGGAATATATATGAGACTAAGATTTATCAGGCGACGCTTAGGTATCGCACATAAGTTCTAAGAAACGACTTAGTGAATATGCTAGCGAGTGATGCGAACACGATTAAGGATTTAATTGGGTAACTCAATTTCTAAGTGGTGTATGGATCATTTTTGGAATGTTCAAGCGAATTTATAAGTCTCGTGCGATAGTTGGTTTAAACGATTTGAGAATATGTTGAATAAGTGATAAGGCTTATATCGAATAGGGATTCAAGGTGATGGAATCAATATCTTGGTCGAAAAAACTTGGTGGATCGTACATGCAATTTTAAATTAAATCAAATAGATTAAAACTTGAGTAGGATACCGCTCGATAAAAGTTAGCCGAGAACGAATATTATGGTTTTGAATTAATAGACTTGATATGGTATCGATAGTTGGAAGATAAAATAGATTAATTCCAGTAAAGGAATATTGTAGATTGTTGAAAGAGGTAAGCGATAACAGATTTGACCTAGAGTTTGGAAGAACGATCTTGAATCTAGTTCAAAAGATAACTCTCGACAATCAGTCCCAGCCGAGAAAGATTATTCTATGGGAACGCTGGTGTGATAATTTCATGGCCGGCGGGGATGATCGAATTCGCGGGAAAATATTATGTGATTATTCAAACAAACTTGATGAATGGAACATATCGAAGGTGCATAGACTTTGGCTTGATTATTGAACTTAGTTACTTGAGAAGTGCTAGAAGTAGACTACGGGTTAATCGAATGGTAACACTGAAGTTGGACGATTTTGCTATACGAATTATGATCACGGCATGAACGGACATGACTTGAAGGATTATATATATAACTTGGATGAAATATAGTATAATGATAAGGAATCTCGATCATTTTAATGATAACCATAATGTTCAACGTTTTTGTCTTGTTCGAGCGTAACTCCATGCTCGTACATGTGTCATGTCCAGATTAGGACAATTATCTAGCGGGAGCATTGGCGTGGTCATCTCACGTCCAACGAGGATGATCGAACTTACGGGAGATCAAAGTGTGACAATCAAATGATCGTCTTGACTTGTGGTTCGACATGATAAGATAAATTTGGGAATACAAGTTAATCGAAAGTGTTTCAAGGATAAGTTAGTCTAGAATATGGAGTAAGACACGCTTGATGGTTTCATGAACGAATACATGAATCTTGTTAGACGACTTAGATTTATTATTGAGATCGGTGATTGGAAATTTAATCGTGACTTGGTGGTCTAGACTTAGAATAGATATATGGATTCTATCAAAATATGTTTGAGGAGATAGACTATGCGAATTGCTAAGCTTGACTTGCGACTTGGATATATCATGTATTTGACTGAACGAACTCGAACCCTATACAAATAAACGTATTATTGTGAGTAGGATAATCTATGTTCGATGTTTAGAAATCTGAGTAAAATAAGCTTGGGTCGAATACCTCATGCAAAAAAATAATGGTTTAACCTTACAAATTAGGACGAGCATCGTGCGACAAATTTGTACGATGAGTCATGAACATGAACTGTACCTATGACCTTGTGAGATGACCTAGTAATTAGGCAGGCGACCTGTGCAGAGTGAAAGAACTTGTATGACCGACTTTGGAGTATTGCATGAGAAAGCCATAGAACTGTGGCAGTAAGACTTGGAGTTAGACTTGGAACGGTAAGTGTGTGCCATATTTGACACGAATGGAATGGACGATAGGACATGGATGCTAGTCGGTTGATCAGACAGATCGTGCTTGATGGTAGTGCAATGCTTGATTAAAGTGAGATTGGAAATGACTTAAATTTTATTGACCATGTTAAAAGTATTATCGTGATTTGTAAGACGGGAACCCGTGAGATTTTTGCAAGTAGCTTGTCCGACTTCGCTATCGATGAGTTTGGTTAAATGCATATGTTTGAGGGATGCCTTGAATGTGTGCACGATCCAAGACTTAGTGATATGTTGAACTCGAGTGCAAAGACTTCGCGATCGCTAAGTTGGTTGACATACATATATTTGAGGGACACTTTGAATATGTCCACGATCCAGACTCAGGGATATGCTGATATCGAATGCTAGTGCAAGTGAATATGTTAGATTCGTATGGACGAGTATAACAATTTGGATAAGTTTGCCTCAGCCCTAGATCATCATTTGAGATCAATTATAATGTACCCCGTATTAAGCGATATATGTTCCACGCTAAGGCGTAGTAGAGACTGAGTCAGAACTCAGATTGAAAGAAGAATCATTCAATGAGACAGACCCAGCACATACGCGATATGGATTGCTATGCTTGAGATAGATTCGATAGTATACGATAGAACGATTTGCGCTCAGGAAGTCTCGATGACGAGACTTTTTCTGAGTGGTGTATAATGTAACGACCCGTTTCGCTCAAGCGGAGAGCCGATACAAATGATGCAAGTGCAATGACCCGACCCGCTTTGCTCAATGAGAAGACTTGCTTAAGGCAAATGATTTCAGACTTGGCCCTTCCGGAGTTTAGACTTAGACTTTCAAAGGCTCGCTCGGAGTATCGCACGACTGAGGCAAATTATCTCAAAGGTGGATGGCTATGATAAACTTGTCTTTGCTTAGCCAGCACACATAAAACTTGGACGATACATGCTAGTCGCTAGGTGAATCGCCCCTTGCATGCTAATACAAATATAATGCACCTAGCTAAGAGAATAATCCCATCTTGTATTGTTTGTGTTAGAACATAGAAATAAAATTTGGCTTATAGCATGGACCCTCGTATGCTACCTTAGCTTCGTGCAAGTAGACCCCACTTTGCCTCGAGTGGATCATTATATACTCTTTGTGGTGCACTGCTTCACTTGTTTATACTGCTCGCCTTATGGATTATTGTAAAACCCCTAATTCTAAAAACCCTATTATTTTTTATATTAATTATTTAATTTATTTATGGTAATTATGAGCTAAATAGAGGAAATATATTTTATTTTATTTTTATTTTAGGTGTTTGTGCATTTAGGGAATTTATGGAGCCATTATAAATTTTTCCTAATTTATTTCATGTAGGAGACCCTTTGGACAGTTGCTAGCTTAATGGTATGCACAAATATAATTTCTAGCATTTTTTCTATATATATATATATATATATATATAATTTATTAGAAAAGAAAAAGAATTAAAATAAGAATTAGAAAAAGAAAGAAAAGAAAAAGAAAAAGAAATATAATTCCTATTGGATCTAACCCAAACCCCTTAGCCTCTACCCTACCCGCTTGAACCCACAACCCATTAAGCAAAATATCAACAACAGCAGCAAAAACAAACTTTTCTTTCCCCCCCGCGCGTGTGACACCCCCACCGCCTCTCCTTCTCTATATATAACATTCTTCCCAAACCCTAACCCTACTACATTCTTCTCTTTCCCCTCGAGACCGCTGTGCCGCCTAGCCTCCGACCTAGCCGCGTCGACCAGAGCAGCCCCGCGCCGCCCGGCCGCCCGCGCGACGTCCTTGATTCCAGCGCACCGAGACAGGAAATACACAGCGACATACCGGTGTTCTCGTCTCGATTCCAGCACCCTCGCTCGACTAAATTCAACTCCGTCTTCACCGATATATTCACCATCTATCCCTCTCTAAATCCTGTGTATTAGTTTACCTCGTTCAGTACGTAAACCTAGGCGAAAACAGCATCCAAGTTGACGAAAAATGATAACTTTTGGGTATCGCAAAAAACTGCGGTAACTACCTATGTTCACGGATTCGTATCTCCCTCCACAGAGATCGGAATTCAATTTCTCTTTTTGGTATGCGGAGACCACTTGAACTAGTTTAATTTTTGTTATTTATATTAAATTATTAGTTGTTGTATGTTAAAATAAACCAGTTGGAAAATCCCAAAAACTTAGTTTTTCCAAATTTCAAAATTTGTGACACAGAGCGCGTCCCGCCAAACGGGACCGCTCCGTCATGTACTAAGTGTATCAAAAGGTGTACGCAGTATACCCGGATGTGTGAGATTTTGCGAAAACTGATTTGGATGCGTGTGCGCGTCAAAATCAGCCCATATCCGCAGAAAATCTCCTGTGTCGTAATTTTTGTAAAAGCCGTGCGTATTTTGTGTACGCTCGTCAGAATACGACAAAACTAGCACCACTGGACTCGTGGTAACGTGCAGGTCCTGTGACCCAATTTTCATAAAATTCTGAGATAGTTGACCAAGTCGCCAATTGGCGGGCCCCACGGTTAACTTTTTGGACAAAATTGTGTTCGGCTCATCGGAATCCACATTTGGACATACCGTTGAGTTCATACTGATATTTAGAGTTTGTTTGACCTATAATTTGTCCTATTTAGAGACTGTTATCCTTGGCACATTTTTCGGTGTAAAGTGGGCCACACGTGGACCCCACTTTGACCCAAAATTACTATTTTCCCCCTGTGTCCAAATTAGACAAAAGGGTAGTAATTTCTAGCTATCTCACTGATTTTGGAAATGTTGGTGATGTCTATTTCAGCATCTGGAGACATTTGTTCGGAGGCCTTAGTTTCATATTCCGTGTTCTTGACATTTGGACGCTTACACTTTACAGATTTCTTGCCAGGCAAGTTTACCTTGCCATTGTACTGTTATTCATATTCCATATGTTGCATACATCTTTATTTTCTGTCTTTAGTTCATATATTTTAACTGCTATATAAACTGTGCGTCTAAGGAAACTTGGGTGCAAATGACGGTGTCATCGTGATAGATTTTTATTATGTATATACATTGACCTTGTTTATGAGATCACCCCATTATCATGAAGCATTATTAGGTTCATTGGCCGTGACACAGCTGTTACACAAGTATGAGTCTCATATAGATCACGGACTGCGTGACAGGTCTGGCCTCCTGTACGTATGGGCCGTACGTTAGGGATAACTGCTGATAAAAACTTTGTATGCTAGAAGACTTAGCAGTTATTAGTAATCTATGGACATAGCCTATTGTAGTACGGTGGTCCAATTTTTGTCCTTGTTTGGTTGCAGGATTGGGCTATTGTACTAAAGATAGGCTATGATCAAAATCGTGTCATGGATGTGACATGCTTAGAGCATGGGGTGGGAAGAACAACAAGTAAGATATTTGGGCTCTTTTGCACTTTTTTTTTATGTAACCCGTATGCTCCGCTGGAGATACGTGGTCGTGATGACCCCTATACTACTTGGCGGCCTCTGCCGTTCAAAAGATGACATGCTTTGTCGGCCCCTGATTCTCCGAGAGAATCATGCCAATCCTATTTTATGGCCAGATAGCCCACTTGGTGGAAAGTTGTTCTCAAACTGCATTCACTTAGACGGTTAGGCGACCCCATTGGATGTTTACTTTCAGTACTTTATTGGCATGTTTATATGTATCTTGTTATGTCCCTCTGAGGACCTAGTCCCTTTCCAGATATAGATGAGCAGGAGTATCCGCAGGAGTACGGACCTGGACCTGACGCTACCTATCAGACTGAGGAGATCTTACCCTCGGAGTATCTGTGATTTATTGTCGCTGTTTAGAGATTTTATTGCTACTCTTTTAGAGACATTTATCTTATATTAGAGTTGATTCTCTTCTCTCTTTAGTAGTTTAGTATAGTCGATTTGCAGTAGATTTATTTCCATCCGACTATCGTACTTGATACTTATCTTTGATTTTCAGTTATTATCCAGCTACTTATTCCTATTTATTATTTGTGCTGTAGATGAGATATAGATTGCGTGTGACTTATTATGATAGTATATTACCACTGGTGGATTGGATATTCATGTACAGCGTACGTGTGTATATGGTTTCCATATATTGGAGTTCGTATACATATGGCTGGCGTGT
Organism: Iris macrosiphon; assembly: GCA_036927795.1. Classification (NCBI taxonomy): domain Eukaryota; kingdom Viridiplantae; phylum Streptophyta; class Magnoliopsida; order Asparagales; family Iridaceae; genus Iris; species Iris macrosiphon. Next base: position 190,670,782 of record JAYESA010000004.1, read on the forward strand.
TACGTATTCCTAGTCCTACGTATTTTGGGACTAGGCGTGACAATTATGTCGCTCGATATGTCCATATATGATTTCAATCCTCGTACTATCCCGGTTAAACTCGTGCTAGCGTGGCGGTTTATGTTTCTATGGTTTCAATGCTTGCCTGCTTCATGTGCTAACTAGTACTCGCTTGTCTTGTTTCAATGCTAGTCTCGTAGATTTATGCCATGGCCTGGAACACAACACGAAATAAGATTCACTCACCTTAGGTAGAAAGACTATAAAAATAGTCGTTCTGGGCCAAGTAATAGAAAATGTGGAACGGCTTCGGGATCGTTGGGTCGGGGTAGTTCCCATACCGGGAGCTGCAAAGATGATAAAAAAACATAAAAGTAAGATGCAACTAAAGAATGACTAAAATGAATGGCATTAAGAGAATGGCACTAAAAGAATGGCTCGAGGAGTCCGTAATAAAGAAAATGCAAAGAACCAAAGAGTTATAAACGGTCTAGGATGGCTTGTACCGAGGCTCATTACCTGCACCTATAACCATTGTCATTTACTCAGAAGAATAAGTTATCAAAAGAAAAAGAAAGAACAAATAAAATAAATTCGCTTGGTCGCTGACGCTTATGCACAAGCTTAATTTTCTACGGACGGGGCGTCGAGACACCGGGACCGATCCGGCCTAGGGGAAATTCGGTAGTCGCACTAGTTGTAGCTAGCACGGATAAGTGCGATCTGTAGCCAGGGTACTGGGACCACCGTCTTATTTGCGACTATATCCATAATGACGTGTAGGCCAGCGACCCATTCATATAGATTAAGTCAGGCTCGGTTGCAGCAATCCGCATGCGAGTTATTGCATTGCGTTTAAGAAATCTAAATTTGAGTAACTTGAGAATAGAATAAGTAATCTGTGTAGCTTGAGTTTTATAATCATTTGAATAACCTGAGTAACAGGTCTAAATCTAGGTAACAAAGTAACTTGTGTTTCATAATTTAAGCAAACTCGTGCACCTGATTTAGAAACACGCTTGTAGTATATATATTTTCGCTATGCGATTCCTTAGATTTTAATATATGTATATATTCGTGTTGGCTAACTTGGTTGTGTTATTGGACAGGGAAGGAAGAATGGTAAGTTGGTAAATTTTGCCGTGTTACCCTTCTATCGCACAATGCCCTGCCACAGGACTTAGGTTTTATATTTTATGCCATAAAACTGATCCTTAGGCAAGACTAGAAAAATAACTTAATAGATAGTGTACATAACCTATATAACGTGTTTGGATTTCTCGAGCGGGCTAGATGCCTCCCCACCAGTGAATTCATGTACTGATAACCTACCAGATTGCTTGTAGGGTGCGGGAGAACCTCGTTCGGTGCGGAGTGTCCCCTCGTACGGGCTAAGGTGTAAAGTTTGCTCTGGAGCCTTGGAGTATTGCGTATGGAGCGGAAGCACATATAGAAGATATAATGTTGGAACATCGACTATGTATTATCCCAAGTTGTAAGCTGCTTGTCACACCTTTATTGTTTATAGAGGGAGAGAGATCTTGGGCGACTTGTAGTCTCGGCCTAGCGCCGCTTGTAATAATTCTTGATTATCAATAAAGATATTGTTATTGTTTTATACTTGTGTTCATTTAATGCTTCCGCTATGACTATTCTGTGAACTTGTTACCAAGTGACTGTTCAGTTCTTATTTCGCTGCATTTGGACTATCTGTGCGACTCTGGGGCTTAGCTATTTCTTCGCCTGTTCGAATTATGGCCTCGCGCGGGCAAAACTTGTGCTAGCGTGGCATCACGTCCAGATGGGAGCGATCGTCCAGCGGGATCGCTGGCGCGGTGATTCGCGCCTAGCGGCGACGGTCGATTTCGTGGGAGATCGGAGGGTGACATGACCGAACCTAAGCGTATATGAGGCGGGCACCTTCCTCCACCAAGTTTCTAAGAAGGGAACCTACCCCACCGGATAGTTGCGGGCTCTTAGTTTGGTGCATTACAACGCCTCCTGGTGCTGCCTGACCCAGTGGATCTTGAAGAAATACGAAAGAAAACTCAGAGCCGTCGACTTATTCTTTGCCGTAAGGGGTTCCTGTTATGGCTTGGAGGTGAACCGCCCTCTGTTCGTCGCCCTGATGGAGATATACAACCTTTGTATGCGAACCTTCTTTATGCCTGCCGGCGAGATGGGACTGGCTTTACATGAGATGCATATCGTCTCAAAACTCCCTTGGGACGATGAACCCTATGAAGAGTGTATCCCAAGCAATAAAAAGCTCAGGGAATTGGAAGCAGAGGACCTCAAGATCTTGTAGGTATACCAAGAGTTTCTATGCCATCACGGCATATGCCAGAAGTCTTCGAAGAAGAAGAAGTCTACTGAGGGATCAACTGCTCACATTACGACCTGGACTCGCCACCTCTTTCATGAGCCGAAGGAGTCTAATAGAGTTCATGTTCAGGTGCCGCGGTCCAGACAGAAAGTGGTTGACTCTATCCACGCACTGAAGGACTTGGCCATCGATGGTAAGAAAGTTGAGAGCTCCTTGGGGGAAGAGGGCGAACCCCTTGACGGGCTGAGTGGACTCGAGAAGGAGCTCAGCTATTTTTATATGGATATGCACCAATTATCCCCTTTGGCCGTACTGGCGGGGTACTTGATGCTCTGGCTGCACAACTACGTAGTCCCGGGCGGGTCTGGGACAATAGAAATGATTTGTCGCACCCTGATCCTACCTGCCATGAAGTTGGCATTCGGCCACAAGCTGGCCCTTCTACCAGTCATAATGTGTTGCATCCATCGTGGCATCCGCAACTTTTCTGAGAAGGTAAACGACCATTCTGGTAAGGGATATTTCATCAGGGTCGAGCTTTCTTACCACTATTTGATGGGTTGGCTTCTCCTGTATCACGGGTCTTTGATGAGTCCGGGGACTAATGAGGACATGGTGGTCGCTGATGCCCTAATCCGCAGGTATCGGATGATGAAGTAGTGGTGCGATATTGTCCCTGCTGGCAGGAGGGAGCTCTTATTCATGACCGGCTGGACCTTTTCCACATCCAAGCCAGAGTTCGCCGCCGATGAAAGGAACGTCCTTTATTATGATGACGCAGTGGCATCTTGAGGCTTGTCCGAGAGGCTCTTTCGCTGGCTCTAAGCCATCCGTCCCTCCCACCTGGTGTATCAGAATAAGGTTACCGTCTTCGTGGAACCTTATCTACCCAGTTGGTTTGCTCGTTAGTTCTGCTGCGCTCATCTTTTACTGGGTCATCCGAGTGCTTCTCTCGAGTATAATGGTCGTTTGCTCGACGGGGTCCGAGCATGGAGTTACTATACTGTTGCTAGCACCCGGATCAGGTTCCAATTGCCAACAACAGTAGTCGTACCCTGAATGTTGTACACCACGGCAAAGTATTTTTGTACGACGAACGCTCTGCCAACTAACTTCGATCCGGAGAGAAGTTATATCGAAGGTACCATGATGATGCCTCCGGATGCCAAAGTATATAGGACGCCCAAGAAGGGCAAAGGAGTGGCCCGGCCCCTGATTGTAAATCTAGACCCGTCGACCGGGAAAGACACAACGTCTCCGTTTAATAATCCCCTGCCTGCCAAATGCAAACCAAAGATGGAGACGTATCACGCTCGCTATTCAAAGAGGGAGAGGACAAATATGGACCCAGAGCCGAAATTGATAACGAAACTGAAGTCCTCTGCAAGAGGGACTGCGAGTAAAGAGGTAGGACCCCTTGAACCGGTGGCTTCTGAAGCAGAGCACACTTTAGATGCTACGACGATATTCATAAATCCTCTTAGTCTGATTTTGTTCGGTCCTTTATATAAATGTCTCACCTCTGGTCTGTTTGAAATTTGCAGATACATGAGAGAAGGGACCGTCCCCCGACGAGCAGCCACTTTGGTGGTTTCTTAAGCCAAACCGAAAGAGAAAACTGCCCCGGAGTCCGATGTGGGTGCCTCGGAACCGGTTCCTGAGACCTCGGGAGCTTCGGGCTTGAGTGCAGCTTTCGCGGAGCAGCCTTATACCCCTTTGGAGCACATATCTGTGGAAGACATGGAGGCTATGGGGAAGGCTATAAAAATACTGGATGATCCGCAACAAGTGTTGTCTTCCTCTGGTAGGTCATTTCTCAACTTCACAAGATAAAAAAAATTTGGCTTCATTTTTCAATTCTCCGGGTGAAGGTAATTACTTATTATTCTGGTTTTGTAGGCCCTGTCTCTTCCTTGAGGACCGTGGACATGGCTGTTGAGGAGGATATTCTGGAAGAGGGGGGCAGTAAACTTATTAAGAAGGCACCAATATCTCTTCCTAGTTCTGGTGATGGACATCTTGCATTGCCTCCTTTGGAATCTGCAGTGGACGAGGTCCCTACTATTGTGAGTCCTTCTGGTGCAGTGGCTGATTTCCCAACTATTGCTGCCGGGGGCTCGACGGCTGAAGTCTCTATAGATATTGGGGTAGCAAGCCTTCGTGAGAAGGTTGTTCCTGATGTTCCCAGTACTGCGGTTGCTGGGTCATCTTCTGAGGTTGTTGCAACATAGTCTATGGTTGTCCTACAGGAGGGAGCTAACGCAGCTGGGCGCCCTGGTGTCTTATCCTGAGTCAAGCGCCATTCTGCCATTTGTTGCTCAGTTACCGGAGACTCCGGCGTCCCACGCATCTATACAGGTTGTGAGAAGGACTGTCGGTCGCTCCTCGGTTGTAGCTTCACCGTCAGGATCTTTAAGCATCCCCGCATGAGCTGTCGAGTCAATAGCCTCTTGCTCCTTCCAGCCGCCTTTGACTCCGGCTACCCTGGAAGATCTTAGCAAGAACGTTGGACTCTCAGTTCAGAGCTTCTATATATTCCTGAAATAAGGGGTCGAGGGCATTCTTGAGCGCAATAAGTTATTTGCCTAGGCTAAGCACTTTGTGGAGGGCCAGGTCCACTCTCTGAGGAGTCTTTCCGATTTTGACCGATGGCTGACCTTCTGGGCCAAAGGTTGGTGGAGACGGAATAATGCCCGATGGAGCTACAGCAACATCGATATGTAGATATGGGATGTTAGTATCCCATGAGTATGTTGAGTTCTCGAAGAAGGTGGATATGGAGAAAGCCTCATTTGCTTCCTCTATGGAAACTTTGCAGCGCGACCTCCTGGATTTGCAGGAGAAGCATGACCGGCTGGGTGATCTTAGGGAGTGTATCTCTCCTGACGGGAGGACCTGATTGAGGCTATTAGGAGGCTGTAGGTCGAGCTTGTCATACTGGAGAATAGGCTGCCTGAGACCCAAAAGGAATATGAGGCAATCCGGGCCGTGGCGAGCCAAGTGGCGAAGACTACGGCTGGTGTCGAGGTTGCGGTGCAAAAACTCGAGGACAACTACGAGTCCTCCACTCGCTACGAATATTCTGAATTCAGGGCTAAAGTGGTTGAGCGTCGGGCCCGGATGCGCCTGGGTGTCCGTATAGCCCGTCTCCATGAGCGAATAACGGAGTTATGCTTCGACTCATCGCACTGGTAGCTCTTCTTTTACCTTTTTGTGTCTTTGTTCTGCCTTCGGGCTTAGGATCTTGACAATCCTCCAAAATATAGTTTTGCTTTCAATCTCTCTTTACGGAGAAAATTAAAGTTATCCTATTTTTTTTGCCATTCATTTATGTTAGCTTTAGGTATCGTACTAGAGGTAATATGGACGTAGTACAACACCGTAGCCTTTTAAGAATATCCCCCTAGGGGATCATTGGTGGACCTATTACTTATTTTGCATGAGAGTGTCAAGTAATAAGTTAGAAACAGGCCTTGCCAGAGGTGATATGGATGTGGCAAGTTTGGTGGACTTAACAACATTGGCGCACTTAAATATAAGTATAGGTGATATGTTTAGACGATAATCAATATCAGAGGTACTGTGGACGTAATGATCGATAGCTAAACCTAGAAGGTTTGCTCAGAGGTACGAAGGATATGGCAAACCCTACTGGGGAGAAGGTGAGAACGATAGCTCAGAGATGATATAGACGTGAGCCGACCGATAGTTGTACCGGGAGGTTAGGTATTATCCCGATATTTTTGGTGGAAGAAAAAAAGGAAACGAGCCAGAAGTAATATGGACGTGGTTGTTTGCTTCCATTGAGGAAATGCCACTGGGGGATCTTTAGTGGACTTATTACTTTTTGCGCACTAGAGTGTAAGTAATAAGTTTAAAAATAATCCCTATTAGAGGTAACGTAGACATGATAGGTTTTGTGGACCCATTACTTTTTGTGCATGTTAGTGCAAGTAATATAGTTGAGACAAGCCTTGCCAGAGATGATATGGACGTGGCAGTTTTTGTGGACTTAACACCGCTGGTGTACCTTGGTGAGTACGAATGATAAGTAGGAATGACAACCAATATCGGAGGTAATATGTATGTGATAATCGATATTCATGACCCGAAAGATTTGCTCAGAGGTGCGAAGGGCATGACAAACTCAGCCGGGAAGAAATATTAGGATATTAGTTCAGAGGTAATATGGACGTGAACCAATGTCCGAAAAATTCACTGAGGAGTGATTTGCTGGGTGTGGTCTATCCGAAAATAAAGATAGACCTGAGGGTTGCTTTGCTGGGAAGATTGTTAGGATGATAGCTCAGAGGTAAATGTGAACATTGCTAGCGCCTAACGAGATTGGTTTGAGTGGTCATTGCGGGAGTATACAAGTGGACCTGAGGACTACTCCGCTGGAGAGCTTTTGAGGATCCATTACCTGTTGCGTACTCAGGATTCCTGAATACAGATAATGGCTTTCATGATGCTTTTCATAGAAAAAAAAATGCCGTATATAGGCACTCGCTGAAGAATCAAGAGCGAGAATACTGTACATATGGGTTATTCCACTGGGGATAAGGAGAGTACAAGTCTAGCTTAGACATAGTACTTTTCAGAAAATTGTCGTTGATAGGCATTATAAGCAAGTTGTCATTGGATTTCACTTGCCGGTAGGCATCGTTGGAGACCGCGGACTCCACGATGAATGAGCCCTCCAATTTAGGCAAGATTTTTCTGTCGTCTTGTGGGTCATGACCATCGGTCTTCTCACAGTCAGGACGAGGTCTCCTACTGTTACGCCCCAGTCCCAAAATACCAAGGGACTAGCCATGTGGCAATGGCCAGCAGTACAACTCCAATGGGCAAACCTAATTTAATAGACCCGTTAGAGTGCATTTAAGCTGTAATACATATAGAATGGTCTAAAAATACCTGTTATGGTCTATATATCTAATTAATCCATAATAAGTAACGAAATCACAAAGGGACAAGTTTAGTCATAATAATATAAAATGATCTGTCCAACCAAAGCAATATAAATAATGTCACGGGAAATAATCCGTCATCAAAATGGAAAAGAAAATAAATCCAAGTAAAAATATCCATAAGTCACTACAAGATCAAATATCTAAGAACACTAAGCATAATAAATGAATGGTGAGAATACTGTGTGCTCAAAAGAAGTCCTCTAGAACAACCTCGTCCACTACAACCTGTACATCTCCAATAGTAGCACCTGTCCCAAAAATCTCGGGATAGCTCTCATCGTCTACACCTGGGGACATAATCCGAATTCAGGTCCTCAGGGGACATAGCAAGGTACAATAAACACTTAAGACAAATAAAAATGCAGCTAGTAAATATAAACAGATCCTCAGGGCAAGCTATGTAACCAGCTAGTACTCAGGCTGAGACCACTACATGCTCTGTGTTGGGGAGCCCATAGCAGCAAGTAGTATCATGACTCTAGTATATGTGCCAAAGATCTGAGATATAGTCCAAGGCACCTCCAGTAATATATATATATATATATATATATATATATATATATATATATATATATATATATAAATAATCAGCCTGTATCCTGTGTGTCTCTCTCCACCCAATGTAACGTCATATCTCATGTCCACGATATCTCGTATCCATAACACGCAAGATTATGACCTCTAGCTAGTATAATGAGTCATAATAATATCCATGTAATATGCACGTCTCGTATTATGAATCCTGTAAGCCTATACGGAATCACCATGAATAACTCAAGAAAGATTCTGTCACATGAAATAGTGTCAAGTATCCTACGATATGGCGTACTTGGTAAAACAAGCACGTAAAATTAGGATCGTGGAATCAACTCTCTAGGTGACGTTGCACGACTCCGCGTACGACGTCGATACCCGAATCTTGTTCGGATGCTAAACAACGTCTCACGATCCTAGGTTGAACAGGTACAAAACAGAATAAATATATATGGGAAGAACACATGCAAATAATATAACAGGATCTCTACAAGTTTGGCAAGGTACACTTGCCTGGGTTTTGAACTCCGTCAGCTGCTCCTGAAAAAGTAGAATCTGTACATACACCTCCGGATGCTGAAACAAACATCACCATTGTTTTCAGAATAGTTGAAATAGAAAGGATTGACTACCCATAAGTCCAATTTGGACACATGAGCAAAATTAACAATTTTGGGTCAAAGCGGGGTCCATATGTGGCACACTTTGTACCAAAAAATGTGTCAAAGACAAAGTTTTCCAAATTAGTCAAACTTAGTGTCTATGAGTCTAGAATAATGGCACGAACCCAACAGAATATCCAGAACGGATTTTGATAGGCCGATCACGAAATCGTCCGTTATGCAAAACCGTGGGTCCCATAAAACGGTATTTCGGTAACGTTCTCCGATTCGAACCAAACTTGGGTCACAGGACCAACAGAACGCTGCGAATCCAATAGCATAAGTTTTGTTATGAATCGACGAGTATACACAAAGTTATGGTGAGTGTCAGAACAGGCCGATACGGTACTTTTTGACGGATATGCGTTGATTTCGGTGTGCACGCACATCCAAATCACGTTTCGCGGAAGCTCACACGTCCACGTTTACGTTATGTGCAATACCCTATTCCGTTCAAGCGGACTGCCGATTCAAACGGCAGAGTACAACTGTCCTGACCCACTTTGCTCAGGCGAGAATGCTCGTTTGAGGCAAAGGATATCCAGACTTGTCCCTACAGAAATTCAGCTTATGCTTTCAGAGGCTCGCTTGACGTATCGCTCTACCGAGTCAAATCATCGCTAAGGTGGGTGGCTATGGTGAACTTGTCTTTGCTTAGCCAGCACATATAAAATCTGGAATGATACATGCTAGTCGCTAGGTGAATCACCCCCTGCATGCTAATAAGAATCCAACGCACCTAGCTAAGGAAATAATCCCAACTTGTATTGCTTATGCTAGAATATGGAAATGAAACATTGCTTATAAATATGTTCAGACCCTCGCATGCTACCATAGAACTTGTCGCTCGAGAAGTCCCCTAACGGTTTCACCTCTCGGCTTTTCTCCGGGCCCGAGCTAACGTGAATGTTTATGTTTATACAAATGCATGCTTGTCTGCTTGTATGTTGCCTTGTTTTCATCCAAACCCCGGGAGACTACTAAGTAGTCTTTTCGTGCATGATTGAACCTACAAGTATCCGGGACCGCTAGGTCATCCAAGGCAGCCCCGAACCAGGGGAATGCATCAAGGCAAGTTATTCACTGAACGAGAATTATGTCAAGCAAAACGTAAATAATTATCTCGTGTACTCATGTTGCCTGAATTGCATGAAAACGATTGGCAAAATAATGATACCGTTCCTATGCAAAATATATCATGTACTCGTGTTGCCTGCTTGGCGAAATAATAAACCACGTACTCGTGTTGCCTGCTTGGCAAAATAATAAAATTAGAAAGACCAAATAGTTCATGTCGCGAATAACTCAAAAATGAGGTATAGTTCCACGGGCGATCACCGGGGCACTGGGACCGTTCCGATCCGGATGGAATTCACGTTTAGTCTCACGTTCTTGGATGGGATAGTTTGTAGCGCCTCACGTTCTTTCGTTGCATTCCATCCTCGTTATTGACTAGTATCCTTTGTGGCTATGCCAGTGACTCATGTTCATATAGATAAGTCATCCTCGCTTAGCGGCTATCCGCGTGCGAGTCATTGTATCGCATTAAAGAACAACTGAATACCTGAACGATCTTGAAATAACAGTACTCGTGTTGCATATGCTATCGCCTGAATGTTTATACATGCCCGTGCTTGAATTGATAATGTTTGCCTTGGACAGGGAAGGACAAATGGTAAGTTGGTAAGTCTCGTCGTGTTTTCTCTCATGTTGCACGTCGCATTGCCACACGAGTTAGGCTATTCAATGTTTGCATGAAACTGATCCTAAGGCAACTAGAAAGACAACTTAATAGTTGGTGCACGGAACCTGTATTACGTGTTTGGGTTTGACGAGCGGGCGAGTAGCCTCTCCACCAGTGCATTCAATGTACTGATAATCCACCAGATCGTTTGCAGGGTACGGGAGAACCTCATTCGGTGTGGATGCCTCCTTCGTGCGTGCTAAGGTGTGGAGATCATTCCAAAGCAACGGTGCATCCGGAACAGAAGCACATATACAAGACATAATGTTGGAACTTGCCTGAATATCGCCTGTATAATCATTCCACAATTGTAGCCACTTGGCACACTTTTACTGTTTCAGAGAGAGAGGCTTGAGCGACTTATAATCTCGGCTATACGCCACCTGTAACACTTGTTATTATCAATAAAAGAGCTTATTTTTACTTTAACTTATGTTGTTTAATGCTTTCGCTATTGTCGACTCAGTGAACTTGTTACCGATCGCCTATGCGTTTATGACTCCGCTGCAGTCGGACAATCTGTGCGACTTTGTGGCTTAGAACTCTTACCGCCAGCCAATGAACCACGGCCTTGCACGGGCGTGGCTCATGCTCGTGCGGCATCACGCCCGGATGGGTCAAAGCGATCGTTCCGTGGGAGCGTTGGCGCGGTGATTCTCGCCTAGCGGGAACGACCAATTTAGCCTGCGGGAGATCGGGGCATGGCATGTTGGTATCAGAGCCTGGCTTATACATCTTTGGACTTCAATTCGATTATCTCAGTTTTGAAAGCTTGTTCGTGGGTTATGGGCACGCTCTCTCTCAATGCCTCGATGGGATGTTCCAACAATAAGTCTAAATACTTTCAAAATGCATTTTGAATGTTATGATTGCTTGTATGATATCGTGATGCGAGTGGCCTTTGTGCCAACCTGTGTGAACCCTTGAGATTATCGCAAGTAGCTTGTCCAATTTTACTATCTCTAAGTTTGGTTGAATGCATATGTTTGAGGGACGCCTTGAACTTGTGCACGATCCAAGACTCAAGAAGATGTAAAACTCGAGTGCTAAGACTTCGCTATCGCCGAGTTGGTAAAATGCATGTATTAGAGGGGCACTTCGAGTATGTGTACGATCTACACTCGCGATATGCTGATCTCGAATGCTTGTGCAAGTGAATATTCAAATTGACAAGTACAACGACTTGTGTAGGTTTGTCTCAGCTTTGTATCGTTAAATCAAAATTGATTGAAACGTGCTGCTTGTCCTCAGTAAGTCTCGAGGATAAGACTTTTTCTGAGTTGGGTAGGATGTAACACCCTATTCCGTTCAAGCGGACTGCCGATTCAAACGGCAGAGTGCAACTGTCCCGACCCACTTTGCTCAGGCGAGAATGCTCGTTTGAGGCAAAGGATATCCAGACTTGTCCCTACAGGAATTTAGCTTAGGCTTTCAGAGGCTCGCTTGACGTATCGCTTTAGCGAGGCGAATCATCGCTAAGGTGGGTGGCTACGGTAAACTTGTCTTTGCTTAGTCATCACACATAAAATCTGGAATTATACATGCTAATCGCTAGGTGAATCACCCCCTGCATGCTAATAAGAATCCAACGCACCTAGCTAAGGGAATAATCCCAACTTGTATTGCTTATGCTAGAATATGGAAAAGAAACATTGCTTATAAATATGTTCAGACCCTCGCATGCTACCCAAGAACGTGTCGCTCGGGAAGTCCCCTAACGGTTTTACCTCTCGACTTACCTCCGGGCCCGAGCTAACGTGAATGTTTATATTTATACAAATGCATGCTTGTCTGCTTGTATGTTGCCTTATTTTCATCCAAACCCCGGGAGACTACTAAGTAGTCGTTCCGTGCATGATTGAACCTGCAAGTATCCGGGACCGCTAGGTCACCCAAGGTAGCCTCGAACCAGGGGAATGCATCAAGGCAAGTTATTCACTGAACGATAATCATGTCAAGCAAAACGTAAATAATTATCTCGTGTACTCGTGTTGCCTGAATTACATGAAAACGATTGGCAAAATAATGATACCGTTCCTATGCAAAATAAATCACGTACTCGTGTTGCCTGCTTGGCGAAATAATAAACCACGTACTCGTGTTGCCTGCTTGGCGAAATAATAGAATTGGAAAGACCAAATAGTGCATGTCGTGGATAACTCAGAAATGAGGTATAGTTCCACGGGCGGTCACCGGGGCACTGGGACCGTTCCGATCCGGATGGAATTCACGTTTAGTCTCACGTTCTTGGACATGATAGTTTGTAGTGCCTCACGTTCTTTCGTTGTATTCCATCATCGTCATTGACTAGTGTCCTTTATGGCTATGCCTGCGACTCATGTTCATATAGATAAGTCATCCTCGCTTAGCGGCTATCCGCGTGCGAGTCATTGTATCGCATCAAAGAATAACTGAACACCTGAACAATCTTGAAATAACAGTACTCGTGTTGCATATGCTATCGCCTGAATGTTTATACATGCCCGTGCTTGAATTGATAATGTTTGCCTTGGACAGGGAAGGACAAATGGTAAGTTGGTAAGTCTCGCCGTGTTTCCTCTCATGTTGCACGGCGCACTGCCACACGAGTTAGGCTATTCAATGTTTGCATGAAACTGATCCTAAGGCAACTAGAAAGACAACTTAATAGTTGGTGCACGAAACTTGTATTACGTGTTTGGATTTGTCGAGCGGGCGAGTAGCCTCCCCACCAGTGCATTTAATATACTGATAATCCACCAGATTGTTTGCAGGGTGCGGGAGAACCTCGTTCGGTGCGGATGCATCCTTCGTGCGTGCTAAGGTATGGAGATCACTCCGAAGCAACGGTACGTCCAGAACAGAAGTACATATACAAGACATAATGTTGGAACTTGCCTGAATATCACTGTTTGGATAAACAAATGTTAGGTTTATACGAAACCTTTTTGTTTACAAACGAGAAAAGAGTACAATTAATCCTATACGAGGATGTTAAGTACAATAAAATAATTCTGGAAAAGTATTGCTATAGAAGTCTGATCTGCGGTCGATCACTTTGTTCCTTGGACCACACGATGCTGAAGAAGTGCTGTAGAAGAAGAAGAAGCTTCAAACTTTCTCTGAACTGAAGGCAAAAGCCGGTCAAAGGAAAGTTGCAAGTAGGATCGAATTCTCATTGCCAAAGTTGTCAGCAAAAACTCTCTCTATGCTCTCTTTTCTGATTTCTCTCTGATCTCTGATCGTCCCTTGTGCCTCTCACCCTGTGACCAGGGGTCTCTATTTATAGAGATCAATCAAATAAATGCCAGATTGGCATAAAAGCCAAGTAACTATCTTGTTGGCGTAAAATGCCAAACTGTAAAAAAAGTTGCATCTTTTACGCTGCGGTTATGGCAACTGCTACCCACGTTCCAATTGTCTTCTGAATATGCGTATGACATGTGTCCCTTTATGAGGTAACGCGTATAACTGTTTCTCGAAGATCATGGCATGCAAGCCACGTAGGTAACTTCTCCTGCGTAAAGATGGTTGGCGTAAAAGCCAAATAACTGTCATATTGGCATAAAAGTTAAATAACTGTCTTGTTGGCGTAAAAGGCAAACTGTAAAGAAGAGGACCTCCTTTACGCTGCGGTTATGATAACTGCTACCCACATTCTGCATAAAACTTGATGATTCATGAATAATAGATAACCAGCATAAAATAGCCAATTATCCATCACGACTGAGGTCTTGAGCGTATTCTGGGCTAAATAGCCTTATCACGTACCTTTGCAAATATAGCCGAGTTGGCGTATTTCGAGGAGATAGCATACGACGTACTCCTATAGTTGAAAATAGCCTGGTTGGCGTAAAATGCAAGGATGGTGATGTGAGCGTATTTAGTCACAGTTTTAGCTTTTCCAGTCATGACAAATTTTAAAATTAGAACAAAATCTCGTACATTAAATGCAGAGATATGCCTCCATCTCGTGCATTAAATGAAGAGATATGCCTCGAGCTCTGTGCAGGAAACAACTTTTGACGTGGCGTCTGATTTTGTCTTATCTTGAGCTTAAAAACTTATTTATGCCCATGTAGAATAGGCATCGTATTCTTTGAATGCGTAAAAAATGACTTGTATCAAGAATATGTTACTAAACGACAACCTGGGTCTCTGTGCAAAATTATCATCACAGCCGTCCTCTCGATTATCGTACAGTACTTTTGTCAGGTGCCAGGTTCACTGATTTGTCTGACATATTCATCCGAGGAATACGAAGAGTTCCTCGTACAACTTTATGCTGCATTAAAAATAAACGTATTTTAAACTTTACGCAGGAGGGTAAAGCAACCTTTTATGCAGAATAATCTTGAAGCACTACTTTACGCGGACAGCTCTGAAGCTCTACTTTACGCCAAACAGCTCTGAAGCCCTATTTTACGCGGACAGCTCTGAAGCCATATTTTATGCCACACAGCCTTGAAGCTCTGTTTTACGTGGACAGCTCTGAAACTCTACTTTACGTCAAACAGTCTTGAAGCTAATTTTTACGCAGACTTCATGTATGTTGGGGGTTTTGATTGTATAATACGCGTACAATTCTCTAGCATATTTCATGCTTCTACAACCGCCCCTTCAAAGTTTTCAAATTTATCGTAATTTGAAATACTTTGAATGAAGCATGAAATGGTCAACTTTGACCCGTTCTTCGAGGCTAATTTTTCGGCGATATTTAAGAAGTTGTTGGGATTTGTATGTTCTCTTCTGCCTATATAAGGGCAAGCAAATGAACTTGTTTTTCCATACTTCCTTCACCACAAAGATGGCTGCTGAGATTCATTGGGCTGAACTGAGAAGAAGAAGATTATGCTCTTCCAGCATGTAAGGAGCCAAAAAAAGAGATATCTTCAAGCAAATATTTTCTACAATGATGGACCATGGAAGGATATCATAGCTTCCTTTGCTCGAAGTAATCAGTGATTTTATATGGCAATTCGTCAAAGAGAGAGGAAGGGTCGCATTAGACCACACAGCTTGCTAGCTGTATTTTCCCCTATTATGAAGCTGGATCCTGGGGTGCAGCTTGGCTGTGTCTTCCAGTATTGTGTTGGGTCTGAATCCCAATCACAATTCTAAGCATGGCCGCCGATGACGTATGGGGGGTGGGCTTGAATAAAACAGGCCCAGTTCTGTATCCTCCCGCCATTAATCATTTTCTTGGCACCCGACGTATAGGAGCTGATAAAGTGCTATAGAAGAAGAAATGAAGATCTCCATCAGACGAGACCTCGCATAATAGATTCCCGTCATGTAATCATGATCTTGAATATTAATGAAAAATTCTTTGTAAAAAATAGATTTCCATCATATGTAATCATGATTAATAAACTTGTCTTCTTTTACGTACTATTGATTTGCCATGTTGCTGTGAGGAAGTCTGGTAATATGCAGCTTTAATATGCTTGAGTAATTTTTATGCAGACTATGATAAATATGCATCCAGTCACGTTCCAATTTTTACGCATAAAGGAAGATGCGTAAAAACTCTTTAGCATTAGATTATCTTGAGAATCCAATCGTCATGCTATTTTTGACGAGGAGTCACATAGAATTCTGAACCGTCAAAATACGAAGAGTATCTGTTCAGAACCTCATCTTCAAAAATGGTTTCTTGAAAGATTCTCGAGACATGGCAAGAAATGTCCCCTGAACAGGCCATCCCTGAACTAGATGTAAAGATTCTGGCTAAACTTCAAATGAACTATCAATGGCCAAGGAAGAAAAGTCATCTCTAGTGAAGACAAACATTTTCAGGAAACTCCTTGGCCTTTCTTCTGATGAAGTCTTCTCGACTGAAGAAGAAGAAAAAGAAGAGAAGTTACTGAATACTCCTCATCTGTTTTGCAAACGCTGATAAAAAGAGCATTTTCTGCGTAAACTCTTGTAACTGGCTTTTTTGAGCGTAAAACTCAAATTATCAAGATATACGCGTATTGTGATAACTGATCTGTCCCGCATAAAATCATAGATCCGTAGCATCTGAGCGTAAAATCATAGATCTGTAGCATCTGAGCGTAAAATTATAGATCCGTAGCTCTGCGCGTAAAATCATAGATCTATAGCTTATGAGCGTAAAATTATAGATCTGTAACATCTGCGCGTAAAATCATAGATCTATAGCATTTGATCGTAAAATCATAGATCCTTGCTCTACGCATAAAATCATAGATCTGTAGCATTTGAGCGTAAAATCATAGATCCGTAGCTCTGTGCGTAAAATCATAGATCTGTAGCATTTGAGCGTAAAATTGTAGATCTGATGGATCCTTTACGCAGCATGACTATCTGTCTTCCTTTTCAAATAATCGGCTGACGTGGTCCCAAATCCTAACCGACTATGATAAAAATCGGATTTGGTTAAGGATTCAGAGAGTCATTTGAACTCTATAAATAGCCCAAGGTCATGAGAGAGAGAAATCCTTCGTCTCTTTCTAAAAAATCCTTCGTCTCTTTCTGAAAAACCTCAGATTCGCCATGGCACCAAAACAGACCTCCGTCGCTAAAGAAAAGAAAGCCGCTTCATCATCTCGCTCCTCTGCTCAAGCACGAGCGACTCCTACTAGGCCAAGTGAGCCTCGTTCTGATCGAAGTGCTCCGCCGTCTAGCTGTGTACCAGGCATCACAGGTAAAACTTTGAGAGAAATAAAAACCCTTCGCACACGTTATACGTGTATGCGCAAATACGCCCACATTTTAATGTGTCAGCATAAAAATCCATATTTTATAATCTGGCATAAAAACTCAGACTGTTAAATTTTGGCGTATTATGCAAACCTTGCGTTTTACGCATTGAAAGTAAATTCCAGCGTAAAACTCCATATTTTGCAGTCTGGCGTAAAAACTCAGACTGTTAGATTTTGGCGTATACTGCAAACTTTGTGTTTTACGCACTGAAAGTAAATTCCAGCATAAAACTCCATATTTTACAATCTGGCGTAAAAACTCAGACTGTTAGATTTTGGCGTATACTGCAAACCTTGCATTTTATGCATTGAAAGTAAATTCTAGCGTAAAACTCCATATTTTGCAGTCTGGCATAAAAACTCAGACTGTTAGATTTTGGCGTATACTGCAAACCTTGCATTTTACGCACTAAAAGTAAATTCCAGCGTAAAACTCCATATTTTGCAATCTGGCGTAAAAACTCAGACTGTTAGATTTTGGCGTATACTGCAAACCTTGCGTTTTATGCACTGAAAGTAAATTCCAACATAAAATTGACTTATTCTCTTGCTTTTTTTTTGCAGTGGACCTACAGATCCCCCCTCTGGCTGAAGTAATGTGCTCTGCTGCTGGAATATTAAGTTCCAACTACTTGGAGGACTTGTCCTATGTAACTTTCCCCATCTCTGGAAACGAGTATCCTCAAGAATGGAGAATTCTGATCTTGGCCCAAGGAGAAAGAATGTTGCTAAGTATGATCAGCGGGGAACCCTTGACATACATAGATGGAACCGAGTATAAGAAACCAGCTTTCTTATTTGAGGATGTTATTGATAAGCAATCCCAAACAAAGCCCAAGAAGGAAGACTGGGTATTTTATGTTGAGGGCACTATTATGTATCTGCCAAAGATGTTCAAAGACTACCCCATTTCTGCATTCTTGCATGCCACACATCCCAGAAGGATGGCATGGACTCTGATTCCTGATCTTCATGGCCAGCCCGGGAAGATCTTCTATAAGAAATTAAGGATTAAACCGAGGATCCTTTGTAAGTAGTCCCTCAGGTCCTATTATGCCCTTCAGAGGTTTATTACCAGGCAGCGTCCCTAGTGAAGACTCTTCTTTGATCCAGCCATTTCAAATGGCAACTTTCTGCAATAAATTCATGAAGGAGGGAGGAGTATATCCCTGGGTTAACCCTCGCACCAGTGGATGGCTTAACCCCCACAATCTTCGATGGGCCAGTTTAACTGCATGGGCCCTGAAGCACTTTCAAATAGAGCTAGAAAGTATTAACTTATTTGAGGCTATCAGTGCTACTAGTATTGGGTTGCCTATCAATACCAATTTATTCTTAGCTTTGATGGAGCGATATAACTCGTTCACTGTGACTTTTGCCACTCCAATAGGTGAGTTGGTCCTGACACTTCATGAGATGGCAGACATCTCAAAACTACCAATGGAAGACATTCCTTATGAAGAATATGTCCCCACCAATAGAGAGTTGAAGGATACCAACCCTCGGGTAGTGGCTGTATACCAAGAACCGATGAGCCACTATCTTGCATGCACCATTTTCTATAGAGAGCCTTCTGATTTAGCCCATATTAACAAATGGGTATCTTACCTTTTCTTCCATTAGGCTAAAAATTCCAATCAGGACAAGGTTGTAGATAGCAAAGACAAACCTTTAAACCCTCTGAGCATTCTTAATGCCAACACAATCGATGACCTTATTGAAGATGAAGAGGCTCCAGATTGTGTTCTTAATGAAGAGATAGGTAGTTATCCTGCAGGGACCAAAGCCTATAGTTATATGAGGCATAGCCGAAAGCCTCTGTCAAAAGAAGCTCAACTGGATGGCTTCCTTTCTATTTGGCTACGCCGATGGGTAGTGCCTGGCATTGCGTCTGCAGATCGTATTCATTGCAACACCCTATGGCCCTCAGTGCATTTGGAGCAAGATTGGGCCTACTCCCTGCCATGGTATGCAAGATACAAGCTGGCCTGAGGGCTATTACCGATGGACTGCTGGCCTGAGGGCTATTACCGATGGACTGCTGGCCGATACCACTCAGCGTGAAGGATATCCCAGAGTGAAATTACCATTCTTATATCTGATGGGATGGTTAATCCTTCACAACACCAGAGTGATGTCTCCCAGATCTGCCAGTGGTTCGGGCAATAACTTCATGTTGAATTACAGGAATTCTTCTTGGAATGTGACTAGCGTCATAGATTATCGACTAGCACTGAATTTTGCCCATAGTTGGAAATTCTTCTGCACCATTCCCCCCGTACATATCAATCAGCAGGGGACTAAACTTCATGATATAGGTCAGGGAAAGTCTATTCTTTCTCCTGAAGCCTTTTACTGGTTGGTCTGTATTAGACCTTCACACCTGCTGTACAGAAGTGAGGATCACTGCTACCTGGAACCATATCTGCCTAGCCGTTTCGCCAGGTAATTTGGATATGATCAGTTGCATGTAGGAAATCCTATCACCAGCTTTAAATTCAAAGGTGGACTTATTGATGGAGCTAGAGGATAGCGTTATTTCATCATGGGTTGTACTGGAGCAACCTTTGCTGTACCCGCGACTTCTCTCTCCATGGAATTGCGCATTCTTCATTCATACACACAGTTTTATGTGTCCATCAATACCTTCCATCGTGATTTTGATTTATATAGAAGTTTCAGAATGCCCTCCCATAAGTCCACTGGCAGAGAGGAGATATCATCTGTCTCCTCTGATGAAGGTGATGAAACTACTGGTGCAGATGATTATTTGTTGATATTACCGAGAGGCATAATAGCTCCCCCGGCAGAGCCTCTCATAATTTCCAATAAACGAAAGGCTTCTACTCAGAAAGAGCCTTCCCCTCGTAAGAAGAAGCAGACTACAAAAGGTCCTAAAAGGACTTCCACCAAGGGGGCCTCTTCCAGGAGTGAACCTATTGTTTCCCTTGTTAGGAATAATTCTTTGATTAGGGATCCTTCGCCTTTTAAAGAAGGAGCCTCCACAGTCCCAGCTGAAAGTGCTGGAGATTCTTTGCCCGCGACTGCTGCCGTGATTACATCTACCACCGTTACTGGTGATGCTTCTATATCGCCTTCGAGGCCGAGCTCACTAATAATCCCTATACCTTTTATAAGACAAATAATGGGACTAGCCCCTCCTTCATCTGTAAGTATTTCAAGCGAGATTCCACCCGATGAACCTCGAGTAGATCTGGGTGATGACTGGGATGACGAACCTCAAGCGTCAGTTGGTGTACCCTCCTCTCCAGGTATGATAGCTTGTTTAGCATCATTAAGAAATGATTTAGCTATACAGGCTGCAGACGCAATATACATACCATCGGCCATGGGTAAATATTGTCTTTACACTTTTTCTAGAAAAATTTAACATCAAATTGATATTAACTTTCTCTTATCTTATTTTCAGGCGAAGACATTTCTGGGGAAGGCGAAGCTAAAACAACCTCTGCTCTTGTTGCAGATCCAGCTACTGAAACGGCCATGACCACTGTCGAAGAAGCATACCTTGAAGCAGTTGATCTTTCATCCACAACATTCTCAGATATAATCCCGCCAGCAGCAGTTCAAATAATGTCAGAGGTGGATGAACCAGCCATCTCGACTGTGCCTCCTTCGTCGAGCATGCTAGCAACTTCAACTGTTGTTGGTGTCTCTTCTTTTGTCGCACCATCTGTTAAAGCAACGACTGTGGCAACATCCTCTGCAGTCATTCCAGAAAGGAGATTCACTGATATTGCGGCCACTCCCAGCGTCCATTCAAGCTTTGCCATGCTAGTTGAACAATACACTAGCATATTTTATCTCACTTTGAAAGAACTAATATCCATGGTGCTGGAGAAGAATCTAGGCTTTGATGCTTTGAAGATATCCTCCAAGCTCACTATAGCGCAAATTAGAAATTTTAATGACGCTGAGAGAGCTAATGCGCTAGAGCAAATGGTTAATGGTTTAGAATAACCTATTAACAAATATTTGTAATTATCCCGATGCAGCATCAATGACTTGGTTCAAGCTGTGTATGACTCTCTAACTTCAGAATTTGCTCAGAGGGCAAAAACCTTGAACAAATCCATCCAGGAACAGCAACAAGAGATGGAGAAAGAGTAGGCAATATTGGTGGAGAGTATTCCTCAGCTAGCTCAGTGCCATGCCGAACATGAGGGATATGAAGTGAGGGTTCAAGAACTGGAAGCTGAACTTGCTCAAATAAGGAAAAGGCTTCTCAAAGCATCGCTAGTTCATGATGTATTGGAGGGCCAAGTGAATACAACTCAACAGAACTTGACACATGTGGGTGTCATCCATGCAAGTTTTATTGATTCTCTGTCTGAACTATCTCTCTTGAGCAATGACGAAGCAAGACTGGAACTGGCTCGCATCAACATTTAAACTCCAGGAATGAAAGGATGGCTGCTTTGGCGCAACAGATCCGCAATTTAACTACTCCTCCCCAATGATGGATTATGTACTTTTTTGCTCCTTCTGTAATTTGTTATTCCCAGAGATAATAAAGATACATTTTCTGACTTCGTGGACCCATCACTTTAGAGTATAAATGATAGGCTAAGATGAAAGTGAGTCCAGAGGTAATATGGACATGATATACTTTCGGTAAGGTTTAGCTGAATATATCTATTCAGAGGTAATATGAACCTGATAGAATATGATCCAACTAAATTTGTATACAAAACACTATCAGAAGTAATATGGACATGATAGGTTTTGAAGTTTCAAATTAGTTAAACATATCTATTCAGAAGTCATAAGAACATGATAGAATATGATTCAGCTAATCTTTGTATGTAGTATCATCAGAATGAAATCTTCATCATACTCCATTAAGCAAAGAAGATCAAGCATAATACTTCTTCAGGAATTTTCCATTGATAGGAGCCATTATCAAATCTCCATTAGGCTTGGCTAATCTGTAAGCGCCATTTGAAAATATTGTTTCAATCACATAAGGGCCCTCCCATTTGGGCTGGAATTTTCTCTTACTTTTATGTGTAATAATTATTGGCCTCTTCACAGATAAAACTAGCTCACCTACTTTGAACACTCTTTCCTTCACTTTTTGATTAAAAGCTTTGGAGATGCGTGCTTGGTAGAACTCAATATGCTGTTGAGCTTGAAGGCATTTTTCGTCTAACCCTTCTAGCTCTTAAAGTCTTAAACGATCATTATTTTCCTTGGTCAGATCATTAGCTACTGCTATTCTGAGTGATAGAATTTGAATTTCAATAGGAAGAACTGCTTCACACCCGTAAACTAATGAAAATAGGGTACAACCCGTTGGTGTTCGTACCGTTGTGCGGTATGCCCACAGACATTCTCCCAATTTCTCATTTCAATCTCTTTTGTTCGAAGAGACAAATTTCTTCAAGAGTTTGATAATGGTTTTATTGAAGGCTTCTGCCAAACCATTAGCAGCAGGATTATATGTCGTTGAGGCCACATTTTGTATCCGATTCTTATCACAAAATCGGTGAAATGCTTGACTGATGAATTGAGGCCCATTGTCATAAATTATCCTTCGGGGTATCCCAAAGCGATAAATGACATGATGCTTGATAAAGCTGATCACGTTGGATGTCTTTACCTTAGCAAGAGGAATCGTCTCCGCCCATTTGGAGAAATAATCGGTGATAGCTAATATAAACCGATCGATGTCCTCTAGAAGATGAAGGATGAATAGGACCAATGATATCCATACCCCATGCTTCAAAGGGCCATGATGCAATAGTAGGATGTAAATATTCAGAAGGTTAATGTATAAAATCTGCATGAACCTGACAGGCTTTGCATTTTCTTGCATATTCTACGGCATCTGCAATCATAGTAGGCTAGTAGTAGCCCATCCTCCTGATACGATCATGTAACTTAGGACCGAGTTGATGTGCTCCATATACTCCATCATGAGCTTCTCGGATAACCCGCCTTGCATCATCACCAGAGAGATATCGTAACAATAGTCCATCATATGTTCGGCGATACAAATTTTGTGAAGAAGCATCAAAATAAAAATGTAGCGATCGTCTTTTGATAGATACTGCTTCTTTAGGATCCTCTGGTAGGATTTCATATGACACGAAGTCTATAAAGGGACTTCTCCAATCTCTCTTAGGAGGAACCGTGCTTATAACATAGTTGCGTTCTATGTGAAAATTATTTTTTACACAAAACAAATCTCTATTAAGAAGGATCATCGAATTATGCCTTCTTATAGGAATAGCTAGATCTGCAGCTAGACTGGCCAGAGCATCAGCTTCCAAATTTTGAGATCGAGGAACATGTTCTAAGAAGAATCCTTTAAAAGATATTGCTATCTCGATTGTTGTTCGGTGATAGGGAATGAGATCTGGATTGCGGACTTCATATATTCCTCTGACCTAATTAACGATCAGCTGAGAATCACTAAAAGCTTCCAAGTATTCAACATCCAATTCTTTAGCAACTTGAAGCCCAATTAATAGAGCATTATACTCTGCCACATTATTAGAGCATGGTTCACTAAGAGAATATGCTCGATAGATGACGAGTTTATCAGGAGTCACCAGAACAATCCTTACCCCTGAAACCATGTTTCCCTTGGGGCCAGTTCTGGAAGCACCATCAAAGAATAGCTGTCATGTATCACCTTCCATTGCCAAATTACATTCTACAACTTCGTCGGAAATGTCCTCATATAATTTGGAGGTTTCTGGAATTGGATGGGCAGCTAAGAAATTAGCCAAGGCTTGACCTTTCATGGATTTCTGAGGGACATACACCATATCATACGGTGTCAATAGCATTGCCCAAGTCGCGAGTCAGGAATTAAGAATACTTGGCTTATTCATCAATACCCGAAGTGGATTGATTCTGGATATGATATGAATAGTTTGGCCTGTCATATAATATCGCGTCTTCTGAATGACAAATATTAGGGCCAAGCATTCTTTTTCTACTAGATTATACCTGTGTTCTGCTCCGACCATCATCCTGCTTAGATAGTAAATAGCCTGTTCATGACCCTCATTGTTCTTCTGTGCGAGGAGAGCCCCTAAAGAATGATCCATTGCTCGAACATACAAAAAAAAATGATCTTTCTTTGGCAGGCGGTACCAGAACTGGAGGATTAGTAAGATAGCGTTTGATATCATTAAACGCTTGTTGATAGGCTTTGTCAGATACAAATGACACACCTTTCTTTATTAGACAAGAAAAAGGTTGACATCTTCCAGAGAGGTTGGATATGAATCTCCTGATATAAGCTAGACGACCTTGAAATCCCCTAAGTTCTCTGAGATTACGGGGCAGTCGCATTTCTAGGTTAGCTTTTACTTTATCAGGGTCAACTTGAATGCCTTTAGCAGTAATGACAGATCCCAAAAATTTGCCACTGGATACACCAAGAAAGGATTTTGTAGGGTTCATTTTGAGTTAATGTTGGCGCATCAAATCAAATATTGTCTTCAAGTCTTGAATGTGATTATCCTTGAGGCAGCTTTTGACAGCAATATCATCAACGTAACATTCCACCGTTTTGCGTAAATGCTCATAGAATATGTTACTCATAGCTCGTTGATATGTGGCCCTGGCATTCTTCAATCCAAAAGGCATGACTGTATAGCAATATACTCTTAATGGTGTACGAAAAGCAGTATGCTTCTCATCTTCAGGATTCATTTTAATTTGATTATATCCTAAAAATCTGTCCATGAAAGACATGCGCTCAAAACCACACGTATTATCGATCATAATGTCTGTAATAGGAAGAGGGAATTCATTTTTAGGGCAGGCCACATTTAGATCTCGAAAGTCGATGCAAACATGCACTTTTCCATTTTTCTTCATAACTGGGACAATATTAGCGACCCAATCAGGATATTGTTCTTCCCGGATGAACCCACAGGCTATTAATTTCTTAATTTCAGCTTCAATGGCATCCATCATATATGGGCGGAACCAGCGTTGTTGTTGCTTTACATGATTTGAATTAGACAATATATTGAGTTTATGGGTAGCCACTTTTGGATCAAGACCTGGCATATCCTCATAATTCCAAGCAAAGACATCGATATATTCTTTTATCAGCTGGATTATTTCTTCTCTTTCTTCTTCAGAAAGATTATTACTGATAAATATCGACTTTGGTGAAAATTCATCCCCAACATTAACTTGGATAACCTTGTCTTCAGTGGGTGGTTCTTTTTGTTCGAACCGGAGTTCCCATTGTGTATCCATTTGTTGTGCCCAAGATTTATTTTCAAATGGTTCAGATTCTTGTTCCTCTATTTCCAGGGAATCTGTCAATACCATATTTACTGATAATTCTAGTTCAAATTCATCATCTGAATCGGAGGATGACAAATCATCTTGAGAAGAGGAAATGGTCTCATCATTTGACTCAGAGTTGTTTGCAGTTGCTAGAGATGTGGTATATCCTAACCTGAAATGAGTTCGTTGACAGTAAGGATCACCATGCAATGGTATTCGTCTGTCTTTTTCATAATTGAGGCCTAGCTTCAACTTCATATCATAATCCATGTTTTGTATAATCTTTAAAGCCTGTGGGCTATATCTGTGGATTTGTATTTTCCCAACATCAGACTCGTGAGATTCTTCTTGTATAATCGGTCTATTCCGCATTCGACCGAAGACTATTTGATGCTGATCGTTGCGAGTAGGTGGAACAATAAAGACAAAATCTTCATGTGGCCCATATATCATGACGATATTAGATGTTGACGCTACTTTCCACACATATGGATGATAGAAGTATATAGCTTCCAAGAATTTTTGTGCTATGGGTTCTATATCTTTATGAGGAAAAAATTCCTGATTAGGAAGTTGGGCGTCAGTATACTGGAAAAGAGAATCTTTATTATCATCAGAAAATACGTCCCCGATTATATTTACATAAACTAGCTGCTTGTTGCGCCTAAGGTCAATGACCAAAGGTGGAGGTTTCTTATTCAGATTGATCACTAGAGGATCATTTCCTCCTCTTGACTTTGTTTTGCCCAAGTGAATAGTCATAGATTCCAAGAGTTTTGGACGGGTAATCCGCCTTTTCACTTGGATCGACAAAGGTTGCCCAGCAGATGATTCTCCTGGCTCCTGGTGGAATTCTTCCTCCATCTTGCCTGATACCTCTTTCATATAGTCTTGAGTGTATAATATGGCATCAGAATAATAGGATTCAACTCCTTTGAATGGATTAAGATCGACGAATTCTGTTTTCACTGTTCCTTGAGTATCTACATATTTGAAGCATTTATGTAGAGTTGAAGGAACAATATTGTGATCATGGATCCATGGTCTACCCAACAGAATATTGTAAGACACCTCTGAATCAATGACATAGCATGTAGCCAATGATCTAAGATCACCAATTTGGATTCTCAGACGAATCTTCCCCAATGGTCAGCTTTTTCTGGCATTGAAGCCCACAATTGTAGTGGTAGTGTAAGCCAGTTCACTGGTAGGAATTCTCAATGGTCTTAGCAGACTATGAGGGATAATGCTTATTGACGATCCCGGATCTATGTGAATCCGGTCTACCTCAATGGAGCCGACGTATCCTGTATAATAAAGAGGCCTGTCATATTTGTTATATTTCAACAACATATCCTCCTGAGTGAAAGTGATGTTAGGGACTACTTCCATCACACTATGGCATTGAGGACATGCCACAGGCTCTTTATCAGGAGACTTGAGCTGAGTCAAGCATACATCTGCTTGTATTAATGCTTCACTCAAGGCTTAACGAGTGTCTTTGGATAAATGAAGTAGCTCAAAAATGGACAATCTGGCTGGATTATTAGCCAACTGAGCCAAGATGTCAAAGTTATATGGTTTCTCTAAACCTTTGTTTTGAGTGTTCTTCAAAGGTTTATCGAAATAAACTTTTTTTTGTTTACCTTTGTCCACAGAAGCTGATTTAGAAGGACCTGTCTTTGGTACTACAGGTTCAGGCTCTGGAGGTTTGGTAGCTAAAGTGTCTGCAGTTGCTTCTTCCTTATCCCCTCCATATTCTTTGAGGTAGACTTTTCCTGACCGTGTTCCGGTTGTTAAAGCCTATTTTTTCGATGCCGGGGATATTCCAATCATATGGCATAGTTTACATCTTGAGTTCTTCTTAGACTTAGCTTTAGCAGTTTTAGTCTCTTCCTTAATTTTTGATACTATATCAGGGTGAACCCACATGATCTCCCCACGCTTGGTAGTTAGGGGCACTAAATCTTGATTCTGACCCCTGGTAGGAGGGAGATTAACAATATTCATCATTGCTCGTGGAATAGGTACCATACCATCCGGTACTTCTTGAGGGGAAAAATTGCCAAATTAGAGTGAGATCATATTTGTAGTGACCGTCTTCTCGTTATTACGCAAAGTGATGGCTTTGGTGTCGATCAACTCCTGGATTTTCCTTTTCAGTACATAGCATGCCTTTGTGGGATGATATATGTATCTGTGAAAAATATAGTACTTATGATTATTTGTACTGCCGACTTCATTTGGACGCTTTATCTCTGGTAGAGTAAGCTTGCCACTTTTGACTAGACAATCAAATATGCTTGGAATATCGCCGTCGTCAAAAGAATATTCTTCTTTAGGTCTGGAAGTTCCAGGATTTTTCTGCGTAGTTACCAGAGTATTTTGCCTGGACGTGTTGATTGCCAGGGCTTCCTTTCCTTTTGAACTATGAGTATGGTCATTATTGGAGGATGAATGCTTTCCTCTATCAGAGGTAGAGATCATGATTCCGTTGTCACGAGCCTTCCGACTATTATCTTCAGCGGCTACTGCCGATATGATAAATGAGGGCCAATCATAGAACTGATATGGTCCCATGAATACTGAGATCAGTAGAAGTAGGTTCTTTCTGCAAATGTCCACCAAGGCTGAATCTTGAACTCCAGGAGGTATCTGTAAAGTAGCCTGACAAAAGCGTTCAATAAAAGCACGAACGTTTTTTTTTTCCTTCTGCTTTACTTCAATAAGTGATGACATAGACATGTCCATTCCCCCCTCGTAGAATCGAGCAAAGAATAGAGTCTTGAAATCTTTAAAAGAAGTAATGCAGTTGTCAGATAGACTATGATACCATTGGTAAGCTACTCCAGACAGACATCCTTTAAACACTCAAGTGAGAAGGGCATCATTTCCTTGCAATAATACCGTCATCATGCTGAAGTAGTTCATATACTGGCTTGGCGACGTCTTTCTCTCAAACAAAACCATAGCCTGTGGTTTATATTTTGGTGGGAAAGGGATCTCATCCCAGACTGCTGGATATGGATGGTTAATTCCCAACTTCTTGAGCTGATCTTTATGTTTCAAAGCATCAAATTGGGCTTTCAATTCCCGAACTGCTTGTATCGGATCTTCAGTTGGAAAAGGGGCAGCAGAAAGGTGAGATATTGGGTGTATTGTAACTCTAACAGGAGGTAATACATTCTTCGGATTAAGAGGTTGAGGAGCAGCTGATTCTTGGTTTTGAACAGGCTCTTGGCTTGCATTGGCTGGTGGTATGTCTACCCCCACACGTAGTTGAGTCGGAGGAACAGGTGTTTGAGCTATTGCAGCTGTATGTTGAGTCACCAACATTTTGTGCATACTCTCTATCATGGTATGCATTTCTTTAAGTGATGTTTCCAATGCAGTGATGTGTTGTTCAGTACTTCCTGATGGAGAAGCTTCTTCATGTTCGTCTCCAACAGCATAAACTCCCATTTCTCTAGATGCCACTGAGGGATTAGTATAGATCTCTGTAGAGATTGAATCTATACTTTCAGCATCAAATTCAGAAAACTGGCGACCCCCAGTGTCGGAATTAGAAGAATATGAAGCTGATTGTCGTGACCTCGAGCGAGTGTTTCGAAAAACACCCTTTTCAAAAGTCTCGATCAGTCTGTCAAATCTCCTTTGGCTTGGAGTTCTAGAGGGATGATGTCTTGAACTCGACCTTCCTCTAGGAATATGCAAAGCCATATTTACTGACGCAAATGATGGTTCTTCTTCCTGTAGTGACAAAGAATAGTTCAATCGGTCAAAAACTAACTGTTTTGCTTTAGAACAGCAACAGTTAATTACAACCTTATGACTATTACAACAATATTCTCTAAGGGGTGTAATAGACATATTAGGAGATCCCCTGTCTTTGTGTTTCTGGATCAAGAAATCACGCAAATCAGGGGGAATACCAGAAGAAGAAGAAGGCTTATTCTGCCTTTTTACAATAGTAGGATTGTGTAGATTAGGAACCATAACCCTTTCTCTGCCTTAGGAATACAACAGTTCACCCATGTGAGTAACATATGATCCATCATCTGTCTGAGGAGCGTATCTTTCCGTGAAATGAGTCTTTTTTACGCGGACAGACCTATCCTGACATAATTTAGATTTTTTGCACAGGTTCGCATAAAATAGGAAAAGTCCTCAAATGGCCTCCAGCGTCACGCGTAATCTGTAGAGTGGGAACTTTCTTCTCTTGTAGGCGTAAAAGCTTAGAGGTTGAAGGATTCGCCACTTGTTTTCCTTTGATGTGATCAAAGGATACATCTGCCTCATCATAGACGGGAGATGTGTTTTTACGTGTATGGCGCGTTTGAAATTTCCGAATTGGCACTGAGGCCTTGCTAGAAATTTTGTCTGCCACGTCACAGACGGGGGACGAAGGTTTATGCACAGGGCGTGTTTGAAACTTCTGGATTGGCACTGAGGCATTGCCAGAAGTCTTGTCTATCACGTTACAAACGGGAGACAAAGTTTTATGCGCATGGCGCATTTGAAACTTCTGGATTGGCACTAAGGCATTGCCAGAAGTCTTGTCTACCACGTTACAAACGGGAGACAAACCTTTAAGCATAGGGCGTATTGGATGTGTTGTCACAACCTTGTTGATCAGTGAGTGAGAGCTTGTAGGAAGGGTAGAGGACGTTTTAGGCATCCACACTTTACGCAGCTTTCTATTATTCTGGACAGAGAAGGAATGAGAGCTACCCCCTGCATGGAGCATGTCTTCATAGGCAGATTGGTCCAACTGGACGACCAAAGTCTTCTTCGTTGATCCGATGGAAACAGTATCATGTTAAGCAATTGCTTTCTCGTCAGAGGAGAAAGTCGTTCCCAGCAAAGTCGCCATTTTGTTTGGATAAGCAAATGTTAGGTTTATACAAAACCTTTTTGTTTACAAACGAGAAAAAAGTACAATTAATCCTATACGAGGATGTTAAGTACAATAAAATAATTCTGGGAAAGTATTGCTATAGAAGTCTGATCTACGGTCGATCAGTTTGTTCCTTGGACCACACGATGCTGAAGAAGTGCTGTAGAAGAAGAAGAAGCTTCAAACTTTCTCTAAACTGAAGGCAAAAGCCGGTCAAAGGAAAGTTGCAAGTAGGGTCGAATTCTCGTTGCCAAAGTTGTCAGCAAAAACTCTCTCTATGCTCTCTTTTATGATTTCTCTCTGATCTCTAATCGTCCCTTATGCCTCTCACCCTGTGACCAGGGGTCTCTATTTATAGAGATCAATCAAATAACTGCCAGATTAGCGTAAAAGCCAAGTAACTGTCTTGTTGGCGTAAAAGGCCAAACTGTGAAGAAAGTTACATCTTTTACGCTGCGGTTATGGCAACTGCTACCCACGTTCCAATTGTCTTCTAAATATGCGTATGACACGTGTCCCTTTATGAGATAATACGTATAACTGCTTCTCGAAGATCATGGCGTGCAAGCCACGTAGGTAACTGCCCCTGCGTAAAGATGGTTGGCGTAAAAGCCAAATAACTGTCTTGTTGGCATAAAAGCCAAATAACTGTCTTGTTGGCGTAAAAGGCCAAACTGTGAAGAATAAGACTTTCTTTACACTGCGGTTATGATAACTGCTATCCACATTCTACGTAAAACTTGATGATTCATGAATAATAGATAACCAGCATAAAATAGCCAATTATCCATCACGACTGAGGTCTTGAGCGTATTCTGGGCTAAATAGCCTTATCACGTACCTTTGCAAATATAGCCGAGTTGGCGTATTTCGAGGAGATAGCATACGGCGTACTCCTATAGTTGAAAATAGCCTGGTTGGCATAAAATGCAAGGATGGTGATGTGAGCGTATTTAGTCACAGTTTTAGCTTTTCCAGTCCTGACAAAATTAAAAAATTAGAACAAAATCTCGTGCATTAAATGTAGTGATATGCCTCGAGCTCTGTGCAGGAAACAACTTTTGATATGGCGTCTGATTTTGTCTTATCTT
This sequence comes from Iris macrosiphon, assembly GCA_036927795.1. Taxonomy (NCBI): domain Eukaryota; kingdom Viridiplantae; phylum Streptophyta; class Magnoliopsida; order Asparagales; family Iridaceae; genus Iris; species Iris macrosiphon. The sequence goes on from JAYESA010000004.1 coordinate 190,701,999, forward strand.
GAGCGTAAAAACTCATTTCTGCCCATATAGAATAGGCAGCGTATTCTTTGAATGCATAAAAATGACTTGTATCAAGAATATGTTACTAAACGATAACCTAGGTCTCTGTGCAAAATTATCATCACAGCCGTCCTCTCGATCATCGTGCAGTACTTTTGTCAGGTGCTAGGTTCACTGATTTGTCTGACAAATTCATCCGAGAAATACGAAGAGTTTCTCGTACAACTTTACGCTGTATTAAAAACAAACATATTTTAAACTTTACGCAGGAGGGTAAAGCAACCTTTTACGCAGAAAAATCTTGAAGCACTGCTTTATGCGGACAGCTCTGAAGCTCTACTTTACGCCAAACAGCTCTGAAGCACTGTTTTATGCGGACAGCTCTGAAGCCATATTTTATGCCACACAGCCTTGAAGCTATGTTTTACGCGGACAGCTCTGAAGCTCTGGTTTACGCCAAACAGTCTTGAAGCTCTATTTTACGCGGACTTCATGTATGTTGGGGGTTTTGACTGTATAATACATGTACAATTCTCCAACATATTTTATGCTTCTACAATCGCCTGTATAATCATTCCATAATTGTAGCCACTTGGCACGCTTTTACTATTTCAGAGAGAGATGCTTGAGCGACTTGTAATCTCGGCTATACGCCGCCTGTAACACTTGTTATTATCAATAAAAGAGCTTGTTTTTACTTCAACTTGTGTTGTTCAATGCTACCGCTATTGTCGACTCAGTAAACTTGTTACCAATCGCCTATGCATTTATGACTTCGCTGAACTCGGACAATCTGTGCGACTCTGTGGCTTAGAACTCTTACCGCCAGCCAATGAACCACGACCTTGCACGAACGTGGCTCACGCTCGTGCGGTATCACGTCCGGATGGGTCAAAGCGATCGTTCCGCGGGAGCACTGGCACGGTGATTCTCGTCTAGCGGGAACGATCGATTTAGCCTGCGGAAGATCGGGGCGTGACATTATGTGCCTTTCGGTACAACTCGTACACAACGAAGTTGCCTCATTTGGAGGGACATACCCAGTATCGCGAGATTTTGGGTGTTTTAAAAATAAAATTTTGGTCATTTTGGAACCAGGATAATTTAACCATTATAGCCAACTAATAAAAACTAAAAGAACAGTAAAAATCTTGGTTATATTGTGAAGAAGTTCTTCAATTATATTTTGAAAATAATTAACGAGTTGGTAGAAAATTGGACATGAACATGTGTACTTGGACTAAATTTTTGAACTATTTTTGAACAGTTTTTCGGCCAACTTCTGGTCAATTTTTTGATCAAACTCGGGTACCTAAATTCGTTCCACTTGAAGGAAATCCTAGTGGGTTAGGTTGTGAACATACCAGTAAAGACGGGGCATGAAACAGACGAGCGAGGAGGGCGGAAGCTTCGTGCGAAGGGGGGCTACAAGGCTGTGCGCTGCTGCTGCTGCCGGCCGCGCGGTTGCTGCGGCGGTGCTCCGGCGCTGTGCGGCGGTCGTCGGGGCTGCGACGGTCGGCGGCTCCGGCGGGTGGTAGAGGTGGTATAGGCGTGGGTGATGGTGGAGGTGGTGTAGGCGTGGGTTAGGGTTTTAGGTTGTAATATATATATATATATATATATATATATATATATATATATATATATATATATATATATATATAGGGGGAAGGCTACTGTACATGGATGGGGGGTTTAGTGTTTAGGTTTAGTTAATGGGTTTGGGTTTAGGTTAACGGGTAGGGTTAGGGTCTTAGGTTTATTTCTTTTTCTTTTGTTTTGTTTATACAATAATTATATGTAGAAAATTACCCAAAACAGTTAGGCGCTTGAAAAAATTCTAGGAAATTTATTTTTCTTCCAATAAATAATCTACAACCAAATTTATATTAATTAAAAAGGTATTTACTAAATATTAATAAATATTAAAATAATTAAATAAATCCATAAATTCTATTTTCTACTTAATATTATATGGGAGCATGCAGGGGGTTCGAACAACGCAACTCGAGTGTTATGTGCATAATAGGACCAGTTAGGCTCCTAGCATGAATTTAGTTGGAAGCAATGGGTTGGTGTGGCGTGTTAAAATTGTACGCCACGACAAAAGGGTTAATTAATCATCATTTTCTCGTAATTGTGTCATAAAAGTTGTGCGACCAAAATAAGGCATGGGATTACGAATTTGTGAGGGACAGTCATGGCAGGAGCCTAATTTGACTCGTCTAAGTCGAGCATGCTAGGTTGGTTGGAAGAAAAATGCTAGTGTTGTACTCAAGATTTTAAAATCATGGTGGTTGGTTTCCAAAGTTCAATTAGATTATCGAATAAATATTAAAATAAAATAATTAATTATTAATTACCGAACTAACCATATGCAAAAATCAAGGTGCTCACACCCACTTAGAAAGTTCTCTCCTTGACCCGTCTGTTGAAGGCTCCCAAGAGACGCGGTTGATATAGCTTAATGCGTTGCTAAGCTAAGAGACATTTCTCGTCGAGTGCTTCTAACTCTTGTAACTGCCGACGATGATTATCGTCGATGGTTAATTGGTTGGAGAGAGCTACTCGGAGTAAATGGATTTGGATCTCTAGCGGAAGGACCATTTCACTTTCGTACACCAGGAAGAAATGCATGTTGTCAATAGTTGTCTGGACCATTATGCGGTAGGCCCAGAGACATTCACCCAGCTTCTCGTTCCAGTCATGCTTATTGGAAGACACGAACTTTTTGATTAGCTTTATGACGGTCTTGTTGAAGGCTTCAGCCAGACCATTGGTCGATGGGTTATAGGCAGCTATATTCTGAATCCAATTTTTGTCGTAAAACCGGTAGAACGTGTGACTTACGAACTGTGGACCGTTGTCATGGATGATCCTTTGTGGCAAGCCGAAGCGGTATATGATGTGATACTTGACAAAGCTAATCACGTTTGATATTTTTACTTCAGTGATTGGAACAGCTTTCGCCCATTTGGAGAAGTAATCGGTTATAGCCAGGATGAACCAATGCCTTTTAGAAGAAGGTGGACTGATTGGTCCAATGATGTCCATCTCCCATGCTTCAAACGGCCAATATACGTCCTTTGGGTGCAGGAATTATGTGGGCTGATGGATGAAGTTTGCGTGGATTTGGCACGTCTGGCATTTTCTCGCATACTCAATAGCCTCTGCTACCATCGTCGGCCAGTAATAACCCATTCTCCAAAGACGGTCATGTAGCATTAGGACAGGTTGGTGTACGCCACAGACGCCATCATGAGCTTCACGGAGGGCCAACTTCGCTTCTGTATTCGATAGACATCATAACAGAAGGCCGTCGTAGGACCGACGATACAATATTTTGGAAGCTGTATCGTAATAGAACCGGAGGGAACGTCTTCTGATCGATGTGGCTTCCTATGGATTTTAGGAGAGAATTCCATAGACCGTGTAGTCAATGAATGGAAGCCTCAAGTCCTGGATATCATTGTGTACTTCTACCGTGTAGCTCAAATACAAGCAGAGGTTATTTTTTGCACAGACCAACTCTCGACCGATCACTATGATTAGCTGATGGGTGTTGTTTGGAACTGCCAAGAAGGTTGTGGTGCCCCGTTCCCCCATTACGGGAAGCGCAAATAAGAAATACTTTTGGTATCGTTCGATCGGGATAGATTGAATCAAGATCTTTTCTTCATTATGGATTTGCTTCTTCGGGATCGATTCCCATATTCAGTGGACCGTGCCCCAAGGATGGACTTAGCGGAAGAGTCAAGAGGGATCTCTTCACTACAAGTTTTCTTTCCTAGTTTTCGTTGTCGCCTTGTTGCTTTCGTACTTTTGAGTTGATTTTCGAATTTGCATTTTTGAAAGGTTTTGATAAATTTTATTGCCTTCATTGTTGAACTGCATTTTATTCCGAGCTTGGAAATAGTAGAAGAGGTATTGATCATCTGTTCATGGCAATGCAGGTGATCGTGCATTAGACGTTATGCAAACGGAGTCTTGAAACACCTCTTTCCTTTTCTCTCTCCAACCAACTTATGAGTGGCTATAAATCGATTTAGTTGACCCTTCCTCCAAGTCTTCTAAAATTTTGCCTTCTTGATTTTTCCGATCAAACGATATCATAATAACTAAAAGATGTCAAGATAAAAATAAATAGACTTGGATTACTTGTATTTATCAACCAACTTGTGAACAGTTACTTTGTTACATGCTAGTTTGATTAGAATGTTCCTTTATCGTGTTTCAATTCTAGTTAGAATGCACACTTCTTCTAAAATTGTGCTATGTACAAAACATACCTTGCTATGAAATAAACTAATCAGGGAGACTATGCAAAACAGATCATACCATGTTACTTGTCTCGTGCACGTGTTGCCTTAAACTACATCAATCGATAACTTAGTATAAACGTTGTTTGATCACGGACAACTTGTGCACAAGATCTTAGTTCCTGTGGAAGGTCGCTGGGGCACTGACACCGATCTGATTCGGACAAAATATCATGTTAGTATCTCGAGTGGACAGGATGGCATATGATGCCTCGAGATCCTAGCGTTGCACACCATTCTCGCCCAAGACTATAACTCATCCATTTTAGCATCATGCCAGTGATCCCCTCGTATATTTAAACTGTGAAAGCTAACTATATCTTTATGGCAGCGAAGGTCATGGTAAGTATTATGCAGGTGGTTCAGACGGGCAGGTAAAAGTCACCAAACGGTGGCATATTTATTTCAGTAAACTTTTATATTAAATGCTTGCTTGTAAAATGGACTAAGGCAAGATAAAAAGATCACATAATAACTTGCATGCTTCATATATACAATGTGTTGATTGGTATAGTTGGGTTAGCTGGCCTTCACCAGTGTATTTTGATGTACTGGCCTTCGTTACAATAGGTTTCCCACACCAAGAAGATTCTGCAAGAAGCTAGAGCGACTTTCCAATCCAGTCCACTTACCGGCACGCCCTGATCGTGCCTTCCAAGAAGCATTTTGAAGATCCAGGAGCTCGTGCACATAACTTATGCAGCTCCATGAAAAGGCGATAGCTTCGTCCGAAGGTGTCTATAGTTTTAAAGTTTTAGTAAAATGATATAATGTACATGAAAGTTATCTCATTTTGAGTCCACTTTTGTAATCCCGTGCGAAAATTATCCAACTCATTCAAGAGTTTGTAAAAGATGTCCATTATCAATAAAGAGAACTTTTTTATGTTTTAATATTATATTTTTAATTATCTGCATACTCTAAATATGTGCTCGTTATATATAATACCATGGCCATGTGCGTTGCTCAACCTAGGCAAGCACGACGTCACGCCCAGGGGATAACTATTGATTATACGGAATTGGGGTATGACATATTGGTATCAGAGCACAGCTTCAAGTTTCTTTGACCCTCGTGTCAACAAAGTTTCTTTAACGATCTATTCCCTATGCGAACTCTTGAACTCGTTGGCCAAAATAAGATACGTTCCATACAGTGAATCCATAATACATTATGATCCTGATGCAAGTTACTTTTTTGAAGGAATGACTCAAGCGCAAGCATCTGGAGAGGTATAAGCCTCAAAAAGTAATTTTGGCACATCAGGAAGTTCTAGAAGCCAGTGAGCCATGCCCCCTGTCGACCCGATTGAGTGAATGATTTAGATGCTTTAAGTAAGCCAGCAGAGGGATGGGGCTCGCTATGAGGGAGCCGAGAAGCGGGCAGAAGAGCGACAGAGCAAGTTCGAAGGCAATCTAGAAGCCCGATTTGCAGTCCAACAGAAATAGGTGGATGCCCTGCAATAGATCGTTCAGACCTTGGCCTCCAACCATTCTGCAATGACAGCAGCGACACCGGTGGAGCGACCCACGCTTGAAGTCAAAATACCTCAAACTTCAAAGAAGAAGGATGTAACTACCTTCGACTTTATCGACTTCAAAAAGGTCTGCAACACGTCTTTCAATGGGACTGAAGATCCGGTAGTGGCTCTAGATTGGCTGGCAGAGCTTGAGGATCACTTCAAACTACTGGAGGTACCTATGGAGAAGCGAGTTTCGTGTGCCCAACTATAGATCCGCTTGAACGTGCACGAATGGTGGGACGTGCATCAAAGATCTCTCTTCGTAGATGAAGAAGATGAGTCGATTGCATGGGCTACGTTCCGTAGCGCGTTCAAAGAGAAGTTCATACCCCCTTACGTACGTCGGCAAGAGGAGATTGAGTTCGTATAGCTTCGACAAGGCAACGTGACCGTAAAGCAGTACTCCGCTGAATTCAATCGGCTCGCCAAATTTACAAGCGCCTACCTACCTGATACGGCGAGTCGAGAAAGATGATTCGAAGACGGCCTGCGACCTATCATCCATGCGCACATGGTCGTTCCCCACTGACTATGCGGGAAGTTCTCAATTATGCCTTTTTTCTTGAACCGCAGTATCCTTCAGTTGCTGCCGACACTGTGCATACTTCCAATTATAAGCGCCATAGCAATGCGGAAGAAAACACCGCTCCAAAGCGTCCAAATAACGGCGGTCATCGGAAAAAAAAATCAGGGCAACCATGTTCCTTCTGTAAGAAGCCATGGCACATGGCCAAAAACTATCGCAAGAAGCTCGGGTTATGCCTCGTATGTGGTGATCCAAACCATATGATGGGTAACTGTCCATACTCATCTCATTGCCGCCCTCAACATCCAAATCCCGCCTCAGTACCTCAAGCCAACCGAGTCGCGCCGCAGCAAGAGTGTCATCAATCTCAAGTCCGAGTGTACATATTGACACGGGAAGAGGTCCTAGCATAGGACACCATTGTGTCAGGTATATTGCTTTTCAATAACATACCTGCTCGCGTGCTATTTGATTCTGTTGCTACGTATAGCTTTATATCCATGAATTTTGTTGTAGAAAACAAAATAGAAATGACACCATTATATCTAGGCCTTAGTATTGACACCCCATCTGGAACGAAGATACCTATTCGTTCAGTATGTCAGGGTGATTACGTATGTATTGGGGGAAGGAAACTCTCGCTAGATGTGTCAGTCCTAGATATTCGGGATTATTATCATCTTGGGGATGGATTGGCTCGGCGCTTGCTCGGCAACTATCGAATGTGCAGAGAAATGGGTCATATTTCGTCTACCTAGAGAGGCCAAATTCTGCTACACAAGTGGTCCAATAACAGAAGCGTCAAGGACCTGCATAATAATTTTTGCGATGTCAGCTCGGCAGATGCTACAATCTGGATGCGATGGATACTTAGCGTAGGGTCGGGACACACAGCTGGATTGCACAAATGTTGAGTCTTCTTCTATTTTGACAGAGTTCCCTGATGTATTTTCGAGCGAACTACCTGGTATGTCATCCGACTGAGAAATTGAGTTCACCATCGAAACCTTCCCAAATACCCAACCGATTTCCAAAGCCCCGTACTGAATGGCCCATGCTGAACTAAGGGAGTTAAAGTGCCAACTATAAGAACTACTTAAACTTGGATATATTCGCCCGAGCTTGTCTTCTTGGGGCACACATGTACTCTTTGTAAAGAAGAAAGACAAGACATTGCGACTCTGTATAGACTATCGAAAGCTAAATAAGATTACTATTCAAAACAAGTATCCCCTGTCCAGGATCGATGACCTTTTTGATCAGTTGTAAGGAGCGTCAGTATTTTTGAAGATAAACCTTCGCTCTTGCTACCATCAATTAAAGATCAAGCAATAGGACATGCCAAAATCAATATTTCGGACCCGCTATGACATTATGAGTTTTCTGTCATGTCGTTCGGACTGATGAATGCTCTTGCCATATTTATGGATTTGATAAACAGTGTGTTCCAACCATTCCTCGATAAGTTTTTGGTAGTATTCATAGACAACATCTTAGTGTACTCAAAGAATAAGGATGAACACGCAGGACACTTACGGATGGTGTTTCAAACTCTTTGAGACAATAAGTTATATGCGAAGCTGAGCAAGTGCGAGTTCTGGTTGGACAATATATCTTTACTTGGGCATATCATTTTTGCAAAGCGTATCTCAGTTGACCCAGGAAAATTGAAGCCATCGTGAAGTGGAAGAGACCTGAGTCGACCAGCGACATTCGGAGCTTCCTTGGTCTAGCGAGATTCATAAAAGATTTTTCAAGGATCTCTTCACCTCTGACTCATCTCACTTGGAAGGGAGTAACATTCGCATGGTCGGACAACTGTGAAGCTTCATTTATGGAATTAAAGCAACGACTCGTCTCAGCACCAATTTTTACTCTTTCGGACGGACCAGATGATTTTAAGATCTACAACGACACTTCTGGAAAGGGTTTGGGATGTTTCCTTATGCATAGGAACAAAGTGATAGCCTTTCCATCGAGGCAGTTAAAGCCTCACGAAAGGAACTATCCAACGCAATATCTGGAACTTGCAGCGGTGGTGTTCATATTAAAGTTATGGCGACATTACCTTTATGGCGTACCATATAAAATATTTACGGATCACAAAAGCCTCATGTACCTCTACACTCAAAAGAATTTGAATATTCGACAACGACATTGGCTTGAATTCCTTAGCGACTTTGACTTAATGATCAGATATACACCGGGCAAGGGTAAGTTGTAGCTGATGCACTGAGTCGAGTGTTTGTTGAGAGCTTAGCTATTGGTGATAGGCTGCGAAGGGATCTCAAAAGTTTGGGCATTACGCTCCAAATTCAATACAAAAAGGGGACGCAGGTGCCTCAGTTGCGCCTTGAACCGGACTTATTTGAGAAAGTTAAGTCCGCTCAGAAGGATGACCTGTTCCTAAAGAAGATGCGAAATCTTATCTCCGTAGGAAAGGTGATCGACTTTGCGGTAAGCACGAATGAAATAATGCGGGTGAAGGGAAGATTGTGTATTCCTAACGATACAAACCTCAGAAGGAAGATACTCACTGAAGCCCACTATGCGAGTTATACTTCACATCCAGGAAGCACGAAGATGTATTGAGACCTCCGTACGATATTTTGGTGGCACAGCATGAAAAGGGATGTGGCGTTATTCGTGTCATAATCCATGACTTGTCAGTGAGTAAAGGCCGAGCACCAGAAGCCAGGCAGAGAGATGTAGAATATTACTATATCGGGGTGGAAATGGGAACACATAACGATGGATTTCATTATTGGTTTGCCAAAGACATGTAGGACCATGAGGCAACTCTAGAGGGGGTGAATAGAGTGCAACGGAATAATCTACCCAATTTTATATTATCAGAATGATGGTAGTTGCTAACTAACAGTGAATATAAAGACATTAAAGTAAAGCAGTAAAGCAGTAAAGTAGAGAGAGAAAGCAAACGCAAACACCATGATGTATGCTAGTTCTTCTCTGAGAGGACTAGTCCAGTCCCGAGAACTTAAGCTCGGAGTTTCTCCACTATAATCACCAATAGTGAATCACAAGCTTTGATCCGAAGGTTTTTCACTTATTTACACCACGAGTTTTGATCCAAAGTCTTGCAACTTCATAACTTAGAGAGAGAGAGAGAGAGAGAGAGAGAGAGAGAGTAACAGATTGAACAAAGTACTTTATAACTCAAAAGACTTCTATACCGAGATCGTGCTTGGCACTAGGAAGGCTAGGGAGTTGCTCTTTAGATGGGAAGGTTAAAGCTTAGGGGGTTTGCTCATAATAGGATAGAAGACTCAAGAATACTTGAGTTGGTTGAGTGAGTAAGAATAAGAATTCCAATCCTATTTAAAGGTTGTAGGCAAACATAATTCGGTCAGAATTCAGTTAGGGTTTAATTCAAATTTTCAACCGTTGGGCTAAGAAATCAGGAGCTATTAAATTGGTTGATTTCATAGCAAAAGGGCAACTTAGTTCGGTCTGAGTTCGGCATGAGTTCGGCCCGAGTTTGGTCTCCTAGTATAGCAGACTTTGTAAATGAATGTGGCCCGATTTGGTGGAAAGGTTCTTTGATTTATTTGAGTGGACTAGGTATCTGGTTTATAGGTTCTTGGTTTTGCCAGTGCGACACAGCGTACATCAGTCATAGACTCAAATAAATAAAGATTATATTTGAATATATGCAATACAGACAATATACAATAGCAGTATTAAGGCTTCAGATGTGACTTATCAATGCATGGTTTAGTTAACTATCAAAATCAAGTTGACTGAAATCGGATGGGCCAATAATCTCTTCTATTTTGATAATTGACAAACAATGAATAATACTGCAAGTCTTTGATATGCAAGGCTCCTTTGTAACTATGGAGCAGTTGATATGCTGAAGACAACGTCCGTCGCGTATCGTCTTGTATGCTAGTATCATGTATTCTTTCTCCCCCGTTGTCATTTGATCGAAATGGTATGCTCCCCCGAAATAAATGAGATGACAAAAAAAGAGAGTAAAAGAGTATACAAGATAATATATAATGAGAAAAAAAAATTGCATTTAAAATTTTATTCATTGGAAGAAAAAACGTACAAGAGTAGATGTGTAATGGAAATATTATAGTAGAACATCTCAAAGTAAACTTTTTAACATTCAAATCAATTGAGTAACTAGTTGTTATTTTCATCATCTTCATCATCTGGTTCAAGGATTCTGTTTGGATCAAAGAAGGCATCAGCTAGATCCAAATGTCATTGAACATATGGGTGATCAATACAAAATCCTTGTTGATTTGGATTTCGGAGAATCGAAAAAGGTCTGGCTGGGTGCTTCGATAGGGTGTATTGAATGTCTATCAAAGTGGTGCCAAGAGCCTGAGTCTGAAGAGTTTGGCGATGATCAGTAGCACAATTGCGTAAATTTTCTTGGTAGAAGCGATCACGCAAAAGAGTGAAAATAGACTCTAAGGTTTGCGGTTGGTCATCAACATGAGGGACGGAATCAACAAGATGAGTGTTGGAGTTTGATGATGAGTTATAAGGTAAAAGCATAGTTGACTCAATTCTTCGAATTTGATTGAGGTATAAAGGTTCCTTAAGATTTGGAAAAGTATCCAAAGTAATATTGAAATAGCTAAAAATGGTTGGCAAGTACATGGCATAAAGTAGTGGACACTCTTTCTTGCGACATTGAACAATTTGAGATAAGATGGTTTGTGGAATATTGAATTTAATGCTGAAATACAAATGATATAAAGTTGATATTTCTAGATTAGAGATCTCATCAAAGTAAGTCTTCTTAGATAAAAAAGTTGACAAGATAATGCGATGCATTTTAAAGAAGTGACCATTCAAATATCTAGCATAAAATTTACCAGGTGGACATTCAAGAGGGTGACAAAGGATATTCTTGAAAGAATATAGGGTTAAGTCATGATTGAATTAAACTTGTGTGATGTTGACTAAGGGTTATCCATTAGCGGGAATGCGTAGGATTTTACCCAAGTCATCTGCATCGAATTTAATTTGATTGCCATGAACTCTAGATAAAATAGTGTCATGCTCGTATGTTAAGTTACAATAGAACATTTGAATAGCATTGGTATAAATATTGGTATGGGTTAGAACAAATTCTTCAAGTTGAAGTTTCTGAAAAGTAGGTAGATAGTCTTTGTGTTGGGAAGTAAAATCAATAAGATGGCCAAAACAGTGTATTTTGGAGAAATTATTAAACCAATCATTTAAAATTTTGAGGCTTCGAAAAGTAAAACCGTCAAATTCACCTATGTTTGGTATAATGGGACAAAAAAGAGAGTCGGAAAAGGAACTTGTTTCCTTTTAGGGGCCATTGGGAGAGGATATAGGAGGAAATGCTAAAGTTATTTGTGGAGGAGGAATAATTTTTGTTGGTCTGAATCAAAGGGAAACAAAATGATCTATATATAGAGTAACAAAAATCTAATTTAGGAAGAGAATTAAATGACATAGCATATTCTGAAATTAAACTAACCGAGTTCGGTCCGAGCTCGGCCCGAGTTCGGTCCGAATTCTGTTGACATTTATTTCCAGAATCTCAATATAACTTTAATCAATATTATGCCTTTCTTGACTTGATATGAATACAGAACAATAAATGCTGAACTTAAATCGTACGTTTTCAAGAGTTAAAATTATCTCGGAGTAGCTATAGGGACCGGATCCCAGCTATCGGTGGTCCGAAGACACTTAAATACTGTGTCGCTTAGGTTATTTACACATTTTTGACAAAATGGCCCTTTCGGCTTGTATCCAAAATTTTCAAAACTTTGAAAAAAATGACAAAAAACGTGTAAAGCATCTTATGATTCTTATATTTTACCAGAATCTAAAAGACCTAATTCCCGACGGATAAGTTGAATCGATCTTCAGCTGAAGGTTTAGTAAAGATGTCTGCTTGTTGATGTTCCGTGTCCACATACTCTAAATAAATATCTTTGTATGATTGGTGATCCCTTAAAAAATGATGACGAATTTCTATGTGCTTAGTGCATGAGTGGCTTACTGGATTTTTAGTGAGATTAATGGTGCTAGTGTTGTCACAGAAAATGGGAATGTTCTTATAATGCAGATTGAAGTCTTCTAGGGTTTGCTTCATCCACAAAATTTGAGTACAACAATGTCCTATGATGTTATACTCTGTCTCAGTTGTTGATAATGCAACAAAATTTTATTTCTTGCTAAACAAGAAGACTAGAGACTTTCCTAGAAAATGACATGTGCCACTGGTGCTTTTTTGATTGACTTTGCATCCAGCAAAATCAGCATCCGAGTAACCAACAAGGTCAAAGGACGTGGGTTTGGGATACCATAAGTCTATCGACAAACTCCCTTTAAGGTATCTAAAGATACGCTTAACTGCGCACAAATGTGATTCCTTAGGATTTGTCTGATATCTAGCACAAAGACATACATCAAACATAATGTCTGGACGACTAGCAGTTAGATATAACAAACTATCAATCATACATCTAAGTTACGTATGTCTGTTGGTTTACTGCTTTCATCAAGGTCAAGCTTAGTGGATGTTGCCGTTAGAGTTCTGATAGGCTTTGCATTGTCCATGTCAAACTTTTTGAGCAAATCCTTCATATACTTAGCCTGATGGATAAAAGTTTCTTGTGAATCTTGCTTGATTTGCAATCCTAGAAAGAAAGTCAGTTCTTCATCATGCTCATCTCAAATTCACTCTGCATACACATAGCAAACTTGTTACATAGTATCTCATTAGTAGATCCAAATATGATATCACCAACATATATTTGCACTAATAACAAAGAATTAGCAGAAGTTTTTATAAAAATGGTAGTATCAATTTTTCTTTTTGAAAATATGTTTCCAAATAGAAAGAAGCTAACGAGGGGCTTGTTTGAGTCCGTATAGAGCCTTTCGTAACTTGAATATGTGGTTAGGGTGTTTGAAATCTTCAAAACCAGGGGGTTGTTTAACAAAAATATTTTCTTTGATAACACCATTTAGAAAGCATTTTTAACATCTATTTGAAAAAGTTTGAAGTTATGAAAACTAGAAAAAGAATAAAGGATTTGGATAGATTCAAGTCTAGCAACAGGAGTATAAGTCTTATCGTAGTCAATACCTTATTCTTGGTTGTATCCTTGAGCTACGAGACGTGCTTTATTACGTGTAACTGAACCATCCTCATTTAATTTATTTTGGAAAACACATTTAGTACCAATGATCGAATAATCATTAGATTTAGGAACAAGTTTCCAAACTTGATTACGTTCAAATTGGTTGAGTTCCTCTTGCATAGCAGAAATCCAAAATTCATCAGCAAAAGCTTTATCAGTATTTTTAGGTTCTACTTGAGAAATAAAAGTAACATTTGTAATGATGTCTCTATTTGAGGAACGTGTACTTACACCTTTCGATACATCACCTATTACCAAGTCCTCAGGATGATATGTGGAGAACATTAGTCTCCTTGGCAGACTTTCCGGATGACTTGTACTTTTTGTATCTTCTGATGTCTTGTTGGTTGCGGGTTGACTACCTTCATCATCGCTTTCGTTTAGTGGTTAAGTGTTATGTTCATCAAATATAACATTGATTGATTCTTCAACAGTCAATGAGGTTTTGTTGAATACTCTGAATCCTTTACTTTTGGCGGCATAACCTAAAAAAATACTTTCATCGATCTTGGAGTCAAATTTTTCTAGATTATCTTTAGTATTAAGAATAAAATATTTGCAGCCAAAAACTTTAAAATAACTAATTATGGGGATTCTACCAAACCAAAGTTCATGTGGAGTTTTCTTCGATATAGGTCGAATAAGCACCCTATTCAAAACATGGCATGAAGTACTTACAGCTTCAGCCCAAAAGTATTTTGAAAGGTTATACTGATTTAACATGACTCTAGTCATATCGCCAAGAGTTCTATTCTTCCGCTCAACAATACCATTTTGTTTTGGAGTTCTGGGACAATAAAATTTATGAAAAAAAATCATTTTTATTACAAAATCTTTTGAAATCACTATTTTTGAATTCGCCTCCATGATCACTTCGGATACGAGTAATCATGAAACCTTTTTCGTTTTGAACATTTTTGCAGAAATTTACAAATTCAAAAAATGCTTCATTTTTATTTGCAAAAAAAAAACCCATGTGTATCTAGAAAAATTATCAACAATAATATAAGCATAAAGCTTACCGCCAAGACTGGCGACTCTACTGGGTCCTAACAAGTCCATATACAAGAGTTGGAGTAGTCTAGAGGTACTTATAGAGTTGATTGATTTAAAAAAAGATTTAGTAGCTTTATTCTTTTCACAGTCAGCACATACCATATCTTTCTTAAAAGTAATCTTTGGTAAGCCTCTTACTAGTTTCTTTGTAGATAGTCTTGCAATAATGTCCATATTTGCGTGTCCTAGACGCATATGCCATAACCAGCTGTCATCTTTGTTGGCGTATAGATATTTGCCTGTATTGTCAGTATCTTTTGCAAGATAGAAAAAATATATATATTGTCTTCTCTGATCCCTTCAAAGATAACTTTACCAGTGGATCTTTCATAGATAGAATATTTGTTTATAACAAAGTTAATACCATAACCATGGTCAGCTAGATGACTAATGTTTAGTAGGTTGTATTTTAATTCTGTTACTAGACAAACGTTAATGTATACTCCTTTATGCTAATTTGATGTCTAAAGATACTCATTATTTTTATATTTTGATCTAGGATGCAATTGGAGTCACTAAATGCAAAATGGAGCTAATTATCAATTATGGACAGTTTTGATACCTTGTAGCAAAATGGTCATAACTTTCTCATACAAAGTCCAATTGAGCTGATCCAAATTGATTCGGAAAGCTAAGTGGTAGAGGCACAATTTTTATGTTTTGAGCTTCCCGAGATTCTGGCTACATCATGGACCAAATCAGGCTTGAAGTTGAGTCAACTATGCTATGCACAAAAAGTGGAGCTGAAATAACCATTTTTCAACTTGTTCAAAGATTTTATTTTATTGTTTGGATTGTTGTAACTATTAGAGGATTTATGGAAAGATATTATGATCTTCAAAAAACTAATTTAGAGTCTATAAAAGGGATAGAGATCAGGAGGAAGTGAAAGGAGAACAACACACAACTCTTCTTCCTCTTCTTCAATATAATTTTGAAGTTTTCTTGAACATGCGAAGCTAAATGTCTTGTTGGTCGAAGAAAACGGAAGCCTTGGAATCAATAAAATTGTGAGATCTAAATTATTTTATATGTTTGATTTATGCTTTGAGTATTGAATATTTTTCTATGCCTACTTTCATGATTGTTTTGTTTAATTACTAGGAGGCCTACTAGTCTATTATCCATTTTGATCTACTGCTAAATTAGACATCAAATCCGTAATTGTTTGATTTTTTTAATTTATGAAGCAACCAAGATTTAATAAACTGCTTTGTTTTATTAGATCTTAGGAGAAAAACTTTTGACAAAATTAAATGCAACCGCTTGTGCTTGTGTTGTTTTGCTTCATCGATCTCTTTGTTCTTTAAGAAATTACTAGATTAAATCTTCAGCGCTTGTCTTGGATTATTTAGTAATTAAAGCTAATTAGATCGCTTGTTTCTAATTATCTAAGCCTAAGAGAGATAAAAAATAATTTCAACGATGAATATTCAAAGTATGAATTAATATATACTTGCATCGATGATCAGTTTTAAGATTCCAATGGTGGATGTTGACTGACACCAACATTTATTTCTTTGATTGTTTTAATACTTTAATTATTTTTAGCTCTTCTTAATTTTCTTTTGATAAAAAACTCTCCCCCAATCTTATTTCACATAGCATAAATATCAAACTAATTACTCTTCGTGGGAACGATCCTTACTCTCACTACTACATATTATTTCAAGAGTAAAGGTTTTATTTTTGGGTGCCTACGACAGCACGCCAAATTTTGGCGCCATTGCCGGGGAGTAATTTTAATTAATTTTTGTGCCTTTTGTGATCTTTTCTTATTATTAAATTATTTTTGTTTATTAGCAAATAAAAAAATTAAAAACAAAAAAAAACAAAAAATAAAATTTATTCTCATATACTTTTCTGGATTGCTTGCTATCATTTTATTACTTGTTTATGATTGTAACTTGATCTTTTAATCAAAGTGATTTTCAGAGTGATCCAGAAATAGAAAGAACTCTGCGCAGGTTAAGGAAGGAAGCTCAAAGAAACTCTAACGAGAAAGACCCTGCTACGGATTCCTTACTCTCTTGCAAATCTAATCCTGAAGAAGAGGAAGTCATGGCTGCAAATAGAACTTTGAAAGAACTTGCAGCCCGTGATTTGAACCAACACCCTTTATGCATTACATTTCCTACTTTAGATGCTACTACTAGTTTTGAATTAAAATCTGGACTAATACATTTATTACCCACTTTTCATGGCCTTGCAGGTGAAGATCCTCATAAGCATCTAAAGGAGCTTAATGTGGTATGCACAACTATGAAACCTATGGGGGTATCCAAAGAGCAAATCAAATTAAGAGCCTTTCCGTTTTCTTTAAAGAATTCAGCTAAGGATTGGCTCTATTATCTACCCTCTGGGAGCATTGTAACATGGAATGAAATGAAGAGACTATTCTTGGAGAAGTACTTTCCCGCTTCAAGGGCGGCCAATATCCGAAAAGAAATTTGTGGAGTAAGGCAACACAATGCAGAGTCTCTCCACGAGTACTGGGAACGTTTTAAAAAATTATGTGCAAGTTGCCCCCATCATCAAATTAGCGAGCAGCTACTTATCCAGTACTTCTACGAAGGCCTTTTACCAACTGATAGAAGCATGATAGATGCTGCTAGTGGGGGAGCTTTGGTAGATAAAACTCCTGAGGCCGCAAGAAATTTAATTGCAAATATGGCGGCAAATTCTCAACAATTTGGCACTAGGCTAGATCTTCCATCTAGGCATGCTAACGTGGTAAATATTTCTTCCCTAGAACAACAAATTGCTAGTTTAACGTCTCTTGTTCATCAAATGGCTGTAGGTAACATGCAAACAGCAAAAGCTTGTGGGATTTGTTCAGTAGCAGGACATCCAACTGACATGTGTCCAACTCTTTAAGAGGAGTCCAATGAACAAGTGAATGTGGTAGGTGCTTTTCCTGGACAACCGCAAAGGAAGTACGATCCATATTCAAACACTTACAATCTAGGATGGAGAGATCATCCCAATTTCAACTATGGGAATCCACAAACAAATCATCTTGTCAATCAAAATTGCCCAAGTTACTAACAGTACAAGCAGCCATATCCTAAACAACAACCAAACCAAACTTCTAACTCTGGTATGTCTTTAGAAGATATTGTTAAGTCTCTTGCCACTAATAATTTACAATTTCAACAGGAGACAAGGGCTAGCATTCAAAGCTTGGACAATCAAATGAGCCAAATGGCTACAACAATTAATAAGCTAGAGGCACAAAGTTCTGGAAAACTGCCATCTCAAATGATAGTAAATCCAAAAGAAAATGCAAGTGCAATCGTTTTGAGAAACGGTAAAGAGGTTGACATCCCAGTAAAAGAAGCACCTGCAACGTCAAAAAAAAAAAGAAAAGAAAAGCACCGTGGCAGACACGAACGTCCCCAATGATGATGAGGTACCCAATTGTAAGTTTCTACCCCTTTGTGATTATAAGCCAGTAGCTCCTTTTCCTCAAGCTTTAACAAAATCTAGAAAATTTGAACAAAATAATGAGTTATATGAGACTTTTCATAAATGTGAGGTAAATATTCCACTTTTAGATGCTATCAAACAAGTACCTCGCTATGCTAAATTTTTAAAAGAATTGTGTACAATAAAGAGGAAACAAAAGCTTAAAGGATATGAAAAGGTAAAAGTTGGGGAGAGTGTTTCTGCAGTAATTCAACGAAAAATCCCTACGAAATACAAAGATCCTGGAATGTTTACTATCCCTTGTAAGATAGGTAACAATAAATATGAGAAAGCCATGTTAGATTTAGGAGCTTCTATCAATGTCATGCCATATTCTATATATGAATATTTAAATCTTGGACCTCTGAATAAAACTAGTGTTGTGATTCAATTGGCTGATAGATCTAATGCCTATCCTAAGGGAGTAGTCGAGGATGTTCTTGTACAAATTGATAATTTAGTTTTTTCTGCTGATTTTATGTGCTTGATATGGAAAATGGCTATCAAACTGCTCCAATTTTATTAGGAAGACCATTTTTAAAGACATCCAAGACTAAGATAGATGTTCATAGTGGCACACTTACTTTGGAATTTGATGGTAAAATTGTTAAATTTAATAATTATGATGCCATGAAATATCATGATGATGATAGTACTATTTATTCCATTGATGTGGTTGATTCTTTAGCACAGGATATTTTTGAACTTGATGGCAAAGATGTATTGGAAGTGGCCATTAGTGAGCATCTTGAAAAAGAGCATAAGGAGTTAGCTTTGAGTTCTGATTTGCAGAAAACTGTTGCAGCATTGAATGATTTTCCAAAAATACAACAATCAGGTAACGTTTCTTATATTTTATTACCAATTTCTAACAAGAGGCCTTTATCCTCTATTTTGTAGGCCCCTATTCCAGAATTGAAGCCTCTCCCTAGTCACCTCAAGTATGTATTCCTTGGAGATGGAGGAACATTACCAGTGATCATCTCCAATAAACTTAGTGCACCACAGTGTAAACTCCCTCGACCAGATTCCAGTATTTTAGGATTATTTTTAGCAATTTAGGATTTGTTGCAATATTTTAATCCTTATTTTGCTTACATATCCTATTGACTTGTGCACCTGTCCATCACCAAATTATTTGGAGCTTTACCTTGACTGTTATCCCCGAACAAAGTTCACATACCTCTCCTAGACATGCCAGCCTATTATTCTACACTTTGTGCAACTCACAGATGTGCTAAAATGAGCCTCGTTTGAGACGCACAAATATCGTTACAAACGTACGTATTTATTTCCTAATTAATTTCCTGCTCTTTACCCATCTCTGTACCAATAGAGATTTGAGGCCCAACCTGCACCTGTTTTGCCCAAACAAAAATACGTTAATTTTCTACACCGAGTATACTACATTTAGTGTATTGACACCGTAGAAAAATTATGACCCTACCTGCCTCTAAATAATTAGAGAACACCGTGCGCAGTATTTATTAATTAATAAATACGGTGACCCGTATCACCTAGAAACCAGGTCCAACCCCTGCCCAGACTCAACCCCATTTCCCCCAAGGCCCTTACATAGCAATTTCCCTCAATTCTGTAAATTTTAGCATTTTCAGGAATCGGGTGTTTTCTCAGACAATTTCGTAATTGCGCAATCTCCCAAAATAGGGCCTTTACGCAATTTATAAAATTATAGGGACTTTTCTGCAATTATCTGTGTGAGGTGTCAGTCTCCTATTGGCCGGTGAACCTGCACCGTCCATTTGGAGGCGGGACTCACCCGAAAAGATCTCGAAAATATCCCAAAATATCCCCAAAAATATCTTGAGATATTTTACTTATTTAATTAATATTTTTTTTATAAAAGAAAACCAAAAGAAAATAAAATAAAAATCAAAAGAAAAAGAAAAACCCCAGCCCTAACCCGTCGGCCGCAGCCCCCCCCCACCGGCGGTGAGCCACGCCGGAGCCCCCGCCCGCGGCGGAGCCGACCCCCCCGCTCAGGCCGCTCTCTCCTCCTCCTCCCCGATTCTCCTCCTCCTCTTCTTCTTCGGCCCCATCTCCTTCCACTGCCCCAGCCCGCAGCTGACCCCCGACCTCGTCGGAGCCGCCCCTGGCCGGCGACGCCGCTCTGCCTCGCCCGGAGTTCTTCCCCCTGGCTCCTCCTCCCCGCTGGCCATCTCCTCCCTCTCCTCCTTCCTTCCCTTCTTCCCAGCCGCTATGGACAGGCCCGACTTCTCCTCTCGCCGTGCCCGTGCCGCCGCCTCCGCCACGGCCCCCTTCGACCTCGACTCCTCTCCTTCCTCCACCCTCGACTACCGGAGTCGACCTCCTTCCCCGAGCTCCGGCTGCTGCTGCAGTGCCACTTCCGCTGCCCCATCTCCTCGTCGCAGCTCCGCCAACCTCGCCGGAGACTCGCAACGACCCCCCTGACCTCCACGGTCCTTGGCCGCCTCTGCCGTGTCCGCCACAGCTGAAACCCTAGGGCGAGCAACGGTGGACACGGACACAGCAACAGTATCGGACACAAAGTGACGCACGGACACGAGAAAACGTCGTTTCTCGAGCCCAGTTCAGGTATATTTTTCTCTCACCTCGTAGCTCAGTTTCCAATTCCGTCAGTTGCGTCGTGTAGACTGTGTAACCATCTCGGTGCCCGTGCAACCCGCTTGGAGCATCGCGTCCTGTGGCGATCGCGGCACGTGATCCAAAAACAGGAAAAACAATGACCCGATTCACCCCGGAACTGGGTACGCCCCGCCAGACAGGACGACTTGGTCGTACGCGGTCTTTACTAAAACGTGCGCGACATTGATACGGACGTGTAGGAATTCAGAGAAGTTGATTTGGATGTGCGTGCACACCGGAATCAACGCGTATCCGCCGACACCGCCCCGTATCCGTCAATTCTGGAACATGCTGCAACTTTGTGTACACACGTCGGATCGAGACGAAACTTGCGCCATCGGACTCGTAGAATACGCTGGTCCTATGATCCAAGTTTGGTTCGATTCTGAGAACGTTGGCAAAATCCCGTATCGTGGGCCCCACAGGCTCCACTTGACGGGCGATTTTGTGACCGGCTCATCGGAATCTAATTCTGGAAGTTCCGTTGGGTTCGTATCATCGTTCCTGACTTGTTGACACTAAGTTTGGCGAATTTGGAGACCTTTGACCCTGACACATTTTTTGGTACAAAGCGGCCCACATGTGGACCCCGCCTTGACCGAAAACTATCATTTTTGCCCCTGTGTCCAAATTGGACTCAAGGACAGGCGTTTCTAGCTATTTGATATTTTCTGAGACTGTTAGTGATGTTTATTTCAGTATCCGGAGACATTTATTCTGAGATCATAGTTTCTGACACTTTGTACTTGACATCGGGACGTTACATATTTGCAGCTCTCTTGCCAGGCAAGTATACCTTGCCTTGTTGTACTGTTTAAATTCAGTTATTGTTAGTTACATATTTATTTATTATATAAATGTGCGCGTCCGAGCAGACTCGGGTGCAGTCAACGAAGGCGTTGACGTTAGGACTTGTGTCTGACCTAGTGTCTAGTAGACCCACCTAAAGTTGTGAAGTTATTGATATAACTTTCCAGGCCTTGACACGTATCATTACACGTCACAGAGTGAGTACATGTAGAAATGCGTGCCTCATACGCGACTGGCCATCAGTGTGAGCAACACGTGTAGCGGTATTTTAGCTCAGTTGTTTATTGTATTGAGACTTGCATCATAATAGGAGGTGTCCACGTCATTTTCACGATTTGTACATCTATATTGGGCGGGAAAGATACTAGTAGACGTATGGGACACCCCCTCCTTGTATGTTTTATACCTTCGCACCATGCTCCTTGGAGATGGTCGATTGCAGAGTTCCCTTGAACGGGGGCATATGTGGCATATACTAGTCAGTCACTACGGATTGGTGAATTACGTCAGCATATATCTAGCCACACATTCCCATGCGTACTACAAGGTCTTTAAATTGCATTCACTTAGATGGTTAGCACACCCCATTTATTTATTCAGTATTTACATTATGGCATGTTATTTTTCTGTATCTTGCTATGTCCCTCTGAGGACCTGGTGTAGCGCCCCATTCTCCCGATGCGGAGAGCGCGGCTAAGAAACACAAGACGGTATCGTTCGATCGGGATAGATTGAATTAAGAACTCGTCCTCGTTATGGATTTGTTTCTTCGGAATCGATTTCCATATTCAGTGGACTGCGCCCCAAGGATCGTCTTAGCGGCAGAGTCAGGAGGGACCTCTCCGCTGCTATCTTTTATTGCCTCGGTTTTCGATGTCGCTTGTTGCTTTCGTGCTTTGAGTTGGTTTTGGGATTTGCTTGTTTTCCTTGAACGGTTTCGATGATTTTCATTGTTTTCGTTCATTGACTTGCACTTCTATTTCGAGAATGGAAAGAGAGGAAGAAGTATTAATCGAGCTGTTCGTGTGCAGGTGAACGAGCAGTAGGCGGCTTATGAACGGAGTCGTGAAGCGCCTCTTTCCTTCTTCTTTCCAAAATCTAAGTGAGTGGCTACCAACCCGATTAGCTAGCCCTACTTCCAGCTTCATTCCTTTGCCCCGATCAAACGATACCAAGTAATAATAAAAGAAACCAAGATAAAAGAGAATGACTTGGTTATATGCTTGTCACGAACGAATACTTAAATTCCTGCTTGTTCGCTTGGAAATAATCATAAACTGTTGCTTGTCTTATGCAAATACATATTTCATACTCGTGTTGCCTGAAGTGCATGAATGCTTAAAAATATTATGGATATGTCGTGTGCTCGTGTTGCCTCGAAGGCGTAACTGATTGTTTAAGTAACGTATTGTTCGATCATGGACAACTTGTGCACAAGGGTAAGTTCTGCGGACGGTCGCTGGGGCACTGGCACCGTTCCGGTCCGGGCGGAACTCGTGTGTAGTCATCGTGTGCTGGAGGGGATAGCTTGCAATGCATCGTGTGCTTGTCGTGTTCTGGTTGCATGCTATCCCTGTCCTTGACTATGTCCGTTATGGCACCACGCCAGTGATCATCGTGTATATTTAAACCTGTTGCATACTAACTTGTGTCTCCGTGGCAGGGAAGGCATGGTAAGTATTGTGCAGGTAATTCGGACGGTCAGGTAAAATCTACCGAACGGTGGCACGTTCATTTCAGTAAATTCAATATGCTGCTAAACTGTAAATGAACTAAGGCAAGATAGAAACCCACAAATATGCATGCTTCACTAAACAACGTGTTGATTGGTATAGTCAGGCTAGCTCGCCTTCACCAGCATGTTTCGATATGCTGACCCTCGTTGAAACAGGTTCTCCGTACCAAGGCGAACCGAGCGAGGAGCCGAAGTCGTCTTCCCGATCCAGTCCAGCTGTTAGCGCAATCTTCACCGCACCTCAAAGCCTTTTGAAGTCGGGAGCCTGCAACTCTTCATACACAAATGCAGCTCCGTGGCAAAGCGATCCTCCAGCCTGGAGGTCTTTATCGTTTTGAGTTTATAAAAGGATGTAATGTACAAGACTGCTATCTCATTTTGAGTCAACCCTTTTGTAAGCCGTTCGGCATATTAGCTGACTCGTTCAGGAGTTTGTAATAGATGTTCATTATCAATAAAGAGAACTTTTCTATGTTTCAAATCTGTGTTTCAATTTATCTGCGTACTCTGAGTATGTGCTTGCTATGCAAATCATTAAAAGCCTCGTGCGGGCGCAACTCCAGGCCCGCACGGCGGTCACGACTCGGGGGACGCCTCGGGGCGTGACATAGTGGTATCAGAGCACAGATTCAAAGTTCCTTAGACTTCGTGCTAGAAAAGTTCCTTTAACGATCAAATTTCTGTGCGAACTCTTGAACTCGCTAGGCCAAAATGAGATACGTTCATGCAATAAGTCCATAATACATTATGATCCTAATGTAATTTACCTTCTTTTGAAGGAATGGATCCAGCGCAATCTGCAGCGCAACCACCGATCGAAACACAAGAGAGCAGTTCGGGCAATTCGGGAAGCTCTCGAAGCCAAAGAGGCATGTCTCAAGTCGACCCGCTTGAGCGGGTAATGCAAATGTTAGAATCGCAACGACAACGAGACGATGCTCGCCAAGCTAAGCTCGAGAGTAATCTAGAGACCCGATTCTCAGTCCAACAAAAGCAGGTAGATGCCCTGCAATAGATCGTTCAGACTTTGGCTGCCAATCATTCCGCCGCAACAGCAGCGACTCCGGTGGAACAGCCCGTGCTTGAAGTGGAGACGCCTCAAATTCCAAGGCCGAGGGACGTGACTGCCTTCAACTTGGGCCATTTCAAGAAAGTCTGCAACACCCCATTCAACGGGACTGAGGACCCAGTGGTAGCTCTAGATTGGCTAGCCGAGATTGAAGACCACTTCACTCTGCTAGAGGTCCCCGAGGATAAGCGCGTCGCCTGCGCGCAACTACAGCTCCGCCTCGACGCACACGATTGGTGGGACGTGCATCGACGATCTCTCCAACTTGATCACGGAGAGGAGGCGATCTCGTGGACGACCTTTCGTGCCGCGTTTGAAGAGGAGTATATACCCCCTCCAGTGCAACGTAAGATGGAAAATGACTTCGTGCAACTGAGGCAAGGCAGGATGACAGTTAAAGAGTATTCCGCCGAATTCAACCGACTCTCCAAATTTGCTAGGGCCTATTTACCTGATACAGCGAGTCGAGCTAGAAGGTTTGAAGGTGGACTACGCCCTGCCATTTATTCGCACGTAGTCAACAATCAGTACGGAACAATGCGTGAAGTCATGAATCACGCCCTATCGCTTGAACCATAGTATCCTCACGTTTCCACCGGCGCTGTGCATACCTACAATCACAAACGCCAAGGCAACGAGGGAGGAAATACCGCTACAAAGCGCCCGAATAACGCTGGTCAGCAGGACGGGGATTGGAACAAAACTTGTCACTTCTGTAAGAGGAAAGGGCACCTTAAGAAGTACTGCCGTAAAAGACTTGGATTATGCCTCGCTTGTGGCGATCCAGCCCATGCTATTTCCTCCTGTCCAAACCTTCATGGTCGTCGTCCTGAACAAAATAATCCCTAACGGTAAGTTCTACCCTAAGTTTCGGGACGAAACTTCCAATTAGTTGGGTAGGATGTAGCGCCCCGTTCTCCCGATGCGGAGAGCGCGGCTAAGAAACACAAGACGGTATCGTTCGATCGGGATAGATTGAATTAAGAACTCGTCCTCGTTATGGATTTGTTTCTTCGGAATCGATTCCCATATTCAGTGGACTGCGCCCCAAGGATCGTCTTAGCGGCAGAGTCAGGAGGGACCTCTCCGCTGCTATCTTTTATTGCCTCGGTTTTCGATGTCGCTTGTTGCTTTCGTACTTTAAGTTAGTTTTGGGATTTGCTTGTTTTCCTTGAACGGTTTCGATGATTTTCATTGTTTTCGTTCATTGACTTGCACTTCTATTTCGAGAATGGAAAGAGAGAAAGAAGTATTAATCGAGCTGTTCGTGTGCAGGTGAACGAGCAGTAGGCGGCTTACGAACGGAGTCGTGAAGCGCCTCTTTCCTTCTTCTTTCCAAAATCTAAGTGAGTGGCTACCAACCCGATTAGCTAGCCCTGCTTCCAGCTTCATTCCTTTGCCCCGATCAAACGATACCAAGTAATAATAAAAGAAACCAAGATAAAAGAGAATGACTTGGTTATATGCTTGTCACGAACGAATACTTAAATTCCTGCTTGTTCGCTTGGAAATAATCATAAACTGTTGCTTGTCTTATGCAAATACATATTTCATACTCGTGTTGCCTGAAGTGCATGAATGCTTAAAAAAATTATAGATATGTCGTGTGCTTGTGTTGCCTCGAAGGCGTAACTGATTGTTTAAGTAACGTATTGTTCGATCATGGACAACTTGTGCACAAGGGTAAGTTCTGCGGACGGTCGCTGGGGCACTGGCACCGTTTCGGTCCGGGCGGAACTCGTGTGTAGTCATCGTGTGCTGGAGGGGATAGCTTGCAATGCATCGTGTGCTTGTCGTGTTCTGGTTGCATGCTATCCCTGTCCTTGACTATGTCCGTTATGGCACCACGCCAGTGATCATCGTGTATATTTAAACCTGTTGCATACTAACTTGTGTCTCCGTGGCAGGGAAGGCATGGTAAGTATTGTGCAGGTAATTCGGACGGTCAGGTAAAATCTACCGAACGGTGGCACGTTCATTTCAGTAAATTCAATATGCTGCTAAACTGTAAATGAACTAAGGCAAGATAGAAACCCACAAATATGCATGCTTCACTAAACAATGTGTTGATTGGTATAGTCAGGCTAGCTCACCTTCACCAGCATGTTTCGATATGCTGACCCTCGTTGAAACAGGTTCTCCGCACCAAGGCGAATCGAGCG
Organism: Iris macrosiphon; assembly: GCA_036927795.1. Classification (NCBI taxonomy): domain Eukaryota; kingdom Viridiplantae; phylum Streptophyta; class Magnoliopsida; order Asparagales; family Iridaceae; genus Iris; species Iris macrosiphon. Next base: position 190,728,463 of record JAYESA010000004.1, read on the forward strand.
AGGAGCCGAAGTCGTCTTCCCGATCCAGTCCAGCTGTTAGCGCAATCTTCACCACGCCTCAAAGCCTTTTGAAGTCGGGAGCCTGCAACTCTTCATACACAAATGCAGCTCCGTGGCAAAGCGATCCTCCAGCCTGGAGGTCTTTATCGTTTTGAGTTTATAAAAGGATGTAATGTACAAGACTGCTATCTCATTTTGAGTCAACCCTTTTGTAAGCCGTTCGGCATATTAGCTGACTCGTTCAGGAGTTTGTAATAGATGTTCATTATCAATAAAGAGAACTTTTCTATGTTTCAAATCTGTGTTTCAATTTATCTGCGTACTCTGAGTATGTGCTTGCTATGCAAATCATTAAAAGCCTCGTGCGGGCGCAACTCCAGGCCCGCACGGCGGTCACGACTCGGGGGACGCCTCGGGGCGTGACACCTGGTCCCCTGCCAGGTGTATTTGTTCTTGAGTACTCGCAGGAGCACAGATCCGGAGAGGCTACTTATTTTCCGAGGAGGTCTTCTCTTTGAGCCTCGTGATTGTCAGATGTTGTTCTTTATGGTGTGTATTCTGGTTCCTTTTATATTCTTTTTCGGCAGTAGATTTGATTTTATCTGACTGTCATTCTTAGATATCTGTATTAAGATCTAGTTACATGGTTATTGTTTATTCATATTTGACTTCTGTGGATGAGATTTAGATATTACCCTGTGACTTGTGATTAGTTATACCACTGGTGAACTATTGTTCATTATACAGCGTACGCACGTATATATGATTTCCATATATTGGAGTTGCCATATATACGGGCGGCTGACATGGTTACGTATCCTAGTCCTACGTATTTTGGGACTGGGGCGTGACATGTTTTTAGTGGTGGCCCATGCAGGTCAGAGCATATTGTCTCGGTTACGTTACTGTACCGAGCAAGCCTGCACCTAGGATTAGAATATAGAATCTCATCCAAAATTGACTATGACTTATCTTCCTTCCAGTCTGTCCTACTTACATAATTGCATCCTGCTTGATTCAAGTGCTTCCCTGATAATTCTTTTATTATAGCCCCTGCTAGAATATAGACATCCATGTTGATAGGATGATTATTAGAGTAGTATTCCTATTAAGAATACCACTAGGGCTTTGTCATATCATTAAAGTTCAGACTACCTAAATGAACCCTATCCTTCCTGATTTCCTAAATAAACCCTAGCATCACTTACCTATAGATTAATTACCCTTATCCCTTGACGTATTTACGTATGACTTGAGTGTAGTATAAACACTACTAGGATTAGTTAGAGATTGACCATTGTGTTGACCTTAGTCGTGAGGAACCCATAGAAATTCAAGGTTGAATACTAGGACAGAAACCTCATCCTATGATTGGATAAACCATATTTTATGCCAGAGACCCCTTACCGTTGTTGGCGTAAAAGCCAAACCACTGCCTAGTTGGTGTAAAAGCCAAATCATGTAGAAGCTTGTCCCCTTTACGCCGCCCTTAGTCTTCCTTATCCTGCGTATGACGCATCATGTCAGCCACGTAGGTAACTGCCCTGCGCAAACCTGATGATTCATAGATAACCAGCGTAGAGTAACCCATTTTAGGCGTAACATAAAAATAGGATGTTAGCATATTTATTACAGCCTTAGCTTTCCCCAGACACGACCAAATCCTGCACAGAGATACGCCTCGAGCCCTGTGCAAAAAGAAACAGCTTTTGACAGGACATCTATTTTTGTCTCATCTCAAGCATAGATGACTGGTATCCAATAAGTCACTAACGACAATCTGGATCTCCGTGTAAACCATCATCAAACCATCCCCTCGATCGTTGTACAAGTACTTTTGTCAGAGGACAGGATTCATTAACTTGACTGACAAACTCATGAGTTTCTTATACAACTTTACACTGTAACGTATGCTAGACTTTTTACGCTGGCAGATTTTACGCAACCTATGGATATACTTTACCCGCAGACTTTTATGCAGATTTCTGCGTAGAACTTACGCAGGAAGAATAGCAATCTCTCACGCGCAGACTTTATACGCGAACAGCCCTGAAGCTCTACCTTATGCTTCTCTGTTTACGCGGATAACTCTGAAACCTGCTTTTCGTCGATAGTCTGAATCCTTGATTTACGCCAAACTACTTTGGATCCCTGCCATACGCTAGACAATTTGAAATTCTGTTTTACGCAGATAGTTTCGGATTTATACCTTACGCCAAATTATCTTACCTCTGCATTACGCAGACAACCTCGAACCCCTACTTTACGCAGACTTCCTAGAATCTCTGTTTTAGGCGGACAACCTATAGTGTATAGTTAGATTGTAGAACTTAGAAGGCCATACCTCTTTTGGGTCAACTAGCGTCTTAGACAAGGAATTAGATTAATAACTGTAGAGATTGTAGAGTCTTGTATTTATGTGAATTTGAATTATTTTGAAATTTCTCACATCATAATCTAGCGCACTTATATTTACCATACTACCTTGACTTATGCCGCTATTATAGCCTAGTTTCGCAAGCTCATTCTTTATCAAGCTTGTTCTTGAGAGATGTATTATTGGAGTACTACACTAATACATTTTAGAATCAGTGTATTACGGTCTGATCAACCATAGTGCACTTGGTTCGACCTTCGCATAACTACTTTACGTGGATTGAGATATATAGTGATTAGTAGATAGATGTACTTGCCCGTTAGATATGCCTGAGCATATCGTATCAGCAACATAACTGTGCTGATCCGAATATGTGAATAGGGATTACCAAAATAGCATCTCAAATCCACAACTTCTTTGACAATTTCCGTTGAATTCTTTAAACGCCTTGATCCTCACACTACTAATCTATTACCTCCCCCTTGAACTCTTGAATACTGTTTTCCGTCTTCCCTTATTTCGGAAAGACGAAACCTCGTCCTTAGAATAAATACGAAGTGTATTATTTCTGTAGCCATTTCTGTTTGTTTCTTGGGTAATTACCAAACCTTATTAGATTTGATTGCAGCTAAACTGTGCTACCTTTAGATGACCCTTCACTACCTACCTAACGCTTTATTACGTTCCTGGTACATGCATCCCTATGACAGCATGAATTTTTTATTTTTGCCTCGTAACTTGGGACAAGTTCAGAACCCAAGAATTACGATGAAGAATGTATCATTTTGCTGTCAGGAGTCTAAATGGATATTACCTGGATGAACAATTGATTGACTCCTGAAAGGATAGCAACACCTATGACTAGGTTGACTTTTTAGGATTAAGAATTCCTATGGACCAATGAGTGTCAAGCCGCTTCCGAGGAGTTGAAGAAGCGACTGACCACAACACCCGTATTGACTATTCCATCCAGATCAGGCGGTTATGTGATCTACAGACGCATCAGGAAAAAGTTGGGATGCGTATTAATACAGGATGACAAGGTAATGGCATATGCATCTAGACAATTATGAGTACATGAGAAGAAGTTGGAACTTGCAACCGTCGTAATTACTTTGAAGATATGAAGACATTACTTATATGAGACAATCATAAGATTGTGACTCACGTGACCAGAGTTGGTAGTCAACCCCATAGAGACAGTTAAGTAAATACAAGGACACTGACGAGCAGTGTAAGACAGACAACAGTAGTAGGCGGACCGTCATCATCGTCCCGTGAAATTCAAAGAGGACGATCACGTCACCTTGAGGATATCACCTACTAGGGGCACCATACGATTCGGAGGACGCAGCAAGTTGAGTCTAAGAGATATTGGCCCATTGACGTGCTAGAAAGAATGGGAGTAGTGGCATATCAACTTGCGCTACCACCTTCATTTGAGAAGTACTTGATGTATTCCACGTGTCGCAACTCAGGCAATATATGACAGACAGCAGTCAGGTTCTCAACCATTTGGAGATCACATTAGGCCGAGCTTGTCATATCAAGAGCAACCCGTGGGAATCCTTGATTATAGAGAAAAGGTATTGAGGATTCAGTCTATTCCGTTGGTCCGTGTGGCATGGAAGCATGGCGTGCTAGAAGAATCTACTTGGGAGCATGTGGACGACATGCGTAAACGTTTTTCGAACCTATTCGTAAACCAAGATATAAATTACTTTGTGAAATTATATCTATTGCCATCTTTGACTTCTATCGTGGCTTAGTTTTAATTTCGAGGGCGAAATTTTTATAAGTTGGGTAGATTATAAACCCCCTCGACCAGATTCCAGTATTTTAGGATTATTTTTAGCAATTTAGGATTTGTTGTAATATTTTAATCCTTATTTTGCTTACATATCCTATTGACTAGTGCACCTGTCCATCACCAAATTATTTGGAGTTTACCTTGACTGTTATCCCCGAACAAAGTTTACATACCTCTCCTAGACATGCCAGCCTATTATTCTGCACTTTGTGCAACTCACAGATGTGCTAAAATGAGCCTCGTTTGAGACGCACAAATATCGTTACAAACGTACGTATTTATTTTCTAATTAATTTCCTGCTCTTTACCCACCTCTGTACCAATAGAGATTTGAGGCCCAACCTGCACCTGTTTTGCCCAAACAAAAATACGTTAATTTTCTACACCGAGTATACTACATTTAGTGTATTGACACCGTAGAAAAATTATGACCCTACCTGCCTCTAAATAATTAGAGAACACCGTGCGCAGTATTTATTAATTAATAAATACGGTGACCCGTATCACCTAGAAACCAGGTCCAACCCCTGCCCAGACTCAACCCCATTTCCCTCAAGGCCCTTACATAGCAATTTCCATCAATTCTGTGAATTTTAGCATTTTTAGGAATCGGGTGTTTTCCCACAATTTTGTAATTGCGCAATCTCCCAAAATAGGGCCTTTACGCAATTTATGAAATTATAGGGACTTTTCTACAATTATCTGTGTGAGGTGTCAGTCCCCTATTGGCCGGTGAACCTGTACCGTCCATTTGGAGGCGGGACTCACCCGAAAAGATCCCGGAAATATCCCGAAAATATCCCAAAATATCCCCAAAAATATCTTGAGATATTTTACTTATTTAATTAATATTTTTTTTTTATAAAAGAAAACCAAAAGAAAATAAAATAAAAATCAAAAGAAAAAGAAAAACCCCAGCCCTAACCCGTCGGCCGCAGCCCCCCCCCCCCACCGGCGGCGAGCCACGCCGGAGCCCCCGCCCGCGGCGGAGCCGACCCCCCCGCTCAGGCCGCTCTCTCCTCCTCCTCCCCGATTCTCCTCCTCCTCTTCTTCTTCGGCCCCATCTCCTTCCACTGCCCCAGCCCGCAGCCGACCCCTGACCTCGTTGGAGCCGCCCCTGGCCGGCGACGCCGCTCCGCCTCGCCCGGAGTTCTTCCCCCTAGCTCCTCCTCCCCGCTGGCCATCTCCTCCCTCTCCTCCTTCCTTCCCTTCTTCCCAGCCGCTATGGACAGGCCCGACTTCTTCTCTCGCCGTGCCCGCGCAGCCGCCTCCGCCACGGCCCCCTTCGACCTCGACTCCTCTCCTTCCTCCACCCTCGACTACCGGAGTCGACCTCCTTCCCCGAGCTCCGGCTGCTGCTGCAGTGCCACTTCTGCTGCCCCATCTAATCGTCGCAGCTCCGCCAACCTCGTTGGAGACCCGCAACGACCCCCCTGACCTCCACGGTCCCTGGCCGCCTCCGTCGTGTCCGCCACAGCTGAAACCCTAGGGCGAGCAACAGTGGACACGGACACAACAACAGTATCGGACACAAAGTGACGCACGGACACGAGAAAACATCGTTTCTTGAGCCCTGTTCAGGTATATTTTTCTCTCACCTCGTAGCTCAGTTTCTAATTCCGTCAGTTGCGTCGTGTAGACTGTGTAACCATCTCGGTGCCCGTACAACCCGCTCGGAGCATCGCGTCCTGTGGCGATCGCGGCACGCGATCCAAAAACAGGAAAAATAACGACCCGATTCACCACGGAACTGGGTACGCCCAGCCAGACAGGACGACTTGGTCGCACGCGATCTTTACCAAAACGTGCGCGACGTTGATACGGACGTGTAGGAATTCGGAGAAGTTGATTTGGATGTGCGTGCACACCGAAATCAACGCGTATCCGCCGACACCGCCCCGTATCCGTCAGTTCTGGAACATGCTGCAACTTTGTGTACACACGTCGGATCGAGACGAAACTTATGCCATCGGACTCGTAGCAATACGCTGGTCCTATGATCCAAGTTTGGTTCGATTCTGAGAACGTTGGCAAAATCCCGTATTGTGGGCTCCACAGGCTCCACTTGACGGGCGATTTTGTGACCGGCTCATCGGAATCTGATTTTGGAAGTTCTGTTGGGTTCGTATCATCGTTCCTAACTTGTTGACACTAAGTTTGGCAAATTTGGAGACCTTTGACCCTGATACGTTTTTCGGTACAAAGCGGCCCACATGTGGACCCCGCCTTGACCGAAAACTGTCATTTTTGCCCCTGTGTCCAAATTGGACTCAAGGACAGATGTTTCTAGCTATTTGATATTTTCTGAGACTGTTAGTGATGTTTATTTTAGTATCCGGAGACATTCATTCGGAGATCATAGTTTCTGACACTTGGTACTTGACATCGGGACGTTACATATTTACAGCTCTCTTGCCAGGCAAGTATACCTTGCCTTGTTGTACTGTTTAAATTCAGTTATTGTTAGTTACATATTTATTTATTATATAAATGTGCGCGTCCGAGCAGACTCGGGTGCAGTCAACGAAGGCGTTGACGTTAGGACTTGTGTCTGACCTAGTGTCTAGTAGACCCACCTAAAGTTGTGAAGTTATTGATATAACTTTCCAGGCCTTGACACGTATCATTACACGTCACAGAGTGAGTATATGTAGGAACGCGTGCCTCATGCGCGACTGGCCAACAGTGTGAGCAACACGTGTAGCGGTATTTTAGCTCAGTTGTTTATTGTATTGAGACTTGCATCATAATAGGAGGTGTCCACGTCATTTTCACGATTTGTACATCTATATTGGGCGGGAAAGATACTAGTAGACGTATGGGACACCCCCTCATTGTATGTTTTATACCTTCGCACCATGCTCCTTGGAGATGGTCGATTGCAGAGTTCCCTTGAACGGGGGCATATGTGGCATATACTAGTCAGTCACTACGGATTGGTGAATTACGTCAGCATATGTCTAGCCACACATTCTCATGCGTACTATAAGGTCTTTAAATTGCATTCACTTAGATGGTTAGCACACCCCATTTATTTATTCAGTATTTACATTATGGTATGTCATTTTTCTGTATCTTGCTATGTCCCTCTGAGGACCTGGTCCCCTGCCAGGTGTATTTGTTCTTGAGTACTCGCAGGAGCACAGATCCGGACAGGCTACTTATTTTCCGAGGAGGTCTTCTCTTCGAGCCTCGTGATTGTCAGATGTTGTTCTTTATGGTGTGTATTTTGGTTCCTTTTATATTCTTTTTCGGCAGTAGATTTGATTTCATCTGACTGTCATTCTTAGATATCTGTATTGAGATCTAGTTACATGGTTATTGTTTATTCATATTTGACTTCTGTGGATGAGATTTAGATATTACCCTGTGACTTGTGATTAGTTATACCACTGGTGAACTATTGTTCATTATACAGCGTACGCACGTATATATGGTTTCCATATATTGGAGTTGCCATATATACGGGCGGCTGGCATGGTTACGTATCCTAGTCCTACGTATTCTGGGACTGGGGCGTGACACACAGGAAGAAAAGTTTGTTCAGATCCTTAAGGAGCATAAGACGGCTATTGGTTGGACAATTGCGGATATAAAAGGAATTAGTCCGTCTACATGCATGCATCGCATCTTACTTGAGGAAGGAGCAAAACATTCCCGTCAACCGCAAAGAAGATTGAACCCACCCATGATGGAGGTAGTAAAAAAGGAGATCCTAAAACTTCTTGAAGTTGGAGTGATCTATCCTATTTTGGATAGCCAGTGGGTTAGCCCAGTGCAAGTGGTTCCTAAAAAGACCGGGATAACTGTCATGAAGAATCAAAATGATGAGTTAGTTCCCACTCGTGTCCAGAATGGGTGGAGGGTTTGTATAGATTATAGAAAATTAAATGCTGAAACCCGAAAGGACCACTTTCCTTTACCTTTTATTAATCAAATGCTTGAAAGGTTAGCTGGTCATTCTTACTATTGTTTTCTTGATGGTTATTCAGGTTATTTTCAAATTGCAATTGCTCCGGAGGATCAAGAAAAGACAACTTTTACATGCCCCTTTGGAACTTTTGCATATCGTCGCATGCCATTCGGTTTTTGCAATGCCCCAGCTACTTTCCAAAGGTGTATGGTTAGCATATTTTCAGACTATGTTGAGCATATTATAGAAGTATTTATGGATGATTTCACAGTTTATGGAGACTCTTTTGATAAATGCTTGCATAACCTTACACTTGTTCTTCAAAGATGCATAGAAACTAATCTTGTGTTATACTCTGAAAAATACCATTTTATGGTTGACCAAGGTATAGTTTTGGGTCATATTATTTCATCTAAGGGAATTGAGGTAGATAAAGCCAATATTGATATTATTCAATCTTTACCTTATCCCTCCAGTGTGCGGGAAGTTCGTTCTTTTCTTGGACATGCATGTTTTTACAGAAGATTCATCAAAGACTTCCCCAAAATAGCGTTACCCCTTTGCAAGTTGCTACAAAAGGATGTAACTTTTGAATTTAATGAAGCATGTAAAAAGACATTTGATACACTAAAGAAACTATTAACTTCTACCCTAGTTATCCAGCCCCCTGATTGGAACATGCCTTTCGAGATAATGTGTGATGCAAGTGATTATGCAGTAGGTGCTGTTTTGGGTCAAAGGATTGGAAGAGCATCTCACGCCATTTATTATGCTTTAAGAACTTTGAATGAGGCACAAAAAAATTATTTTACTACTGAAAAAGAACTTTTAGCTGTTGTTTTTGCTTTAAAAAAATTTTGATCTTATTTGCTTGGTACTAAAGTCATTTTTTATTCTGATCATGCAGCTCTTCGCTATTTGATGACGAAGAAAGAGGCAAAACCAACGTTAATTCGATGGATAATTCTCTTAAGTGAATTTGATTTGGAGATCAAAGACAAAAGAGGGACAGAAAATCGTGTTGCAAATTATTTAAGTCATTTAGTTCATATGGAGGATGAACTTTGTCTACAAGAAACGTTCCCTGATGAGCAATTATTTGCTTTAAGTGTGACATTGCCTTGGTATGCAAATATTGTAAATTATTTGGTTACTAATATATTTTCTTCTGGCTTGTCAAAGGCTCAAAGAGATAAGATCAAAAGTGATGCCAAATACTATGTATGGGATGACCCATACTTGTGGAAGCACTGTGCAGATCAAGTAATAAGAAGGTGCGTTCATGAAAATAAAATTATTTTAATTCTCACCTTTTGTCATTCTTATGCATGTGGAGGACATTTTGGAGCAAAAAGGACGGCAAGAAAAGTATTAGAATGTGGTTTCTATTGGCCGTCTTTATTTCGTGATTCATATTCTTTTTGTAAAATATGCAACAATTGCCAAAAGACAGGTAATATATCTCAAAGGAATAAAATGCCACAAAATCCTATACTATTTTGTGAAATTTTTGATGTTTGGGGCATCGATTTTATGGGACCATTTTCTGTATCTTTTGGTTATGTTTATATTTTGCTTGCTGTTGATTATGTATTAAAATGGGTAGAAGCTAAAGCTACTAGGACTGATGATTCTAAAGTTGTTTCAGATTTTATCAAATCCAACATATTCTCCAGGTTTGGGATTCCAAGAGCCTTAATAAGTGATCGAGGCACTCACTTTTGCAATCGAACCATGGAGACATTGCTGAGAAAGTACCATGTGACCCACAAGGTGTCAACTGCCTATCATCTACAAACAAGTGGACAAGCGGAAGTGTCAAATAGAGAGATCAAGTCCATCATTGAAAAGATGGTCAATCCAAGTAGAAAAGATTGGAGTTTGCGCTTGGATGATGCTTTGTGGGCGTATAGAACTGCATACAAGACGCCTATCGGTATGTCACCTTACCGGTTGGTGTTTGGAAAACCATGCCATCTTCCTGTTGAGTTAGAACACAAGGCTTATTGGGCTATCAAGAGTTTCAATATGAAGGCATATGAAAATGGAGAACATAGAAAGTTACAACTACAAGAGTTGGAGGAAATTCGCAATGACGCCTATGAGAATGCTAGAATTTATAAAGAGAAGACGAAGAATTTTTATGACAAGATGATCTCTAGGAAGGTGTTTCAAGTTGGTCAAAAAGTCCTTCTATACCAGTCACGACTTCGTCTGTTTTCGGGTAAATTACGTTCTCGTTGGATTGGACCTTTTATTGTTACTAATATTTTTTTATCATGGTGCAGTTGAAATTCAAAGTTTAGCAACTTCCAAAGTGTTCAAGGTAAATGGCCAAAGGCTCAAGCTTTTCTATGAAGGTTTCAAAGTAGAGAATATGGATGAATTGAACCTTGAAAATCCAATTTGTATCAATTGAAGGAGGAAACATCCACGATAATAAACAGAGGCAACCCAAGGGGAGTTTGTTCTTATTCTTATTCTTTCATTTTTATTTTATTTTTTTTAATTTTGCCTTTTCCTTGTATTTCACCTTACATTGGGGACAATGTCAGTTTTAAGTGTGGGGGAGGGGATTTACTTTATTTTAAGCATTTTTAGTTCGCTATTTTTCTAAAAAAAAATAATAATAATAATTTTTTTTAATAAAAGAATTTTGGTTTTTGGTTTTTAATGATTTTTGGTTGTGTATGTCATGAGTAAGATTCAACTAAATTTGAAAATTTTATAACATGATTGAATAAGTAATTTTTTCAACTTAGAATTAATTAGTCTAGTTATTTTTATTGAAAATGGTAGTATCTAAATTGGTAGACAAAAGCCAGTGAGGATTTGAGCCTTTAGACTGACACATCAGTCTCATTATTCTTTCATGAGAGATATTCTTTCACTGATTTGTCTCTCTAGAACTTGCTTTGATTCTCTTCGAGGTTACATTGACACATGCATGCATGAACATGATTAAGAACATCTTTATTATGCGTTACATAAGCCAAATAGCCCACCTTGTAATTAATTTTCTTTTTGTTGAACCCCTTTTAGCTTTATTATCTTTTTCTTGGTATACCCACATTACAAGCTTTCAACCAATAATATTTATACCTTTATCCAAGTCGCAAAGCTAGTGGAGCATTGTTGATCATTATGATATGTATGAGTGTACGAAAAAAATAAGAGTGGGGGTGTCTAAATTTGTGGTTTGATTACAACCCACAAAATGGAACATATTTTCATCCTCAAATTTCCTAAGTTCCATTATTGTTATAAATAAAAAAGAGAGAGAGAGAGAAAAGAAGAAAAAAGAAAAAAAAAGGATGAAAGTTGTTTTACATTGTTTAAATGCTTTAAAAGCCAAATTGAAGATGTTGCAAAATGGAGTGATTGATTTTGCATGTTTTATATTGAGCTTGAGTTGATTCATTTTTGCTCCACTAGTTTTGATGGCTTTTGAGCTACACTCCCAAATATATCCCACCTTAATCCTAAGCCATGTTACAACCCATAAAAAGTCCTTATGATTTATGTTATGCATGTGATCCCAGTGGTGGAGAATGAGAAAATATGCAAGCTTATGGTAGATCATTTCCTTTGGAATGAATTTGAGTGAAATATATACCTTTAAACACATGAGAGTTGAGTATTTATTCCGGAGGGTCTACCTATTTAGTTTACTCCATTTTTCAAGTAAAAATATCTACTAAGTAATTAAAAGTTGTTAAAAAATATATGTTCATGATATGTTATGAGTTTTAAAGAGCTTGGTTATTTTTTTATTTATGATATTGCAACCTTGATTTCTTTTTAAAAAAATAAATTAGAGTTTCGCCCGAGGACGAGCAAAGGTTAATTGTGGGGGTATTTGATGAGAACATAAAATATTATATTTTTATTCCTTAATGTATACTCCTTTATGCTAATTTGATGTCTAAAGATACTCATTATTTTTATATTTTGATCTAGGATGCAATTGGAGTCACTAAATGCAAAATTGAGCTAATTATCAATTATGGACAGTTTTGATACCTTGTAGCTAAATGGTCATAACTTTCTCATCCAAAGTCCAATTGAGCTGATCCAAATTGATTCGGAAAGCTAAGTGATAGAGGCACAATTTTTCTGTTTTGAGCTTCCCGAGATTATGGCTGCATCATGGACCAAATCATGCTTGAAGTTGAGTCAACTATGCTGTGCACAAAAAGTGGAGCTGAAATAACCATTTTTTAACTTGTTCAAAGATTTTATTTTATTGTTTGGGTTATTGTAACTATTAGAGGATTTGTGGGAAGATATTGTGATCTTCAAAAAACTAATTTAGAGTCTATAAAAGGGATAGAGATCAGGAGGAAATAAAAGGAGAACAACACACAACTCTTCTTCCTCTTCTTCAATATAATTTTGAAGTTTTCTTGAACATGCGGAGCTAAAGGTCTTGTTGGTCGAAGAAAACGGAAGCCTTGGAATCAATAAAATTGTGAGATCTAAATTATTTTATATGTTTGATTTATGCTTTGAGTATTGAATATTTTGCTATGCCTACTTTCATGATTGTTTTGTTTAATTACTAGGAGGCCTACTAGTCTATTATCCATTTCGATCTACTGCTAAATTATACATCAAATCCGTAATTGTTTGATTTTCTAATTTATGAAGCAACCAAGATTTAATAAACTGTTTTGTTTTATTAGATCTTAGGAGAAAAACTTTTAACAAAATTAAATGCAACCGCTTGTGCTTGTGTTATTTTGCTTCATCGATCTCTTTGTTCTTTAAGAAATTACTAGATTAAATCTTCAGCGCTTGTCTTGGATTATTTAGTAATTAAAGCTAATTAGATCGCTTGTTTCTAATTATCTAAGCCTAAGAGAGAGAGAAAATAATTCCAACGATGAATATTCAAAGTATGAATTAATATATACTTGCATCGATGATCAGTTTTAAGATTCCAATGGTGGATGTTGACTGAGACCAACATTTATTTCTTTGATTGTTTTAATACTTTAATTGTTTTTAGCTCTTCTTAATTTTCTTTTGATAAAAAATTTTCCCCCAATCTTATTTCACATAGCATAAATATCAAACTAATTACTCTTCGTGGGAACGATCCTTACTCTCACTACTACATAAATTCCTTGAGATCCAGCTCGTCAGTCATCAGCTTGCCCATGAGCGTCTCGAGGGTCATCGTGGTAAGATTATGCCCTTCTATAATTGCAATGGCCTTGGGATTCTAGTTCTTGGTGAGTCTACTAAGTACTTTGCGAATCTTCTCGTGATTGTTGTACTCCTTGTCGAGTGATAATAGAGGGTTGACGATGTCAAAGAATCTCGTGAATATTTGAGTGATTGTCTCATTTTGCTTCATCTTGAATGCTTCATACTTTTGTGTTAGGCGACTTATTTTTTATGCCTTCACTTGGGAGGTTCCTTTATGAGTGACCTCAAGAAGTTACCATACTTCGTACAAAGTTCCACAAGTGGAGACCCTGTTAAATTCAATTCTGTCTACAACACAAAATAGAGCGTTAATAGCTTTAGCATTAAGACTAGATTATTTTTTCAGTGTCTGTGTACTTATCATGAGGTTTCTCTACAAGATTTTCATGTATGACTATTCTAGGTGGCTTCTTGTATCCTTCTACTACTACAGCCCAAAGGTCAAAATCAAGTGACTTTAGGTAGAAGCTCATATGTGTCTTCCAGTATGTGTAGTTAGTACCGTCAAATAGGGGTGGCCTATTTATGTAGTGGCCTTCACCATTATTGGTGTGGATAGATCTAACAGTTGCCATAAGTCTCTTAGGATATTAAGCCAAATATCAAGAGAACTAGCTCTGATACCAATTGTAGGACCGTGAGGCAACTCTAGAGGGGGGATGAATATAGTACAACGAAATAATCTACCTAATTTTATATTCTCAGAATGAAGGCAGTTGCTAACTAAAGTGAATATAAAGACAGTAAGCAGTAAAGTAGAGAGAGAAAGAAAATGCAAACACTAGGATGTATACTGGTTTCCCTTTGAGAGGATTAGTCCAGTCCCGAGAACTCAAGCTCAGAGTTTCTCCACTATAATCACCAATAGTGAATCACAAGCTTTGATCCGAAGGCTTGCCACTTCTTTATACCACGAGTTTTGATCCAAAGTCTCGCAACTTCACAGCTTAGAGAGAGAGAGAGAGAGTAACAGATCGATCAAAGCTCTTTATAACTCAGAAGACTTCTATACCGAGATCGTGCTTGGCACTAGGAAGGCTAGGGAGTTGCTCTTTAGATGGAAAGGTTAAAGCTTAGGGGGTTTGCTCATAATAGGATAGAAGACTCAAGAATAGTTGAGTTGGTTGAGTGAGTAAGAATGAGAATTCCAATCCTATTTATAGGTTGTAGGCAAACAGAATTCGGTCAAAATTCGGTTAGGATTTAATTCAAATTTTTAATCGTTGGGCCAAGAAATCAGGAGCTATTGAACTGGTTAATTTTATACTAAAAGGGTAACCGAGTTTGGTTCGAGTTTGACACGAGTTCGACCTCCTAGTATGGTAGACTTTGTAAATAAATGTGACCTGATTTGATGGAAATTTGAGTGGACTGGGTATCTGGTTTATAGGTTCTTGGTTTTGCTAGTGTGACTCAGCGTACATCAGTCCTAGACTCAAACAAATAAAGATTACATTTGAGTAGATGCAATATAAACGATATGCAATAGCAGTATTGAGGCTTCAGATGCGACATATCAATGCATGGTTTAGTTAACTATCAAAATCAAGTTGACTAAGACCGGATGGGCCAACAAGATGCAATAGAGAAATAATGTCGTCTGGGTCATCGTCGATCGACTTACTAAGTCAGCTCACTTTCTGCCTACCAAAGTTACTTGGAGTGCCGACCGTCTGGCGTAGATCTACCTCAACGAGATCGTTCGACTCCATGACGTGCCCGTATCTATTGTCTCCGATCGAGATGGACGATTCTTATCACATTTCTGGGAGAGCCTTCAGTCAGTAATAGAGATAAAGTTGAAGTTCAGCTCCGTCTACCATCCTCAGACAGATGGCCAAACCGAGCTGGTAAACCAAATCCTCGAAGACATGCTACGGCTCTGTGCCTTGGACTTGAAGTCAAGTTAGGACATGAATCTACCTTTAGCCAAATTTGTATACAATAATAGCTATCAATCCAGCATTCAAATGACGCCGTATGAGGCATTGCATGGGCGAAAGTGTAGATCCCCTATCTGTTGTGATAAAGTTGGTGAACGACAAATTTTTGGCCCGGAACTCGTAGAAGAAATCATCCAAATGATCCGTTTAATCCGCGAATGGTTGAAGGTAGAACAAAGCCATCAAAAGAGTTACTCAGACGCATACCATCAACCTCTTGAGTTCCTAGAAGGCGATTGTGTATTTTTCAAAGTTCCGCCCATGCGAGGAGTTACCAGATTTGGAGCAAAGAGGAAGCTAAGCCCAAGATTTGTCGGCCCATTTGAAATACTTAAGCGAGTCGCCCTAGTCGTATATCAAATTGACCTGTCACCATCTCTATCTGAAATATACGATATCTTCTATGTTTCACAGCTTAGGAAGTACGTGTACAATCTGAGTCATGTGGTGGATCTTGATCAACTAGACTTGAAGGCAGACTTGAAATATGTTGAACACCCTGTGTGGATATTGGATCACAAGGAAAAGCTGCTTCAAAGTCGATCGGTTCCTCTCGTGTGTATGCTTTGGAGAAATTATTCGATCGAAGAATCGACCTTGGAGCTTGTGTCACGACCCACACTCGGTATAGGGATGCAAGTCGGGAATAACGCCCAGCCTATGCCACAGCATCGACGGTAGAACGCTCCCAACCTCGGCACCCTGAATTGCACAATGAGGATACTCTCTCAGCTGATGCCCTTCATTATCACAATATAAACAAACTCCCAACCTCTTCCTGCAAACTTTCCAGATGTGGTTGGGCTTCTTGCAGAAGTGGCATGAAGCTTGTTGTAACTGTCTCTGCTGCTGCGGTGCCTGGTGAAACACCGCCCTAGCTGGAGTTTGGTGCTGCTACGGCTGCTGAAAAGGCCTCGACTAGAAATGAGGATGCTTGGCAGTCACTGTGTTGCTGTTAGCCCCCAGAAAAGAATTGCGATCTCTCTTGGGCTTCAAACCCAACTCTCGCTCAACCTTGCATGCCTCCGCAAGTATCTCCGAATAGGTCTCATAAAAAGACGAAATGAGGATCTTTACTTCCCAGTTTAGACCCTCGCAAAAACGAATAGATCGAACCTCCGGCTCTCTCACTAAATACTCCACAAATTGGCTCAGCCTACCAAACTTTGCAGCATATTCCTCCACAGACATGCTCCCCTGAATAAGGCTCTCAAACTGCCTCCTTAAGTCTAACCTGTCTGCCCGAGCAAAGAACTTCTTTTTTAATAGGTCCTTGAATACCTCCCACGACTGCTCTACATCAGCAAGAAGTGGCTCATTCCTGAACCAAGTGCGAAAGATGTCGAACAGCTGAAGTCCTACTGCCTCACCTTCAGATCCTCAGAAAGATGGGACACCCTCATGAGACGCTCAATATCCTCGAGCCAATCATCAGCGTAGATGATGCCCTCCGTCCCCTTGAAGACTCGAGGTGCCAGCTTCTTGAAGTCTTGAATGTTGCCTGGCCGAAGCTGGGCAACCTGAGGAGCTACCTGTTGCTGGACCGGAACTACTCTCTCAACTACGGCAAGAGCAAGCTGATGAGCACTCTCGATGCCATTGTAAGCACTCTGATTTTTAGGAATTTTTAAATTGGATTTTTCATAATTTTCTGAAATTTTCTGGGATTTTTCTATAATTAAAACTTAGGCATTTGGTAATTAAATGATTTTTAATTGCTGTTAATTAATATTAAAATATTATGAAAATAATATTTTATGGTGCAAAATGGAAAACTGGACATAGGATAATTTTTCGAGAATTTATTTGACTCCGGAAGTATTTTTAAAGACCTAAAAACTATTAATAAATAAACC
Organism: Iris macrosiphon; assembly: GCA_036927795.1. Classification (NCBI taxonomy): domain Eukaryota; kingdom Viridiplantae; phylum Streptophyta; class Magnoliopsida; order Asparagales; family Iridaceae; genus Iris; species Iris macrosiphon. Next base: position 190,745,576 of record JAYESA010000004.1, read on the forward strand.
AATTAAACCCTGAAATAAATCGGGTTTAATTGAAATAAACCAAACCAACCCAGACCCGGTTCACTGAACCAAACCCAGCCTTAACGGGTCGGGTCGGATCCGAATCGAACCCGACCCGAAACCCAAACCGAACCCTAACCGGATTCCTTACCAGAATTACTGTTCATCCCTATAAATCCTCGAAGTCTGTGCCCAGCCGCAACCCTAGTTATCCCCTCCGCCGCCGTCGCCTTTCTACAGATCCCTTGCCGCCCGTCTCTACCTCAATCTCCTTCCCGATCCCCACGGCCATCACCTTCCCTCCTTCTCCCTCAGCCGACGACCATCTCCCCGCTCCACCCTTGCCTTCACCACCTCCACAAATCTCCGCCTCGACTATCGACCACCCTGTAAAACCCCCTCCCTAGAAAATCGTATATACCTCTTTTATTTATTAATTATTAATTAAATTGTAGTAATTAGGTCCAAATAGGAGAAATAGATTTTTAATAATTTTTATGTTAGGTGTTCGGGCACTTAGATGATTTATGGGACCATCAGGAATTTTTCGGAATTTATTCCATGTAGGAGACCCCTTGAGCAGTTGCTAGCCTAACGATGTGCAATACCCTAATCTATAAATTTTCTTATGTGTGAATATATATATATGTATATATACAAATATATATATGTATATATATATATTTAAAGAAAGAAAAGAAAAGATAATAGTAATAATATAATACTAATAATAATAATAATAAACAACTAAGCAACCATTTGCTTTAGAAACCATCAGCAAGCTTTTCCGTTGCATTCTTTAGCACTTGCTCCAGCAATCCTAGTAGTAGCAATCGGCTGGTCACTTGCATGGTAAAGAAAGGAAAAGAAAAGATAATAGTAATAATATAATAATAATAATAATCTAATACTAATTAGTATAGTAATAATTCTAAACTATTCCTATTACTCTAGCAAGTTGCTGCCTTCAGGACCCGTCCCCCTCTTAAATTCTCCAGCAACAATTGCTCCATTGACCGCCCACTAAACCCAAGCACAGCAGCAACTTCACCCGACCCCTTTTTCATTCACCCGCGATCCATCCAACTTCCCCCTCTCTCTCCTAATATATATAATATATATATATATAATAGCTCTCTAAAACCCTAACCTAATAACTCCAGACTTCCTCTTTCCATCTAGAGCCGTCACCACAGCCAGAGAAGCCTCCCCAAGCCATCCAACCATCCCGTCAACGCCGACATCGCGAACTGCAGTCTCCCACTCGAGGCACCTTCGCTCCGGCGTGTTTTTCCGTTGACTCGCTCATCCAAACGCTGTTCCATTTTCATAGGTATGATCTTCCCTCAACCCTCTCCAGTATTTGTTTTATAGTCAATCTCGGAAAACGTGTGCCCCTAGGTGAAAAATAGCGTCCAAAGTTGGACGAGCAGACATAATTCTGCAATCGCAGAATTCCAGATTTACCACCCATATTGCCGAGTTCGTATCTCCCACCACAGAGATCCGAATTCGATGATTCTTTTTGATACCTGTAGATTACATGACCTAGTTTATTTTCTGTATAATAACTTTGTGCTATTAGTTGCTGTGGATAAAATTATATTCGTCACAAAACTGCGCGCACCCACTTTTTCCGGTTTTCCAAAAGTTGGAGATCGGAGCGCGCCCCGCCAAACGGGACCGCCCCGCCGTGTGCCAAGTGTACCAAATGGTGCACGCAGCATAACGGGATACGTAAAAATTCGTGGAGACTGATTCGGACGCGTGTGCGCGCCGGAATCAGGCCGTATCCGCGGACACATTTCGTGTCGCGACTTTTGTGGAACTCGCGAGTATTTTGTGCACGCTTGTCAGATTGTGACGAAACTTGCGCCACTGGACTCGTGGTAACGCGCTGGTCCTGTGACCCAATTTTCACGTATTTCTGAGATGGTTGACCAGATCGCCAATTGGCGGGCCCCACAGTTGACTTTTTGGACCAAATTTTGTTCGGCTCATCGGAATCCAAATTTGGACATACCGTTGAGTTCGTATTGACATCTAGAGTTGTTTGACCCATAGTTTGTCCCATTTAGAGACTGTTACCCTCGGCACGCTTTTCGGTGCAAAGTGGGCCACACGTGGATCCCACTTTTACCCGAAATTACCGTTTTGCCCCTGTGTCCAAATTGGACGAAAGGGATGTGCTTTTTAGCTATTTTGCTCATTCCGGAAATGTTGGTGATATTTATTTCAGCATCCGGAGATATTTGTTCTGTGGCCATAGCTTCTGGTCCTGTGTATTGGACATCTGGACGGGACATTTTGCAGCTTCTTGCCAGGCAAGTATACCTTGCCATTGTACTGTTATTTATATTCCATATGTCGCATGCATCTTTATTTTTCTGTCTTTAGTTCATATATTTTAACTGTTATATAAATGCGCGCGACGGTGTCGTCTCGATATGTTTTTAATTATGTATTTGCATTGGCCTTATTTATGAGACTACCCCATTATCATGTAGCACCATTAGGTTCATTGGCCGTGACACAGTGGTTACACGAGTGTGAGTCTCATATAGATCATGGACTGCGTGACAGGTCTGGCCTCCTGTACGTATGGGCCGTGCGTTAGGAATAACTGCTGTTAGAAACTTTGCATGCTAGTAGACTTGGCAGTTATTAGAGGTGTTATCGTGTCATGGATGTGACATGCTTAGAGCATGGGGTGGGGAGAACAACAAGTACCGCATTTGAGCTCCTTTGCACTTTTTCTGTGACGCCCGGATTCTCCGCTGGAGATACGGGTGGTGATGACCCATCTATATACATTGGCGGGCCTCCGCCGTTCAAAAGACGACGTGCCTTTGGGCCCCTGGATCTTCAAAAGAGAACCATGCCAAATCCCAGTTTTCAGCCAGATAGCTCACTTGTGGGGAAATGTGTTCTTAAACTGCATTCACTTTAGACGGTTAGGCGACTCTTTGGATATTTATTTCAGTATATTATTGGCATGTGTTTAAGTATACTTGTTATGTCCCTCTGAGGACCTGGTCCGCTGCCAGGTGTACCTGCTCTTGAGTATTTGCAGGAGCACAGATTTGGAAGGATATAGATGCTCCGTGGATGTCTTCTCTTCGAGCCGTGATTGGTAGCTGGTACTTATATTGTTTGAGTGAGTTATACTTATATTGTATTTACTTTTCCCATTCGAGTTGGTAGTTGATTTGTTTCCACCCAACTATCATCTTTAGATACTTCTTGTTGAGATCTAGTTTCATAGATACTGGTTATTTATTTCTATATGATTTTGGTGGATGAGATTTAGATTTTACCCTGTGACTTGTATTATATTTTATACCACTCGTGGATTTGATATTCATATCACAGCGTACGTGTGGATTTGGTTTCCATATATTGGAGTTGCCATATCAATGCGGCTGGCATGCTTACGTGTCCTAGTCCTACGTATTTTTGGGACTGGGGCGTGACACACCCCAGCCCGCACGACCACCGCCCGCAGCACCGATCCGCAACGCCCTCGACGGACCCCGCCCCCTCGTCTCCCTCATCCTCCGCCTCGAGCACAGCCATCCCCACTATCTCCACCACCCGCAGCAACTCCGGCGACAGCAGCCCCGACCTCGCTCCTCTCCGCACCGCCTTCCTCCTCCACCCTATCCACTCTCGGCCACGATCCTCCCTCGCCTCCGCCTCCTCCGCCACGACCCGGCGCCCCCAGCCCTAGCCCTGACTATAAAAAAAGCCCCCCCTTTTCTTCTCCGGCCAACTTCCTTCCTTCGCCACCACCCGCAGCGCAGCCCGGTCTCCCCGCCACTCTCAGCCCCCTACTCCGCCCTCTCTCCCTTCCTCCTCCGCCGTCCCCGTCCAGAACCGTCTCATGCCTCACCGGCAGCCCAACTCCTCTCCTCCAGCAACCCGCAGCTGCCCCCGGCCCGCCTCCGGCCGCCCGAGCTCCTGCGCCGCCTCCCCGCGCGCCGCTGCCTCCGCAGTCCCCTGCCTCCCTCCGGCCGCCAGCAGCCGCCGCAGCTCCGGCGAAGCCCCTAACCCTAACCCTAGAACTCGGACACGACACAGACACGAGAAATCGGTCTTCACGGAGCCCTGTTCAGGTACTCTTTTCTCTCTCCTCGCTGCCCCATTTTCGATTCCGTCCGTTGTATTGCGTAGAATGTATAACCCCCTCGATGCCCGTGCAACCTGCTCGGTACGTCGCGTCCTGTGGTGATCGTGAACCGCGATCCAAAAACCGAAATAACAACGCCCTGTTTCACCCCGAAACTGAGTGCGCCCCGCCAAACGGGACGACTTGGTCGCACTCGGTCTTTACCGAAACGTGTACGCCGTTGATATGGATGTGTGAGATTTCGCAGAAGTTGATTTGGATGTGTGTGCACACCGAAATCAACGCGTATCCGCCGACAACGTCCCGTATCCGCCCATTCTGGAATACGTTGTAACTTTGTGTACACACGTCGGATCTAAACGAAACTTGCACCATCAGACTCGTAGCGATACGCTGGTTCTGTGACCCAAGTTTGGTTCGATTCTGAGAACGTTGACGAAATCGTGTATCGTGGGCCCCACAGGCTCCACTTGACGGGCAATTTTGTGATCGGCTCATCGGAATCCAATTCTGGAAGTTCCGTTGGATTCGTATCATCGTTCTAGACTTGTTGATACTAAGTTGGACGAATTTGGAGACCTTTGACCCTGACACGGTTTTCGGTGCAAAGCGGCCCACATATGGACACTACTTTGACCCAGAAATGTCATTTCTGCCCCTGTGTCCAAATTGGACTTAAGGACAGGCATTTCTAGCTATTTGATATTTTTTGAATCTAATGGTGATATTTATTTCAGTAACCGGAGTAGTACTTACAAATCACACTGAGACCAGAGCTACAGTTGGAGCCAGAACCACAGGCAAGTGTACCTTGCCAAACCCTGCAGTTTTGCTACTTATTTTCTTGACTTATTTATATATCGTTGTGCAAGTATGCCTTGCCAACTTTGTAGTTCTTGTTGCATATTTCTTTGATCATTTATATTGCTGTGCATGCTTGACCTAGGACCGTGTGACTTACTTAGCGTCCGATTATTAGTCGGGTGCCAACACTGTATGCGGTGTTGTGTATTGTCACCTAGAGATGGACATTCGTGACCCTTTACATTCTTGTACTTGTCTTATCAAGTACACTATAACCCAGGACACTTGACACTATTCATGAGACAGGATCTTTCTGAGATATTCATGGTGATTCTGTATAGGATACAGGTTTATGACATAGACATTATATTCATGGATACTCTATGACTTGCTGCATTAGATATGATCGTGCGTGACATGGACATGATGCATCGTGGACATGAGACGTATGGTTACATTGGGTGGAGAGAGACACACAGGCTACCGGCTGATTACATATATATCCCCTATTATTGTGAGGCACAAGACTCTAAAACCCGAGCTTGGCCCATTACTCATTATTACTGCTACCGGCTCCCCGACACAGAGCTTGTAGTGGCTCAGCCTGAGTACTCGTGATGCTCTCACTTGCATTTCACATATATGGTTACATACTTACCCTATTTATTTCATTATTTGCTGCACTGCATTTATTTTGGCTTGTATTTTCTGTACTTTGCTATGTCCCCTGAGGACCTGGATCCGGATTATGTCCCCAGGATTTGCAGACGAGATCTATCCCGAGGTATACGGGATAGTAGCAGGAGCTGATACAGGAGCTGTACCGACACCCAAGGACGAGATTATACCAGAGGACTTCTCCTGGGTATTGGCTTGAGATACTCATTTATTTCTGTTTCTAGTTATTTTATTTCCAGTCTATCGCATTGATGTATCAGACTTATTCTCGGATTGTTCTCCGAGACACTTTTATTGAGATATGTTAGTTTATTTTATTTGCATTATTCTGGCATTGGATATATGATTATCTGTTCTGGATAAGATTAGAATAAACTGTGACTTGTATCATTGGACCTACTTATTGTTGTATTACAGCTTAAGTATGCCCCGATGGATCCATTAACTTGGGTTTGTCCATCGTTGTGTGCTGCTGGCCATTATCACGCGTCCGGTCCCTCGGTATTTTGGGACTGGGACATGACATAGTTTTTGTGGTGGCCCATGCAGGTCAACGACTAAATTATTCGGTTTCAACTAAGGGACCGAACACGCGTGCAATAAGAATAGGATAAGTTTTTAGGATCTCATCCACTTGCTTGAAGCGTTCTTGACATCTATATCGGATTCGAATTTAATTCTTGACTTGCATCCTGCCTTGATTCCTGAGCGCCTCTTATTGTTTATTTTGGTTGCAGAGTTATGGATTCACGAGCAAACGACGAGACTCCTACAAGATCACCATGAGATGCTGTGGTAACCAACGAATATGAAGTCACACCAGTAGAAGAAGGTCAATCCGCTCAACAACGTAGTCAAGCAAGTCAGCATGCCTCAAGAATTCAGCAAGATGACGTTCCACCATCGATGCAGTTTACTCCACCGATGCCTACCGTTCCACAAGGGCAGGCTATGGACGAACAACAAATGTTCCGAATGTTCTACGCGATGATGCAAGTCCATCAGAAGGTTCATCAAGAAGCTCAGCAAAACCAAGCGAAAAAGTTCATCGACAGATTTAGCACGGAGTTACGAAAGTTAATCAGCTCAAATGCACCTACCTTAGACTCAGACGTTCTTGCTGCAGCACAATCTATGGAGTGCAACACAAGGATAGAGACCAGCCAGAAGCGGCTGTATGCATCAGCACCAGACCAAGCACAACAAGAAAGAGTTGCAAAGCAACCCCAGAAGAATCCACCGAGAGCAGCACCCAGAGCCTCATTCCTTCCTACTTGTTACTATTGTGGCAAGGTAGGCCATATTGAGAAGGAGTGCAGACGCAAGTTAGGATTATGCTTGATTTGCGGAACCAATCAACACTTAGCTAAGGACTGTTCTCAGCATCGAGAGAAAGCATTGATGATTCATCAACCAGCCACATCAGCACCAGCCGGAGCACCATAGGAAGAAGTTGCAAAGAAGTCTCACATGCACCAGCCACCAGAAGCATCTCCATAAGTACTACATGTCTGTCCATATTGTCGCAGACGAGGCCATATAGAGAACGAGTGCAGACGAAAAAGAAAAGTATGTTTAGCTTGCGAATCCAGTCAGCATTCATTGTGGGAATGCCCTGAGCGTCGAGAAAGAGCACCAATGGTTAGCCAACTAGCGGTACCAGTATCGAGGACAGCCTCTCCAGCATTAGAAGTACCATAAACGAGAGTTGAAGGAGTCAGACCACCAGCCCCAGGAGGGAATCAGCCGAGGCCACCCTTGGCACCACAAATAACACTCTTCCAACAGGCTTAACAGCAGTAGAGGAATCAACTGCAAGGACGTGAACAAGCTCCAGCGATGACTTTGGAAGATATGCAAAATCATGGAGTAGCTAATGCGCGTAAGTGATTCGTAGTTATTCGTTTCTAGTATTGCTTTAGTTCGTGCCCATTGGTTCGTGACCTAGCCTTAACCTAGTAATGTTGAACTTGCTAATAACCTAGAATGTTTTTAATAGATAACCTAATATGTTTTATAAGTAATAAATTATACTCTTCTAGATTTCCTTCATCCGGGAAATTGCATAACTTTTAATGCTTAGGGAAATAATTTTCCCTTTGTATTATTCTTACACCCTCAACCTTGAATCTCCTTGATCGTGATGTGCTTCGAATAATGTTTACAACCGTGTCATCTCTGCTGACCGATTATTCTTTGATTGCGAGGACGCAATCCTCTTAAGGGGGTAGATTGTAAGCCCCCTGATTTTTAGGAATTTTTAAATTAGATTTTTCATAATTTTCTGGAATTTTTTGGGATTTTTTTATAATTAAAACCTAGGCATTTGGTAATTAAATGATTTTTAATTACTGTTAATTAATATTAAAATATTATGAAAATAATATTTTATGGTGTAAATTGGAAAACTGGACATAGGATAATTTTTCGAAAATTTATTGGACTCCGAAAGCATTTTTAAAGACCTAAAAACTATTAATAAATAAACCAATTAAACCCTGAAATAAACCGGATTTAATTGAAATAAACCAAACCAACCCATACCCGGTTCACTGAACCAAACCCAGCCTTAACGGGTCGGGTCGGATCCGAATCGAACCCGACCCGAAACCCAAACCGAACCCTAACCGGATTCTTTACCGGAATTACTATTCATCCCTATAAATCCTCGAAGTCTGTGCCCAGCCGCAACCCTAGTTATTCCCTCCGCCGCCGCCGCCTTTCTACAGATCCCTTGCCGCCCGTCTCCACCTTAATCTCCGTCCAGATCCACACGTCCATCACCTTCCCTCCTTCTCCCTCAGCCGACGACCATCTCCCCGCTCCACCCTTGCCTTCACCACCTCCATAAATCTCCGCCTCGACTATCGACCACCCCAGCCCGCACGACCACCACCCGCAGCACCAATCCGCTCTGCCCTCGACGGACCCCGCCCCCTCGTCTCCCTCATCCTCCGCCTCGAGCACAGCCATCCCTACCATCTCCACCACCCGCAGCAACTCCGGTGACAGCAGCCCCGACCCCGCTCCTCTCCGCACCGCCTTCCTCCTCCACCCTATCCACCCTCGGCCATGATCCCCCCTCGCCTCTGCCTTCTCCACCACGACCCAGCGCCCCCAGCCCTAGCCCTGCCTATAAAAAAAGCCCCCCCTTTTCTTCACCGGCCAACTTCCTTCCTCCGCCACCACCCGTAGCGCAGCCCGGTCTCCCCGCCACTGTCAGCCCCCTACTTTGCCCTCTCTCCCTTCCTCCTCAGCCGTCCCCGTCCAGAACCGTCTCCCGCCTCACCGGCCGCCCAACTCCTCTCCTCTAGCAACCCGCAGCTGCCCCCGGCCCGCCTCCGGCAGCCCGAGCTCCTGCGCCGCCTCCCCGCACGCAGCTGCCTCCGGCCCTCGCCGCCTCCGCAGTCCCCTGCCTCCCTCCGGCCGCCAGCAGCCGCCGTAGCTCCGGCGAAGCCCCTAACCCTAACCCTAGAACTCGGACACGACACAGACACGAGAAATCGGTCTTCACGGAGCCCTGTTCAGGTACTCTTTTCTGTCTCCTCGCTGCCCCATTTTTGATTCCGTCAGTTGTGTCGCGTAGACTGTATAACCCCCTCGATGCTCCTGTAACCCGCTCGGTGCGTCGCGTCCTGTGGTGATCGTGAACCGCGATCCAAAAATAGGAAAAACAACACCATATTTTACCCCGAAACTGAGTGCGTCCCACCAAACGGGACGACTTGGTCGCACGCGGTCTTTACCGAAACGTGCGCGCCGTTGATACGGATGTGTAAGATTTCGCAAAAGTTGATTTGGATGTGCGTGCACACCGGAATCAACGTGTATCCGCCGACAACGTCTCGTATCCGCCCATTCTGGAATACGTTGTAACTTTGTGTACATACGTCGGATCGAAACAAAACTTACGCTATCAGACTCGTAGCGATACGCTGGTCCTGTGACCCAAGTTTGGTTCGATTCTGAGAACGTTGACGAAATCGCGTATCGTGGGCCCCACAGGCTCCACTTGACGGGCGATTTTATGATCGGCTCATCGGAATCTAATTCTGAAAGTTTTGTTGGGTTCATATCATCTTTCTGGACTTTTTGACACTAAGTTGGATAAATTTGGAGACCTTTGACCCTGCTACGGTTTTCGGTGCAAAGCGGCCCACATGTGGACCCCACTTTGACCCAGAAATGTTATTTTTGCCCCTGTGTCCAAATTGGACTTAAGGACAGGCATTTTTAGCTATTTGATATTTTTTGAATCTAATAGTGATGTTTATTTCAGCAATCGGAGTAGTACCTGCAAATCATACTGAGACCAAAGCTACAGTTGGAGCCAGAACCACAGGCAAGTGTACCTTGCCAAACCCTACAGTTTTGTTACTTATTTTCTTGACTTATTTATACATCATTGTGCAAGTATGCCTTACCAACTTTGCAGTTCTTGTTGCATATTTCCTTGATTCATTTATATTGCTGTGCATGCTTGACCTAGGACCGTGTGACTTACTTAGCGTCCGATTATTAGTCGGGTGCCAACACTGTATGCTGTGTTGTGTATTGTCACCTAGAGATGGACATTCGTGACCCTTTACATTCTTGTACTTGTCTTATCAAGTACACTATAACCCAGAACACTTGACACTATTCATGAGACATGATCTTTCTGAGATATTCATGGTGATTCTGTATAGGATACAGGTTTATGACATAGACATTATATTCATGGATACTCTATGACTTGCTGCATTAGATATGATCGTGCATGACATGGACATGATGCATCGTGGACATGAGACGTGTGGTTACATTGGGTGGAGAGAGACACACAGGCTACAGGCTGATTACATATATATCCCCTATTATTGTGAGGCACAAGACTCTGAAACCCGAGCTTGGCCCATTACTCATTATTACTGCTACCGGCTCCCCGACACAGAGCTTGTAGTGGCTCAGCCTGAGTACTCGTGATGCTCTCACTTGCATTTCACATAGATGGTTACATACTTACCCTATTTATTTTATTATTTGCTGTACTGTATTTATTTTGGCTTGTATTTTCTGTACCTTGCTATATCCCCTGAGGACCTGGATCCGGATTATGTCCCCAGGATTTGCAGACGAGATCTATCCCGAGGTATACGGGACAGCAGCAGGAGCTGATACAGGAGCTATACCGACACCCAAGGACGAGATCATACCAGAGGACTTCTCCTGGGTATTGTCTTGAGATACTCATTTATTTCTGTTTCTAGTTATTTTATTTCTAGTCTATCGCATTGATGTATCAGACTTATTCTCGGATTGTTCTCCGAGACACTTTTATTGAGATATGTCAGTTTATTTTATTTGCATTATTCTGGCATTGGATCTGTGATTATCTGTTGTGGATGAGATTAGAATAGACTGTGACTTATATCATTGGACCTATTTATTGTTGTACTACAGCTTAAGTACGCCTCGATGGATCCATTAAATTGGGTTTGTCCATCGGTGTGTGCTGCTGGCCATTGCCACATATCTAGTCCCTCGGTATTTTAGGACTGGGGCGTGACAGCCATGTCGTAAGATATCGGTCTGCCTTTGGTGTGCCTCAGACTGAGCCCTCTGCGCCTCCAACATCTCACGAAATAGTATAAACATCTGTATCGCATCTGTCGGCATAGAAGGTGGAGGTGGAAGTCCCTCAGATATAGCCGAAACAATCCTCTGAGTTAGAGGTGGACCCACAAAAGCAGCTGACACACCAATTACCAGAGAAGTGACTGGTACATGCCCTCAAAAAGTCAGAGATCTCTCAGAACCTACTCTCCCTTGCTGTGATATAGTCTTAGGCGGCATCCTGAGACAAAGCGAAAGGAAAGAATCAATATGGCACATGATGTAAGACATTCAAAGAAAGGATAGTTAAAGATCAAATATCAATATCAAGGAAGACAGTTGATTTGAATCAATAGAGTTTTTCCTAAATGTGATTGAGTATTCTCAGCCTATAGCCTATAACCTATATCCTGAAATCGGCTCGTAATAGCACTCAATTCAGAGCACCACTACGAATCGCACTAATTACGACCTCGAAGAGACCTAAATGGGCCACCACTAATAATGTGTCATAACCCGCACCCGGTATAGGGATGCAAGTCGAGAAAAACGCCCAGCCTACTTTGCAGCATCGGCGGTAGAACGTTGTTTGGATAAACTATCTATCAATATAAATATGTCACCAATAATATGAATATACTCAATCACAGATCTTAGATGAAAATAAGCACGAATATGATAAAAGAATAAAATAGTCACAATACAACTCACAAGACAAATAATATCAAATAAGTTAGAGAAATAGTAAAGTAAGCTGGAGACAAATCCAGTACAAAAGGAATAACTAAGATGCTACAAACTTCATGTAGTAGCTTGCCAAACCCAAGAAACTTCTGATCTCTGCCACTGAACTCGGGGTCTTCCAAGACTCTGCTGGAATGATCTTCTTCGGATCCACTGAAATTCCATCACCAATCACAACATGTCCCAAAAACTCTACCTTGTCCAGAAAGAACTCATACTTGGATAGCTTTCCAAACAGCTTCTCCTTTCTTAGCACATCCAATACAATCCGCAAATGCTTCTCGTGCTCCTCCGGTGTCTTCGAGTATATAAGAATGTCATCGATGAACACCACCAAGAACTTATCAAGGTACTGATTGAACACCTTGTTCATCAAATTCATAAGGGGGCATTAGTCAACCCAAATGACATCACCATAAACTCATACTGACCATACCGAGTCCTAAAAGTAGTCTTCGGTATGTCCTCCGACTTCACTTTCACTTGGTGGTAGCCTAATCTCAAGTCTATCTTAGAAAACACCTTGGCACCACTCAACTGATCGAACAAGTCATCAATCTGTGGCAATGGATATTTATTCTTGATAGTGAGATTATTTAATGCCCTGTAATCAATTCACATGCTCACTGATCCATCCTTCTTCGGTATAAAAAATACCGTGGCTCCCCACGGTAAAAAACTCGATCTGATAAACCCCTTATCCTGAAACTCGTCCACATGCTTCTTCATCTCGACCAGCTAGCTGTTGTTTACTCTATAGACATATTGTAAAATTGGTTCTGCACCTGACATCAAGTTTATAGAGAATTCAACATCTTGATCTGGCGGCAATCTTGGGAATTCCTCAGAAAATACATCCAAGAACTCTGCTATCAATAGATACAACAATTCCTTGTTTTCTACCATAGCTCCACAGATAATGCCTTCTCCCTGCTCTGCAGCTCCTCTAGCAAACTCAAACTCTGGCTCTCCTGGTGGACCAAACAAAACTCTACCTCCTTTACAATCTATACTAGCATGGTGCCTACTTAACCAATCTATCCTGAGTATAATGTCGTAGCTCGAAAGTGGCATTACAAGTAGACACGCACTCAGCTCCCGGCCTCCCAGAGTAACTCTTCGATCCTTACAAATATCATTAACCAGGATAATGCCTCCCCCGGTCATGATCTTACAAGTCCTAAGCAAATACTCAGCTACCAAATGATGCTTTAGAGCAAAAGAAATAGATACAAAACTATAGAAAGCACCACTATCAAACAAAGCTAAAGCTGGAATGGAATCAAGAAGAACAGAACCTGCGATGACATCTCCGGTAGGCTCGACCTCCTCGATTGTCATAGCGAATGCTCATCCCTGATGTGCACCTCCCTGATGTTGGTGCTGGGAATAACGCTGCTGCTGGGTCAGAAGCGACGGTCCCCTTGGCTGTACTGCAGGTGGTCTCGCCTGTGTCCTCGGAGCTGGAGCGACTCCCTGAACAGCACGATGAGGATATTCTCTCAGATGATGCCCCTTGGCACCACAATATAAAAAAACTCCCAACCTCTTCCTGCAAACTTCTTAAATGTGGTCGGGCTTCTTGTAGAAGCGGCAAAAAGCTTGCTATAACTGTCTTTGCTGCTGCGGTGCCTGGTAAAATGGTACCCTAGCTAGAATCTGGTGCTGCTGCGGCTGCTAAAAAGGCCTGAACTGGAAATGAGGATGCTCGGCAGTCATTGTGCTGCTGTTAGCCCCCAGAAAAGAATCGCTGTCACTCTTGGGCTTCAAACCCAACTCCCACTCAACCTTGCGTGCCTCCGCAAGTATCTCCGAATAGGTCTCATAAAAAGACGAAATGAGGATCTTCACTTCCCAGTTTGGACCCTCGCAAAAACGAATAGCTCAAACCTCCGGCTCTCTCACTAAATACTCCACAAATTGGCTCAGCCTATCAAACTCCGCGGCGTATTCCTCCACATACATGCTCCCCTAAATAAGGCTCCCAAACTGCCTCCCCAAGTCTAACCTGTCTTCCTGAGCAAAGAACTTCTTCTTTAAGAGGTCCTTGAACACCTCCCAAGATTGCCCTGCATCAGTAAGAAGTGGCTCGTTCTTGAACCAAGTGCGGGAGATATCGAATAGCTGAAGTTCTACTGCCTCAACCTTCAGATCCTCAGAAATATGGGACACTCTCATAAGATGCTCAATATCCTCGAGCCAATCATCAGCATAGACGATGCCCTCCGTCCCCTTGAAGACTCAAGGTTCCAGCTTCTTGAAGTCCTGAATGTTGCCTTGCTGAAGTTGGACAACCTGAGGAGCAACCTGCTGCTGGACCAGAACTCCTCTCTCAATTACGGCAAGAGCAAGCTAATGAGCACTCAAGATGCCCTTCCGCAAGACGTCGGTTGAAGAAGCATGAAAAATACGCTGGGAGGAGCTACGCAGCATACTGATGCAGAGCAGCGTAAACAGAGGCCTTCAGAGCCATCAAGAGTACAAACAGAGCTTTCTCCGCTAAACACAACGTGAAGTACAAGCTCAAAGGACCATCCGCGTAAGTGCAGTACGTCCAGGCCGCTTCAGCGTAAACAGGGTTCTTCATCGCCTCCATGGCGTAAAACTCAGCCGCTCTCAAAGCAGCATTAAAGCATACGAGGAACGCTTCGTCTTCCTCGAAATGAACCTGTCAAGTCATGCAGTGAACCTGACCTCTGACTCCTGACAAAAAGTGCTGCACGGCTACCCAAACGACGGCTGGAAACGATGACAGACCCCTCGGGACGCGCACCACAGTATGATGGCGGATCTCTGCATTTAATGCAGAGGATTTGGTTAAAATATTACCAAACCGCCGTTTACTGATGTCCCCTCAGCATAAACTGCTCTTTCGCGTACAAGGGGATACGCTTCCTTATTTTACACAGGCAAACATGAGCTGTTTTACGCTCCGCAGTAGACAAACCGTCTGCCACGTCAAAAGCTGCACTTCGTACGGGGCTCGAGGCACGCCTCTACGTCTAATTGCACAGAGCGGTGACAGTTTCTCTCAAGGCACGTCTCTGCGACGGATGCACGGAATGGTTGCAGACCTTCAAAAACACGCCTCCGCATTTAATGCACAAGATGGTGGCAAATCTCTTCAAGAGATTTGATTATATCTTCAAAAGCCGTAATTCTGGCTAAGACGTCCACATCAGCACTCTGGCACGGTACGCAGCGGCTTCTACGCCCATTCAGGATCTGTGCTCATTCGGCTTCTACGCCCACTCAGTCTCTATGACCACTCGGCTGCTACGCCCACTCAGTCTCTACGACCATTCGGCTTCAAACGCCCACTCAGTCTCTACGACCATTCGGCTTCAACGCCTACTCGGCTTCTATGCCCATTCGGCTTCTACGCCTACTCGGCTTCTATGCCTATTTGGCTTCTACGCCAGGGTGACAGTCATTTGGCTTCTGCGCCAACCTCTTCTACACGAGGGATACCTACCTACGTGGCTTCTACGCCGTAATCTTCGCAGCAGATATACGCGTTTTGTCCCCTTAGTTGGACACGCGTCACATGCTCACTCAAAAGGTCATCTATACGCAAGCATTGGTTATTTTAACCGTTGTATAAAAGGGTGTTGTACTTTCCACTCCTCGGTTTTTACATCGACGGAGTAGTCACTGTCACCAAAACTCTATAAATAGAGACCCCTATCAATGGGGAAAAAGGTCGAAAAACTTCAAACTTGAAGATCGAACAAGGTCAAAACTTTAAAAGAAGGATCGAACAAGGTCAAAATTCCAAGAAAGATTGAACCGGAGGTCAAGAGAGAGAGAGAGAGAGAGTCCGGAGCTCAGGCAAAGAGTAGGGATCGACGACTTTGGCATCGTGCATCCACCCTCCTTTGCAACCTTCGAAGCTGCTACCTGTCTTCCACGGCACTTCTTCAACATCGTGTGGTCCAAGGGCTAAAGTGATCGACTGCAGATCAGACACCTATAGCAATTCATACCCAGATTAAATAAATTATACTCCCACATCCTCGTATAGTATTAAATTATACAAGTTTGTTTGTAAACGAAAGGGCACGGGTTTCGTATAAACCCCGTCATTGAAATACACTTTCATTCTTTCGTTTAATACCACAAACAAAATGACGACTCTGCTCGGGACGTCTTTCTCTTCTGATGAGGAAGTAATTGCTCAACACGATACGGTATCTGTAGGAACCGTGAAGAAGACACTGGTCATTCATTTCGACCAGTCTGCCTACGAAGACATGCTTCGAACCGGGGGTAGCTCTCACCCTCTCTCCGTCCAAGACAACAGGAAGCTGCGCAAGGTATGGATGCCCAAGACATCCTCCGCCATTCCTGTGGACTCTCCGATCTCTCCGACCAATGAGGTTGTAGCATCGCTCCCTCCGTGCCCCGCATGTAAAATTCAGTCTCCCACTACACGCGGTACAGACGAAACTTCGGGCAAAGCCTCAGCGCTAACCCAGAAGTATCCACTGCGCTTTACGCGTAGAAATCAGTCTCCCGCTACGCGCGGTACAGACGAAACTTCCGGCAAAGCCTCAGCGCTAACCCAGAAGCACCCCCTGCGCTCTACGCGTAGAAATCAGTCTCCCACTACGCGCGGTACAGACAAAACTTCTGATGGTGCCTCAACGCCAAATCGGAGGTACAGATCACGCTCCACGCGCAAGACAACATCTGACCTCTACGGTGAACCAGATGACCGCTGTGATCTCCGCAAGGGAAAGCAAGCGGCAGAGGACTCAACTTCTCGGCCTTTACGCCAGCAAGGGAACAGTCTGCCTACCCTCCGGATTACGCGAGAAGCCGATGGCCGACTGAGGGCCTCTCCACCTTTAAACCAGTCTGAGCAAATCTTCAAGTTACTCCAGGCAAAGTCCCTCAGCGTAAAACAAGCTCAGGTTGCGGAAAGACACCCTCCCAGGGGATTATCCGCCACCCAGATGGCCAATCTGTTGTACACAGGTGGCACAGGGAAAACTGGGGTGCCCAATATCTACATGCCCACTGATGGGAACAGAAGAAACAAGCCTTCGTCTTCTTCTTCTACAACTCCTCCTAACCTACGGGATTATCTAATCCAGAAACGCAAAAACGAGAGTCATAAACGGACTTCAGTTCCCCTAACAGTCAAACGTGGGGAGATCATATGGGAAGATGCGTCGACATCTAATATCGTCATAATAGGTGGACCACAGGAAGACTCCATCTTTATTATTCCACCAACCCATGAGGATCAGCGTCCGATAATCTTCGACAGTGGGCGGAACACCCCAATCGTGCAAGAGGAATCATGCGAGTCCGAAACTGGCAGGATACAAACCCACAGATACAGCCCACAAGCATTAAATATTATGCAAAATATGGATTACGACTTGAAACTGAAACAAGGTCTCAACTATGGAAAAGGTAGACGAACGCCGGTGTATAGTAATTCTCACTATCAAAAAGCTCATTTCGGGTTGGAATATACTGCGTCTCTCACGAGACCCAAAATCCTGAAATATAATCCTATGCAACCAGAGGCAGTTCTTGATAAGTCAATTTTTGTGGCCAGAGGCCACGGCATGTCTAGAGGTAACTTACCTCGACAGAACAAAGGGACGTCCAGGGCCGGGGGTAGAATCCCCTCAAGATCCGAAGATGATGCAATAGCAACGATCTCCCTGCAAGACCGTAAAATTCAGGCATCAAGAGCCCGAAGACCAAAAGGGACTTTCTCCTTCAACGAAGATGACATCATTGAAATCTTTGATATATTAATGAAAGAGCGCAAGCTCCAGCTACCCAACATCAGACATCCTGAGAGGGCTGGCGACGTGGATCACCCAGATTATTGTCTCTTCCACCGATACACTCATCACCCCACAAAGGCGTGCTATATGCTAAAAAGGAAAATTCAGGAGACGATCGAGGCCAAGGTCATCACTTTGAATCTGTAAACAAAAGGACGGTCCTTACCAATTGGATTTCCATTCTTTTCTTACATAACGATTTGCTCCTTTCAAAAAAAAAAATATGTGTGTACTCGAGGAAGAGTCCCTAAAAAAGTCTTTCTAGACAAAAACTGCCATGTCCATTTTACCTCTGAGCAGATGTGTACCTCCATCCCCAATGGAGTCATAATTACAAAGTTTGTCATGTTTATATTACCTCTGAATAAACTTTCGACCATTAATTGTCATGTCCATATTACCTCTGATATCGATTATCGTCTACACTTAACATCCGTACTTAAATTCTAAGTACGCCAGTGATGTTAAGTCCACAAAAACTGACATGTCCATATTACCTCTGAGCAGATGTGTACCTCCATCCCCAATGGAGTCACAATCACAAAGTTTGTCATGTTCATATTACCTCTGAATAAACTTTCGACCGTCAATTGTCATATCCATATTACCTCTGATATCGATTGTCGTCTACACTTAACATCCGTACTTAAATTCTAAGTACGCCAGTGATGTTAAGTCCACAAAAACTGTCATGTCCATATTATCTCTGAGCAGATGTATACCTCCATCCCCAATGGAGTCACAATCACAAAGTTTGTCATGTTCATATTACCTCTGAATAAACTTTCGACCATCAATTGTCATGTCCATATTAACTCTGATATCGATTGTCGTCTACACTTAACATCCGTACTTAAATTCTAAGTACGCCAGTGATGTTAAGTCCACAAAAACTGCCATGTCCATATTACCTCTGAGCAGATGTGTACCTCCATCCCCAATGGAGTCACAATCATAAAGTTTGTCATGTTCATATTACCTCTGAATAAACTTTTGATCGTCAATTTTCATGTCCATATTATCTCTGATATCGATTGTCGTCTACACTTAACACCCGTACTTAACTCTAAGTACGCCAGTAGTGTTAAGTCCACAAAAACTGTCATGTCCATATTACCTCTGAGCAGACGTATACCTCCATCTCCAAAGGAGTTACGTTCAAGAGACGAATGCAGCCTGCCCCAAGGATGAATTCCCTCTTCCCATCACGGACATCATGATTGACAACACCTGCGGCTTTGAACGCATGTCTTTCATGGACAGATTCTCAGGATACAATCAGATCAAGATGCATCCTGAAGACGAGAAGCATACTGCCTTCCGGACACCATTGGGGGTATATTGCTATACGGTCATGCCCTTCGGATTAAAGAACGTTGGGGCTACATACCAACGGGCTATGAGTAACATATTCCATGAGCATTTATGCAAAATAGTAGAATGTTACGTGGACGACATAGCCGTCAAGAGCCGCCTCGAAGGTGATCACATTCAAGACTTGAGGACTGTATTCGAGTTAATGCGCCAACATCAACTCAAGATGAACCCTACGAAGTCCTTTTTGGGTGTATCTAGTGGCAAATTCCTGGGATTTGTCATTACCGCCAAAGGCATCCAAGTGGACCCTGACAAAGTCCGGGCAATCGTAGAAATACGACCGCCCCGTAATCTGAGGAAACTCAGGGGATTTTAAGGACGTCTGGCTTATATCCGGCGATTCATATCCAACCTCTTGGGGAGATGTCAGCCCTTTTCTCATCTCATGAAGAAAGATGTATCCTTTATGGGACGAAACCTGTCAGCAAGCGTTCGGAGATATCAAGCGCTACCTCACCAGTCCGCCAGTTCGGGTGCCTCCCGTCATGGGAAGACCATTCTTGTTGTACTTTCGAGCGATGGATCATTCGCTAGGAGCTCTTCTCGCACAGAAGAACGATATGGGTCATGAACAGGCTATCTACTACCTCAGCAGGATGATGGTCGGAGCCGAACATCGGTACAACCCAGTGGAGAAAGAATGCTTGGCTCTGATGTTCGCTATCCAGAAGACGCGGCACTATGTCGCCGGCCAGACTATCCATATCATCTCCAGGATCAACCCTCTTCGTGTACTGATGAGCAAGCCCAGTGCTCTTAATTCCTGACTCGCGACTTGGGCGATGCTGTTAACACCATATGACATGGTGTACGTACCGCAGAAGTCCATCAAGGGCCAAGCGCTGGCTGACTTCCTAGCTGCTCATCTGATCCCAGAGGCCTCCAAATTATACGAGGACATTCCCGATGAAGCTGCAGAATATAATTCCGTAATGGAAACTGACGCATGGCAACTATTCTTCGATGGTGCCTCCAGAACCGGTCCTAGAGGAAACGTCGTTTCAGGAGTAGGAGTCGTCCTAGTCACTCCTGATAAACTCGTCATCTACCGATCATATTCTCTTAGTGAGCCATGCTCCAACAATGTGGCAGAGTACAACGCTCTACTAATCGGGCTCCAAGTCGCTAAAGAGCTGGGGGTCGAGTCCCTGGAAGCTTTCGGTGATTCTCTGCTTATCGTCAATCAAGTCAGGGGAATATATGAAGTCCGGAATCCAGACCTCATCCCCTATCACCGAGCAACGGTCGAGATAGCCATGATATTCAAAGGGTTCTTCCTAGAGCATGTACCTCGATCTCAGAATCTGGAAGCTGATGTCCTAGCCAGTCTAGCTGCAGATTTAGCCACTCCTATAAGAAGGCATGATTCGGTAATCCTTCTTAACAGAGATTTATTCTGTGTGAAGAACAACTTTCATATAGAACGCAGCTACGCTGTGAACACAGATCCCCCTAGAAGAGACTAGAGAAGTCCCTTCATAGATTTTGTCGTATACGAAATCTTGCCGGAGGACCCCAAAGAAGCAGTATCCGTCAAAAGACGATCATTACGCTTCTACTATGATGCATCTTCACAATGCCTATATCGCCGGACCTACGACGGACTGCTATTGAGATGTCTCTCTAACGACGAAGCATAGCAGATTATCCGTGAAGCTCACGACGGCGTATGCGGAGCACATCAGCCCGATCCTAAGCTACAGGATCGTATAAGGAGAATGGGCTATTACTGGCCTACTATGATCGCAGATGCAATACGGTATGCAAGACAATGCAGAGCCTGTCAGGTTCATGCAGACTTCATACATCAACCGTCTGAACTTCTACATCCTACGGTCGCATCATGGCCTTTTGAAGCATGGGGTATGGATATCATCGGTCCTATCCACCCGTCTTCTTCCAGGGGTCACCGGTTTATACTGGCCATCACGGATTACTTTTCCAAATGGGCAGAGGCGATCCCTCTTGCTGAGGTGAAGGCGTCTAATATGATCAGCTTCATCAAGCATCACGTCATTTATCGCTTCGGGGTACCCCAGAGGATAATTTACGATAATGGGCCTCAGTTCATCAGCCAAGCGTTTCATCGATTTTGCGATAAAAATCGGATACACAATATCGCCTCTACGACATATTATCCAGCTACTAATGGTTTGGCGGAAGCTTTCAACAAAACCATTATCAAACTCTTGAAGAAATTCGTCTCTTCAAATAAGAGAGATTGGAATGAGAAGCTGGGCGAATGTCTCTGGACATACCGCACAACGGTACGAACACCGACAAGTTGCACCCCATTCTCGCTGGTCTACGGGAGCGAAGCAGTTCTCCCCATTGAAATCCAGATCCCGTCACTCAGGATAGCCGTGACTAATGAACTGACTCGAGAAAAGAATGACCTGTTAAGGCTCCAAGAGCTAGAAGGATTAGACGAAAAATGCCTCCAAGCTCAACAGCGCATTGCGCTCTACCAAGCACGCATTTCCAAAGCTTTCAAATCATAAAGTAAAGGAAATAGTGTTCAAAGTCGGCGAGCTAGTTCTAGCCGTAAGAAGGCCAATGATTCTTACTCACAGAAGTAAAGGCAAATTCTAGCCCAAGTGGGAAGGCCCTTATATGATCGAGACAACGTTCTCAAACGGCGCCAACAGGATAGCCCAGCCTAATGGAGACCTGTTAATGGCTCCTATCAACGGCAAATTCCTGAAAAGGTACTATGCTTAATCTCCCCTGCTCGAGTGGAATATAGCGAGGATCTCAATTCTGATAAAACTACTCCCAAAATGAAACTAGTTGGATCATATCCTATCATGTCTGTATGACCTCTGAATAGATATATCCTGCTAAAAAGTTTATCGAGAGTCTATCATGTCCATACTACCTCTGATATCACTCTCGCCTAAAAAACTGTCATTTATATTCCGAAATGATGGGTCCAAAAAAGTCAGAAAAGAGTCGCTTTTATTTATTCCCGATAAGAGCAGAATTACATCTGGGGAAGCAAAAAGAGAAAGGATACATCATGATGGGGGAGCGGTCAGATCGCGAATCAGCCGTTCCAGTGCAGCTATCTACTCATTCCTGGAAACCAAGGCATCGGTGCGAGCCCGCTCCAGCCGTGCCTCGGGATTGTTCGTAAGGGTCAGCTCAGCCCTTGCCCGAAGAGAGCCCGCACGGGCAGCTTCTGCATGCTCCAAATCCCGTCGCGCTGCGCTCAGTCGACCAGTCGCTACATCTAGACATGCCAACGACTGAGAAGCCCACTCCTCTGCCAGAGTGAGTTTTTCCTTCAGCTTGCGGGCCCTCGCTGCGTTCCTTTCGTGCTCGGATCAGAGTTTCGTCTCAAGAGCGAGAGCCTCTTCCACGACAGCTTTTCTT
This sequence comes from Iris macrosiphon, assembly GCA_036927795.1. Taxonomy (NCBI): domain Eukaryota; kingdom Viridiplantae; phylum Streptophyta; class Magnoliopsida; order Asparagales; family Iridaceae; genus Iris; species Iris macrosiphon. The sequence continues at coordinate 190,768,088 of JAYESA010000004.1, forward strand.
TTATCCATCTCCAGCTTATGTGTTTTGATGGAGTTGTCTAGGCTTTCCAGCTGTGTAGAAAGCCGCGTAGTCATGAGGTCGTATCTGGCCTGGACCTCAGCATCAAAGTTGCCCCGAGTCAGCTGTAAGTATTCGTTAATGGGTTGCTCTAAACCATTAACCACTGCCTCCAGGGCGTCAGCTACCCCACGATTGCCGAACTCCCTGACAGCCCCGATCAAAAACTGAGAAGTCTTCTTCAGGCGCTCGAAGTCTAGACTCTTCGCCAACACCATTGATATCATCATTTTCAAACCGGTGTAAAAGAGGCTGGTATGTTGCTCGATCAGCGCAACTATATCTGATTGAACTCCAGGAGTGGCCGCGATATCAGCAAGTCCCCCGCTAGGAATGACTGCAGACAAGGTAGCCACAGCCGCCGCCTCGATGGGTGGTGCAACAACGATGGTCGAAGTCATCGGCATACTCGCGAGAGGCGAGGTCATGATGACAGGTTCGTCCTCCTCTCGAGATGACGAAACCACTCCAGGCGAGCTGGCCCCCGAAGGTATTTCCTCCTCGAAGTCGAAAGCCTCAGTATCATCGCCAGGAGCCGGAGCAGAGCCAGAAGGCGCTTCAACGCTGTACTCCCCATGGACACCGTCCCCTGAAAAGAGGACAAGAAAGTTGATATCAATATAATGGTAATCTTTCTAAAAGGAGACATAAAAATGACATTTACCCGGAGCCAACGGTATATATGGCGCATCTGCAGCCGATGTAGCTAAACCACGCCTTAATGACGCAATGCGAACTATCATACCTGGAGAAGGAGGTGGGCCGACCGACATCGCCAGGAGTTCTGCCAAGCCTTCGCCAAGACGCGGTCGAGGTTCGTCAGCTGGAATCTCGCTAGGCGTGTTCGCCGACACAGCGGGAGTTTTATCCGTTGCTGGTCTAGGGAAAGATTCTCCCATCTGCCTCGGCCACGCAGGCAATCTTGTTCCACTACCTAGAGCAGTAGCAATGACAGCGACCTCTAGCAAAGATTCTCCGGCGCCGCCAGCCGGAACTGTAGAAGGTCCCTCTCTAAAAGGCGAGGAACCTCCAGCCAAAGAATCATCCCTGATATGGGGAGATGTAGGCTCACTCCCAGGAGCCTCAATACCAAGAATGCGGAGAGGACGAGCAACCGTCTCCTTCCTCCTCTTACGAAGAGAAGCTTCCTTCGGAGTAGAAGCCCGTCGCTTCCCAGAAGAGACTACCAAAGCCCCCGCAGGCGGAGGCACTTCACATCTCGGCACCGACACCAGAGGCTCATCCGGAGTGCCAGACTCCTCACCCTCGTCAGAAGAAACCGAGGGGACTTCAACTCTTCCCCCAGGCTTGGGAGAAGGCACCCTGAAGCTTCCACGCATGTCAAAATTATGATGGAAGGTGTTAATCGCCACATAGAACTGGGCAAAAGAATGGAGAATGCGGAGCTCCGTGGAGGTTGTAACGACCGGCACAATGAAGATTGCTCCCGTGCAACCCATGATAAAATATCGCCACCCTCTGGCTCCATCAATGAGTCTGCCCCTGGACCTGAAGCTGGTGACGGCATTGCCCACGTGCAACTGATCGTACCCAAACTGCCTGGCGAACCGACTAGGCAAGTAGGGCTCGAAGAAGCAATGGTCTTCACTCCTGTACAACAGATGGGAGGGTCTAATGCAGACCAACCAATTGAAAGCTTCCGGAGAAAGATCGGTCTTCTCTCCACCTGAATCCTCAAGCCTCATCCCTGATTGTTTGCGATGTACAGGAGGGGGAGTACAAAGGAGCTTCCAGCCGTGACTGAGGTTCAACACCAGCCGACAGTCCAAAGTTGTGTTCACATTCCAGGAAGAGTCCTTGTAGTTCAGCAAGAAGTTATCCCCCCCCCCGAGCTGCTACCAGAGCCGGGAGACATCACCCGGGGATTATGGAGAATTAACCATCCCATCAAGTACAGGTATGGTAATTCCACCCGGGGAAAACTCTCACGTCGAGCTTCATCGACGAGCAACCCCTCAGTCATGGCTCTCAGGCCAGCCTGTATACGGCACACCATGGCAGGAAGCAAGCCCAGTCTTGCCCCGAACACCAGACGCACTATCGGCCACAGGATGTTCCGGTGAATGCGGTCCGCGGATGCAGTAACGGGCACTACTACTCGACGCAGCCATATCGAGAGGAAACCGGCCAGCTGGGCTTCCTTAGACAGAGGCCTGCGGCAGCGCCTCAAGTAACTGTAGGCCTTAGTGCCTTCGGGATACTTTCCTACCCCCTCAACGAGAATCTGATCTGGAGCCTTAGCACCTTCCATAAGATCCTCGACAACTTGGGCACTGAGCACGCCCAAACAGTTCACGGGCTCATTTTTGCCCCCCGAGACTTTCTCCGACTTGGCGGCCCTGGCTCGGTGGAAGAAGAGGTAGGACATCCACTTGGTGGTGTGAGCCAAATCAGAAGGCTCGTTATAAAAAGTGGTGCACGCGAAGTATTGAGACATCAGCTCCTGATACACTTCTGCCACCCGAGGGTCCAAGTCCCCCAACTCCCAGTTGGTGGGAACATACTCTTCGTATGGGGTATCCCCCATCGGCAGTCTCGAGACCACTGCCATCTCATGGAGGGCCAATCCTAACTCCCCCAGTGGAGTGGCAAAAATCCCGGTGAGCAAAATGTATCGCTCCATCAGTGCCAAGAATAAGTTAGGGTTGGGAGGCAACCCAACACTAGTCGCACTCACAGCGGCATACAGTCCAATGCCCTCCAGTTCTCTCCGAAAGTGCTTCAAAGCCCAGTCAACTAGGCAAGTCCATCGGAGGTTTGTTGGGGTGATCCGCCCATTGCACCGAGGATTCTCCTTGGGGTATACCCCACCTCGTCCCATGAAGTCATTGCAGAAGGTCGGCAATTGGATCGGCTGGATCACTGAGCTGTCTTCACTCGGGACACTGCCCGGGCACAGTCCCCTGAACAGCGTCACAACGCCGGAAGGGCGGCTGACAAACGACCCCTGGTCAGCCCCTTTCAGATGAAAGATCTTCCCCGGCTTGCCGTGAAGATCGGGAGTCAACGTCCACGACATCCTCCTGGATGCGTCGCATGGAAGAAAGCCGAGATGAGATAATCCCTCAGCATCGTTGGCAAATACAAAACCAAATTCCCGGCAGGGAAAACCCAGGGTTCCCTCTTGGGCTTCGTCTGGGATGTTTATCAATCATGTCCCCAAAGAGGAAAGCCGGCTTTATGTACTGCTCCCCGTCTATATATGTCAGGGGCTCCCCGTTGATCATATTCAGCAGCGTCCGCTCGCCCTGAGCCGATATCAAAAACTCCCTTCCCTCAGGATACTGGGGTCCGTAGATAGAAAATGTCACGTGGGACAGATCCTCCAGATAGTTCGAGTGCAGCATCCTGGCAACGGAACCCATCACCTCGGCCAGTGGAGACTCACCCAAATCAACTACAAAAGTGCAAGGAAAAATATGTCATTACAAATCTTGCACAAACATATAGACCAAAGAAACGACAGTCTGTGCTCTATGCCAAGATTGTACAAATTTGGTCATTTTACGCCGGAAGTCCCCTCCACAAGCGTAAAACTCAAATTTTACGATATACGCCAATTATCGGTAGCCAGAGCGTTTACGCTCGGAACTACGAAAAATATAGAGTTTTTACGTTGGCACATTAGAAATGTGGACGTAAAAGATGAAAACGCCTCCGTGCATCACCTTTCTCAAAGAGGCTATCAGCACAGAAGACGACCTAGCGCGGTCACGTTCAACGTGTGCGAAGGATTTTTTGTCTTTTTTGTCATCCCAAAAGGCTCTACCTCTAAGACCGGGTGCACTGCTCGTCGGCGGGATATTTCGCTCAGAGTGAAGTTCACCTTGCCCGACCAAAGACTCCCTCGCTGGGGCAGAAGAATGGGAAGAAGAACCTATACTCTTTCCCTTAGTGGAGGGGGTTTGTTTCGGCGCCATTTCTGAAAACTCGAATAGTGCTCGGAGAAGGAACGAAGAAAAACTCGAACAGTCGAAAGCTCTCTTTCGCAGAAGACAGATAAAAGATTTTCTCTCAAAGGCTTGGGATATATATAGAGTTCGAGTCGACTCCTCGAATCCTCGGACGGACTCCTCGAGACCCTAACCAAATCTCGCAATTAATAGGTGGTTATGATTGGATGCTACGTCAGCCCACTACTCTCAAAAGACGGATAGTCAGCAAAATTCGAAAAGTTTTTTGTGCAAGACGGTTCAGCGGTTTCTACGCTAAAGGAGCTTTCTACGCTCGACGGCAACAGATCTACGGTTTTACGCTCGTAAGCTATAAGTCTATGGTTTTACGCCCGGATGCCTTTGTGCTCGATAGCTTTTATGCTCGAGAGGCTACAAACCTACGACTTTATGCTCAGCAGATACCAAATCGATGATCTCACGCTCGGTGGCGCTCAGTTTACGCTCAGAAGCAACAGATCCGCAAACTTCACGCTCGGAGAAATTTTCTTTTCAGGAGCTACAGATCTACAGTTCTACACTAAAGAAGCTTTCTACGCTCGACAGCTACGAATCTACGGCTTTACGTTCGACAGCTATAAGTCTATGGTTTACGCCCGGATGCCTTTGTGCTCGGTAGCTTTTATGCTCGATAGGCTACAAACCTACGACTTCACGCTCAGGAACCACAAGTCTATGATTTCACGCTCGATGGTGTTCTACGCTCACAGGCTACAGATCTACAGTTCTACGCTAAAGGAGCTTTCTACGCTCGACAGCTACGAATCGCTCGACAGCTACGAATCTACGGCTTTATGTTCGACAGCTATAAGTCTATGGTTTACGCCCGGATGCCTTTGTGCTCGGTAGCTTTTATGCTCGAGAGGCTACAAACCTACGACTTCACGCTTAGGAACCACAAGTCTACGATTTCACGCTCGATGGTGTTTTACGCCCAGAGGCTACAGACTGATGATTTCACGCTCCACAACTTTTCGTATATCCGAACAGTCCCCAAAGCGGTCAATTGCAAAGAGTTCACACAGAAGATACTCATTCTTGACCCTAAAGTACCCGAAACATACAGAGTTCAAACATTGAGAAATTACTCTTCTTGGGTCCAAAATTGGAGGTTCATCCAGACTCCAGTCTGAATATCTCGTCTATCAAGATGGCAAACTCAGTTTGACAGACAAATCCTTGACCCTGTTCCAAGGAAGTTTTGAGAGGTCATTCTTGAAGACGAAGTCTGAACAAAAGTTCTGTTCATCAGAAGCAACAGTTCAGAGCTCTACGCGGTCCCTCAGTCCTAGCAACAGGACAGTTCTAAATGTTCAAAATGCTTAAACAGGTTCTATGGACTATTCGTTATGCGTAAAGGACAGGGCCTAATACTCTTTGTATCAGAGTCGGCGTAAAAAATCAGACGTGTCGAAGCTACACATATTCAGACTTCACAGCAACGTATGGCAAGATGATCATATGAAGAAGAAGACAATTTTATTAAAAATCAAAATCATGATTACATATGAGGGAAATCCAATCTATAAGGGTTTTTTCTCTATTTTTTATGATTACATCTGAGGAAAACTCCGTCTACAAAGGAGATACCCCCTCGTCGTCTGAAGGCCGCCCTCGGAATCTGTTCTGACAGGTTCTCGCATTGGTGATCTTCCTCTTCTTCCAAGAAGATGATCAGTGGCAGGAGGATACAAAACTGGGCATATGACCCATCCTCCAACAGAAGGAAAGCAGGGTAATTCTGCTTTCCTACAGACCACCGCCACTCTAGCCGGTCTGTCTGCCTCTCGTCACCAGAGGTAACTGGAGAAGGCGCCACTTGCAAGCAGCGTGGTGAAATACGATTCTTCGTCTCTCCCGAAGAACCACCATACAAAGTTGCTGATTATCCCGAGCAAGGGAGGCTAAGATATCCTTCCATGATCCATCGTTGAAGTGGACACTTGCTCGAAGACGCCGTCTTTTTTGGCTCCCTACATGCTGGAAGAACATGATCTCCTTCTTCCTCAGGTTGACCCGACGAACTCCGGCGATCATCTCTGCATGGTGATGGGAATGTGGGGAGAACAGGTTAAACCCCCCAGCCTTTTTATAGGCGAAAGAGATCACATCGGTCCCCAATAAATTCGCCATAAAGTCAGCATCGACCGTTTCAACGCTCCATTCAGAAATGTTTCGAGTTACGAGGGGCCGTTCATGCTTCATTCAAAGCGTTTCAAATTCCGAGGAATTTAAAAGCTTTGAAGGGGGTCTTGTAGAAGCATAAAAAATACGCTGGGAGGAGCTACGCAGCATACTGATGCAGAGCAGCATAAACAGAGGCCTTCAGAGCCATCAAGCGTACAAGCAGAGCTTTCTCTGCTAAACACAATGTGAAGTATAAGCTCAAAGGACCATCCGCGTAAGTGCAGTACGTCCAGGCCGCTTCAGCGTAAACAGGGTTCTTCATCGCCTCCATGGCGTAAAACTCAGCCGCTCTCAAAGCAGCATTAAAGCGTACGAGGAATGCTTTGTCTTCCCCGAAATAAACCTGTCAAGTCACGCAGTGAACCTGACCTCTGACTCCTGACAAAAAGTGCTGCACGGCTACCCAAACGACGGTTAGAAACGATGACAGACCCCTCGGGACGCGCACCACAGTATGATGGCGGATCTCTGCATTTAATGTAGAGGATTTGGTTAAAATATAACCGAACCGCCGTTTACTGACGTCCCCTCAGCATAAACTGCTCTTTCGCGTACAAGGGGATACGCTGCCTTATTTTACACAGGCAAACATGAGCTGTTTTACGCTCCGCAGTAGACAAACCGCCTGCCACGTCAAAAGCTGCACTTCATACGGGGCTCGAGGCACGTCTCTACGTCTAATTGCACAGAGCGGTGACAGTTTCTCTCAAGGCACGTCTCTGCGACGGATGCACAGAAGGGCTGCAGACCTTCAAAAATACGCCTCCGCATTTAATGCACAAGATGGTGGCAAATCTCTGCAAGAGATTTGATTATATCTTCAAAAGCCGTAATTTCGGCTAAGACGTCCACATCAGCACTCTGGCACGGTACGCAGCGGCTTCTACGCCCATTCAGGATCTGTGCTCATTCGGCTTCTACGCCCATTCGGTTTCTACGCCCACTCAGTCTCTACGACCACTCGGCTGCTACGCCCACTCAGTCTCTACGACCTTTCGGCTTCAAACGCCCACTCAGTCTCTACGACCATTCGGCTTCAACACCTACTCGGCTTCTATGCCCATTCGGCTTCTACGCCTACTCGGCTTCTATGCCTATTTGGCTTCTACGCTAGGGTGACAGTCATTTGGCTTCTACGCCAATCTCTTCTACACGAGGGATACCTACCTATGTGGCTTCTACGTCGTGATCTTCGCAGCAGATATACGTATTTTGTTCCCTTAGTTGGACACGCGTCACATGCTCACTCAAAAGGTCATATATACGCAGGCATTGGTTATTTTAACCGTTGTGTAAAAGGGTGTTGTACTTTCCACTCCTCGGTTTTTATATCGACGGAGTGGTCACTGTCACCAAAACTCTATAAATAGAGACCCCTATCAATGGGAAAAAAGGTCGAAAAACTTTAAACTTGAAGATCGAACAAGGTCGAAACTTTGAAAGAAGGATCGAACAAGGTCGAACTTCCAAGAAAGATCGAACCGGAGGTCAAGAGAGAGAGAGAGAGAGAGAGAGAGAGAGTCCGGAGCTCAGGCAAAGAGTAGGGATCGACGACTTTGGCATCGTGCATCCACCCTCCTTTGCAACCTTCGAAGCTGCTACCTGTCTTCCACGGCACTTCTTCAACATCGTGTGGTCCAAGGGCTAAAGTGATCGACTGCAGATCAGACACCTATAGCAATTCATACCCAGATTAAATAAATTGTACTCCTACATCCTCGTATAGGATTAAATTGTACAAGTTTGTTTGTAAACCAAAGGGCACGGGTTTCGTATAAATCCCGTCATTGAAATACACTTTCATTCTTTCGTTTAATACCACAAACATCGGTCTGCCTCTGGTGTACCTCAGACTGAGCCCTTTGCACCTCCAATATCTCGCGAAACAGTGTGAACATCTGTGTCACATTTGTCGGCACAGAAGGTGGAGATAGAAGTCCCTCAGATACAGCCGAAACAGTCCTCTGAGTTGGAGGTGGACCCCCGAAAGTAGCTGACACGCTAATCACCGGAGAAGTGACTGGTGTAGGCCCTCAGAAAGTTGCAGATCTCTTAGAAGCTGCTCTCTCATGCTGTGATCTAGTCTTAGGCGGCATCCTGAGACAAAGCGAAAGAAAAGAATCAATATGGCACATGACGTAAGATATTTAAAGAAAGGACAGTTATAGATAAAATATCAATATCAAGGAAGATAGTTGAATTGAATCAATAGAGTTTTTCCTAGATGTGATTAAGTATTCTCAGCCTATAACCTATATCCTGAAACAGGCTCGTAATAGCACTCAATTCAGAGCACCACTACGAATTGCAATAATTACAACCTCGAAGAGACCTGCATGGGCCACCACTAAAAATATGTCATGACCCGCACCCGGTATAGGGATGCAAGTCGGGAACAACGCCCACCCTATGCCGCAGCATCGACGATAGATCGCTATTTGGGTAAACTATCTATCAATATAAATATGCCACCAACAATATGAATATACTCAATCACAGATCTAAGATAAAAATAAGCATAAATATAATAAAAGAATATAATATTCACAATACAACTCACAAGAAAAATAATATCAAATGAGTCAGAGAAATACTAAAGTAAGCTGGAGATAAATCCAGTACAAAAGGAATAACTAAGATGCTACAAGTCCTGGGTCATCTGTCTCAGTCGGGATGAGTCTCTCCTGAGCCAAGGTCTCTGGCTCTAAGCCAACCATGTCCTGAGGCCCGTAGTGAGTGGGGTACCACTCCTTAGTGTCTGAGAAAAATATATCCAGTCAGAAAATGAGCAGAGTATATCTCTAACAGCAGTTCTAATCAATGATATAAACTATGTAACAGTAAATAGATGTAAAATATACAAGATGCAATATATAGGTACAAAAGATATACAATAAAGAAAATACTAAAATAAATACAAGAATAAACAATATGGCAATGAACAAGAATACTAATGACTAAGTAAGTGAGTACCAGTTTTAACATGTGATCGGCTTGGGAACTTACACAAGGATAAAAGGCCTGATTAATCATACGTGCGGTGTATGACCAACACTCACAAGGAACAAGACATGCACAAGGAGGGTATGATCACATATCTACACTAAATACTCTCCGCCCCCGACTGGTATAGTGGATCCAACCATGGTATAGTGGATCCAACCATGGTACCTACATATATATAACTTACTAGTAGAGATACAAGTATATACATATATATATCTAACTACTAATCTATAAGTATATATATCTATTTATAACTACCAACTACTAACTTAACTAGATAACTAATAACTAGATATCGATAACTACTACTATCAAATAACTAACTACTATCAAATAACTAACTAACTAACTATTAAACTAACAAGCTAACCAAACCTTAACAAGTTACTGATACATGCTGCTGCTGCTACTGGAGCCTGCTGATGCTGCTAGCTTGTGCAAATGCTGCTACTGATGTAGCTGTTGCTGCTGTAGCTATTGTTGTGCACTGCTACTGCTGCAGCTCGCAAATGATGCTACTATGCTTGTTGTTTATGTAGCTGTTGCTGCTGATTCTTGCTGTAATTGTTGCTGCTCTTTGCTACTATGGCACTGCTCACTGCCTCGAGCAGTTGCTGCTACTGGCTTGCTGATACCCTACTGATGTTGTTGTGCAAGTGCCTGTTCCCTGCTGCACTTGCCTATGCCTCAAGCTAAAAGTTGCCCGACCTTTCTCCAATAGACTATACACACACACAAGCATACAACTACGCACACACACACAAGCACAGCTATATACATATATAACTACATACCCCCTCTCTCTCTCTCTCTCTATATATATATATATATATATATATATATATATATATATTTTATGTGTGTGTGTGTGTGTGTGTGTGTGTGTGTGTGTGTGTGTGTGTGTGTGTCATGCCCCAGTCCCAAAAATACGTAGGACTAGGTCACGTAAGCATTCCAGCCGCATGGATATGTCAACTCCAATATATGGAAACCAAATCCACACGTACGCTGTAATATGAATATCAAATCCACAAGTGGCATAACATATGTCACAAGTCACAGGGTATAATTTAAATCTCATCCACGAAATCAAATATAATTAAATAACCAACATCTATGAAGTTAGATCTCAATAAGAAATATCTAAGGATGATAGTTGGGTGGAAACAAATACACTACCAACTCGAATAAAAGAGCAAATACAATATAAGTACAACACAATATAGGAATACCAGCTAACAATCATGGGGCTCGAAGAGAAGACATCCTCGTAACATATGTAACCATCCAAATCTGCGCTCCTGCGAATACTCAAGAACAGATCCACCTGGAAGGGCCAGGTCCTCAGAGGGACATAAAAAGATACATAAAAGTATGCCAATAAAGTACTGGAATAAATATCCAATGGGTCGCCTAACCGTCTAAGTGAATGCAGTTAAGAACAACTTTCCCCACAAGTGAGCTATCTTGCTGAAAACTGGGATTTGGCATGGTTCTCTTTTGGAGATCCAGGGGCCTAAAAAGGTACGTCGTCTTTCGAACGCCGGAGGCCCGCCTGATAATAATATAATATATAGTGGTCATCACCACCCGTATCTCCAGCGGAAAATCCGGGTGCACAGGAGAAAAGTACAAAGGAGCTCAAATGCGGTACTTGTTGTTCTCCCCACCCCATGCTCTAAGCATGTCACATCCATGACACAATTTGGTTCATAGCCTATTCTTAGTACCCTAGCCCAATCCTGCAACCAAACAAGGACAAGGATGGGACCACCGTACTACAATAGGCTATGTCCCCAGAACTCTAATAACTGCTAAGTCTACTAGCATACAAAGTTTCTAACAGCAGTTATTCCTACGCACGACCCATACGTACAGGAGGCCAAACCCTGCATGCTAGTCCGTGATCTATATGAGACTCACAACTCGTGTAACAACTGTGACACAGCCAATGAACCTAAAGATGCTACATGATAATGGGGTAGTCTCAAAAACAAAATCAATGCAAATACATAAATAAAACATACCGCGACGACACCGTCGCACGTATTTTTATATAACAGTTAAAATATATGAACTAAAGACAGAAAATAAAGATGCACGCAACATATGGAATATGAATAACAGTATAATGGCAAGGTATACTTGCCTGGCAAGGAAGCTGCAATATAACAATAACCTGCTCCAGAAGTCGCGCAGAACAAATCCAATATCCTATGTATATATAATATAATACAATAAAATCATTAGTCATTACACTAGTACACACACAACAATATTTACACTGGACTTAGGGGGTATACTATGGGTAACACTAGTCATCTAACATGGTCAATTATCCATTGAATTACGCAGGGTCTCATCTTCAAGTGTTGTACATAATCAGACAGTCGACTGACAGGTGTCTAAGCCAGTATTTTAATGTACGTAAGGCGGACAATTCACAAGTGTTTAGGGTCAACATCATCAAAGTGAGTACGGGACAGTCCACGGTGTCCTAGAATCATACAGTCTAAATATATATAGTCCTAATTATCAATTAGCATTTACTTACATATATATTCATATTTATATAATAATATAACTAGCAATTTATTTACATAACTATTGGAATACATATATATGTGCATAAATATATATACCAACTAATAATATGCTAATGACTAACCAAATATATATATATACTAAATATTTATATATTTCAAACTAGATAATATCCGCGTACGCGTACGTGCACGAACGCGAGTTGGGTTCTCCGACTCAGGGTCTGATGTAAACTAGCTGTGGTGACTAAATACTAATGTCCTACTGGAACACACACAAACACATATAACAAGAAGAAGGCGGGACAGGTTCGTACCTCGGGGTACGTGCACGGGTACGACTGGACGACAACGAAGAGTGGTTGACGACGATGACGACGATGATGGTGAGGACGACAATAAAGACGATTATGCGATGCCGATGATGATGACGAGGACGATGGTGAGGATGGAGATGTTGATGGGGATTATGGTGATGGTGTTAGGGATGATGGTGGTTGTGGGTGGTGGACTGTCGGAGTTCGGCCAGGAGAGCTTCCGACGAGTCATGGTGGTGGGGAAGATGATGAAGAGCATGGGGAGTTGTGGTGATGGTGAAGATGATCGATGATGATTGGCTGCTGGGGGTGCTGCTGACCGGGGCCGGCCTGGGGAGTTGCTCCGGCGAGGGGGAGGAGTAGTTAGGGAGTAGGGAGGAGGCCAGGGCGGAGCTAGATCAGGGTCAGGCGGATGGAGGCTGAGCTGGAGTACAGGTGATGATGACGATGATACAATGGTGGTGACCGCTGAACTCCGGTCAGCGAGGGGAGGTGGTGATCGAGGAGGAGAGCGGAGGTTGCAGAGGGAGTCAGGATCGACGTGGGGGTGGTCGTGGTATTGCTCGGCACTGTGGGGAAGTTCAGTAGCGGTTGAAGGTCGGAATCGGTTGTGATGGTGGTGTAGTCGAGAACGGTAGTGGTGACGGGCTCTGTGGGGTCTGTGATCTGGGAGGAAGACGACCGGAGGAGGTTCGGGGAAGAGGCTAGGATGAAGAAGACGACGGGGGAGGGGTGGATTCGGAGTCAGCTGCGGGGAGTCTCGGCTAGGCGGTGCCCGGGGTCAGGTGATCAGGAGTCGGGGGAGATCACCGGAGGAAGGAGTCGGAGAAGAGGGAGTGCTGGTGGTGTTAATGGAGATGGGGATGATGGTTCGTCGACGTGGTGGCATCGGGTTGCAGGTGTAGCGGCTCAGCGGGAAGAAGTCGATGGGGGAAACTGGCCGGGCTAGTCCGGTGATGGGAAGTCGAGTCACCGGACATGGCAGCTCCGGCGGGTCGGCTCGGCAAGGTTGGGAAGGAGGAAGGTGAATAGTATGGGGTCGGCTAGGGTGTAATTTAGGTTTATGGTGATTTAGAAAAAAAGAAGAAGAGTTGTATAAATACATGAAATTTGGGTTTGGGGGTTTAACCTAGGACAATGTGGGGTTGGTCAACTCTCTTTGTGATGGGCCTTGGGCTCACATGAGGATGTTGGGAGGCTACAATTTGTATTGTTTAAATGCAATGATCGGATTAAAATAAAGAGGCGATGTTGCGCGTTTGCACATCCAAAAAATTATGAGAAAAATTCCTATGAAGGGGAAAAATAGATTTTATCATGAATTGTCCAATGGTGGGGATATCTCAATGCATTTTTGCATAATAGCCCCCCAACAATTAGAAAATTGCACAAAAGCGGAAATTTGATTTAATTAATTAAATCGAACGCGCATGATGTTCTAGAATTAATTAGGAGTACATGGGATTAAAATTAGGTGGGACACAAGTGTCAGGGGGCGTAGAGGGTACAGTATAGAATATTAATAAAATTCGGTTTGTACGAAACGGTCAAGATTGTGTCTCTAATTTTGATTGGGACGCACAAGGGTACTGAGTTAGGATTTATTTAGAATTCAGAAATAACGTCCGCGACGTTTATTGTGCGGCTAAAATATAGCATCAGAGAGCAATATTATAAGTTACACAAGGATTAGAATAGTAGGCGGGCATGTCTAGGATGAGGTTGTAAAATTCGTAGATAGGCAATGTCTAGTGAGGTGCTCCAATTATCGAAGCAACGGTAAAGTGCGCTACACGATATAAATTATTGCATAATTAAATAAATGCCGTGTTCTAATTCTAATTCGTTCAAACTATCCCTAGTTTTACTATCTAAGCAAATTAGGCCTAATTTTGGGTGAGGGGGTTTACAATCTACCCAACTTAAAACAATTTCGTCCTCGAAATTAAACTAGGGTAGGGTTTCTCTATCTAACCTCACTTGATTACAGTCTAAAGAATTCTCCTTAAGTTAACATTGCAGTTTCTATCCAACTTAGAATTTACCCATCTATCATCTAAGACTATACATCTAAGAAGGCTATATCCCAAATTATTTAATCATGTTATTGAATCCTCAAAGTTTTTAACACCAAACATATCATCTATGATATGCCCTTAATCATTTATAAAAGATAGTCACCAACAATGCGATTGGCCTGTGGGGTATATCTAGTACTATCTATATATCAAAATTATACCAAGCAAGTGGTTTCGTCTTTCCAAAATAAGGGAAGACGGAGATCAATAATAAAGAGTTCAAGTGAGAGGTAATAGAATAGAAGTACCGGGATCAAGGCATTTAATTAATTCAAATGGAAATTGTCAAAGCAGTTGTGGGTTGAAATCCTATTTGGTAATTCTTCGTTCGCATGCTCATATTAGGACAGTTATGTAACCGATACGATATGTCAGACATGTCTAGGGCAAGTATATTCGTCTACTAATCACTACATATCTCAATCCACGTAAAGTAGTATTACGAGGGGCGAATCAAGCGCACTAAGGTTAGCTAGACCTTAATATACTGATTCTGAAATGTATTAGTGGGGTTGATCAGGCCCCAATAACACATATGTCATAAACAAGCTCGATAAAGAATAGGCTTGCAAAAACTAGGCTATAATAGCAGCATAAGTCAAGGTAGTACAGCAAATATAAGTACGCTAGATGATGATGAAAGGAGGTACAAATTAATTCAAGTTCACAAAACAAAACAAAATAAGCAATAATAATAAAAGACTCTACAATCTGTACAGTTATCATACAACCTCCTTGTCTAAGTCGCTAGTCGACCAAATAGGGGCAAGGACCTCTAAATTCTATTGTCTGAATAAACACTGTCGTCTTATGCTAGTATACAATTAATGTCATCCAATTACACTTCAATAATGGGTCAGAAGACTATGTGATACTAGGGTGTGAGGTATACTACATAACTTATTGAACTACTATAGTAATTTTCTTAAAGATACCATAGAAGATCCTGTTAAGGTCTACGAGAAAGGGTCTTAGTACCTATTAGGGTATCCTCCTATATTACATAGGTCATGGTCGTCTTAAGCCTTAGTTATAGTGCTTATAGAACAAGTATCAGTAGCAAGAATAGAAATGTTACTAGTCCTTAAGAAGATATAACTTGTATTGAGTTATGGATACAATTTACGTGATCTACAACTAGGGGGATAATCATCGGGTCACAGTCTGCAAAAACAACTCAAGCTTATCAAACTCTAACTACCAAGCACAAAATTTTCAAATTCAAGACTACAACTATAATCCTAGCAAACTATGAGCCCTTAACAAAGAATAAAATTACTTGGCCTACTATCAGAAGTGTCAGGTGGCACGAGTTGAAATATGAAGAAAGAAGAACATAATTTATTCGTCGCACAATTAACGAACGTTAAGGTCACAAAGGAACAACATATGAAATTAAATAGAAGGTCTCTAGATAGTATCATGGTTCCTAAAGGGGAGTGGGGTTCCAGTTGCTATGTTCGAGGCATGATCAAGAAAATGTTGATTACATTCCTCTCGGCTTCCTAAGGTGTTGTCTACCAATAATAAGATAATGATCTAAGTTTTATAGTTCTCCAATACTATCCAATTATGAAGGTTAGGTTCAATCCTAATGTTCAATATTGGTTCTCCATTGGTTCCTCAATACTAGGGTCAAACATTATGGTAAAACTTCTAACCATCTCTAGTAGTATCTATACTACTCACAGGTCCTCATAATACATCAAGAGGTAATGGTAAACCAATCTATAGATAAGGAATTCTAGGTTCACTAGATATTCTAAACTTAGTGGTGTGTCTATATTCTCGTTGTATTCTTAATAGGTGTGCTACCCTAATTATCATCATAATAACAGGGGTTCCTATATTCTAGCAGAAGGCTATACTCAAGGAACTATTAGGGAAGTACAGAAATCAAGCAGGATACAATTGTTCAAATAGAACAGATAGGAGGAAGATGAATCATAGTCAATTATGGATAAGATCCTATACTCTAGTCCTAGGTGCAGGCTTGTCCGGTATAGTAACGTAACCGAGAAAATATGCTCTCGATCTGCATGGGCCACCACAAAAATATGTCATGCCCCAGTCCCAAAAATACGTAGGACTATGACATGTAAGCATGCCAGCCGCATGGATATGGCAACTCCAATATATGGAAACCAAATCCATATGTACGCTGTAATATGAATATCAAATCCACACGTGGTATAACATATGTCACAAGTCACAGGGTATAATCTAAATCTCATCCACGAAATCAAATATAATTAAATAACCAACATCTATGAAGCTAGATCTCAATAAGAAATATCTAAGGATGATAGTTGGGTGGAAACAAATCCACTACCAACTCGAATATAAGAGCAAATACAATATAAGTACAACACAATATAGGAATACCAGCTAACAATCACGAGGCTCGAAGAAAAGACATCATCGTAACATATGTAACCATCCAAATCTACGCTCCTGCGAATACTCAAGAACAGATACACCTGGAAGGGCCAGATCCTCAGAGGGACATAACAAGATACATAAAAGCATGCCAATAAAGTACTGGAATAAATATCCAATGGGTCATCTAACCGTCTAAGTGAATGCAGTTAAGAACAACTTTCCCCACAAGTGAGCTATCTTGCTGAAAACTGGGATTTGGCATGGTTCTCTTTTGGAGATCCAGGGGCCTAAAAAGGCACGTCGTCTTTCGAACGCCGGAGGCCCGCCTGATAATAATATAATATATAGTGGTCATCACCACCCGTATCTCCAGCGGAGAATCCGGGTGAACAGGAGAAAAGTGCAAAGGAGCTCAAATGCGGTACTTGTTGTTCTCCCCACCCCATGCTCTAAGCATGTCACATCCATGACACAATTTGGTTCATAGCCTATTCTTAGTACCCTAGCCCAATCCTGCAACCAAACAAGGACAAGGATGGGACCACCGTACTACAATAGGCTATGTCCCTAGAACTCTAATAACTGCTAAGTCTACTAGCATGCAAAGTTTTTAATAGCAGTTATTCCTACGCACGACCCATACGTACAGGAGGCCAAACCCTGCACGCTAGTCCGTGATCTATATGAGACTCACAACTCGTGTAACAACTGTGACACAGCCAATGAACCTAAAGATGCTACATGATAATGGGGTAGTCTCAAAAACAAAATCAATGTAAATACATAAATAAAATATACCGCGACGACACCGTCGCACGTATTTTTATATAACAGTTAAAATATATGAACTAAAGACAGAAAATAAAGATGCATGCAACATATGGAATATGAATAACAGTATAATGGCAAGGTATACTTGCCTGGCAAGGAAGCTGCAATATAACAATAACCTGCTCCAGAAGTCGTGCAGAACAAATCCAATATCTTATGTACATATAATATAATATAATAAAATTATTAGTCATTACACTAGTACACACACAACAATATTTACACTGGACTTAGGGGGTATACTATGGGTAACACTAGTCATCTAACATGGTCAATTATCCATTGAATTACGCAGGGTCTCATCTTCAAGTGTTATACATAATCAGACAGTCGACTGACAGGTGTCTAAGCCAGTATTTTAATGTACGTAAGGCGGACAATTCACAAGTGTTTAGGGTCAACATGGTCAAGGTGAGTACGGGACAGTCCACGGTATCCTAGGATCATACAGTCTAAATATATATAGTCCTAATTATCAATTAGCATTTACTTACATATATATTCATATTTATATAATAATATAACTAGCAATTTATTTACATAACTATTGGAATACATATATATGTACATAAATATATATACCAACTAATAATATGCTAATGACTAACCAAATATATATATATACTAAATATTTATATATTTCAAACTAGATAATATCCGCGTATGCGTACATGCACGAACGCGAGTTGGGTTCTCCGACTCAGGGTCTGATGTAAACTAGCTGTGGTGACTAAATACTAATATCCTACTGGAACACACACAAAAACACATAACAAGAAGAAGGCGGGACAGGTTCGTACCTCGGGGTACGTGCACGGGTACGACTGGACGACAACGAAGAGTGGTTGACGACGATGATGGCGATGATGGTGAGGACGACAATGAAGACGATTATGCGATGCCGATGATGATGACGAGGACGATGGTGAGGATGGAGATGTTGATGGGGATTATGGTGATGGTGTTAGGGATGATGGTGGTTGTGGGTGGTGGACTGTCGGAGTCCGGCCAGGAGAGCTTCCGACGAGTCATGGTGGTGGGGAAGATGATGAAGAGCATGGGGAGTTATGGTGATGGTGAAGATGATCGATGATGATTGGCTGCTGGGGTTGCTGCTGACCGGGGCCGGCCTGGGGAGTTGCTCCGGCGAGGGGGAGGAGTAGTTAGGGAGCAGGGAGGAGGCCAGGGCGGAGCTAGATCAGGGTCAGTTGGATGGAGGCTGAGCTGGAGTACAGGTGATGATGACGATGATACAATGGTGGTGACCGCTGAACTCCGGTCAGCGAGGGGAGATGGTGATCGAGGAGGAGAGCGGAGGTTGCAGAGGGAGTCAGGATCGACGTGGGGGTGGTCGTGGTATTGCTCGGCGCTGCGGGGAAGTTCAGTAGCGGTTGAAGGTCGGAATCGGCTGTGATGGTGGTGTAGTCGAGAACGGTAGTGGTGACGGGCTCTGTGGGGTCTGTGATCTGGGAGGAAGACGACCGGAGGAGGTCCGGGGAAGAGGCTAGGATGAAGAAGACGACGGGGGAGGGGTGGATTCGGAGTCCGCTGCAGGGAGTCTCGACTAGGCGGTGCCCGGGGTCAGGTGATCAGGAGTCGGGGGAGATCACCGGAGGAAGGAGTCGGAGAAGAGGGAGTGCTGGTGGTGTTAATGGAGATAGGGATGATGGTTCGTCGACGTTGTGGCATCGGGTTACAGGTGTAGCGGCTCAGCGGGAAGAAGTCGATGGGGAAAACTGGCCGGGCTAGTCCGGTGATGGGAAGTCGGGTCACCGGACATGGCAGCTCCGGCGGGTCGGCTCGGCAAGGTTGGGAAGAAGGAAGGTGAATAGTATGGGGTCGGCTAGGGTGTAATTTAGGTTTATGGTGATTTAGAAAAAAAGAAGAAGAGTTGTATAAATACATGAAATTTGGGTTTGGGGGTTTGACCTAGGACAATGTGGGCTTGGTCAACTCTCTTTGTGATGGGCCTTGGGCTCACATGAGGATGTTGGGAGGCTACAATTTGTATTGTTTAAATGCAATGATCGGATTAAAATAAAGAGGCGATGTTGCACGTTTGCACATCCAGAAATTTATGAGAAAAATTCCTATAAAGGGGAAAAATAGATTTCATCATGAATTGTCCAATGATGGGGATATCTCAATGCATTTTTGCATAATAACCCCCCAACAATTAGAAAATTGCACAAAGGCAGAAATTTGATTTAATTAATTAAATTGAACGCGCACGATGTTCTAGAATTAATTAGGAGTACATGGGATTAAAATTAGGTGGGACACAAGTGTCAGGGGCGTAGAGGGTACAGTATAGAATATTAATAAAATTCGGTTTGTACGAAACGGTCAAGATTGTGTCTCTAATTTTGATTAGGACGCACAAGGGTACTGAGTTAGGATTTATTTAGAATTCAGAAATAACGTCCGCGATGATTATTGTGCGGCTAAAATATAGTATCAGAGAGCAATATTATAAGTTACACAAGGGTTAGAATAGTAGGCGGGCATGTCTAGGATGAGGTTGTAAAATTCGTAGATAGGCAATGGCTAGTGAGGTGCTCCAATTATCGAAGCAACGGTAAGGTGCGCTACACGATATAAATTATTGCATAATTAAATAAATGCCGTGTTCTAATTCTAATTGGTTCAAACTATCCCTAGTTTTACTATCTAAGCAAATTAGGCCTAATTTTGGGTGAGGGGGTTTATAATCTACCCAACTTAAAATAATTTCGTCCTCGAAATTAAACTAGGGTAGGGTTTCTCTATCTAACCTCACTTGATTACAGTCTAAAGAATTCTCCTTAAGTTAACATTGCAGTTTCTATCCAACTTAGAATTTACCCATCTATCATCTAAGACTATACATCTAAGAAGGCTATATCCCAAATTATTTAATCATGTTATTGAATCCTCAAAGTTTTTAACACCAAAAATATCATCTATGATATGCCCTTAATCATTTATAAAAGATAGTCACCAACAACGCGATTGGCCTGTGGGGTATATCTAGTACTATCTATATATCAAAATTATACCAAGCAAGTGGTTTCGTCTTTCCAAAATAAGGGAAGACGGAGATCAATAATAAAGAGTTCAAGGGAGAGGTAATAGAATAGAAGTATCGGGATCAAGGCATTTAAATAATTCAAATAGGAATTGTCAAAGCAGTTGTGGGTTGAAATCCTATTTGGTAATTCTTCATTCGCATGCTCATATTAGGACAGTTATGTAACCGATACGATATGTCAGACATGTCTAGGGCAAGTATATTCGTCTACTAATCACTACATATCTCAATCCACGTAAAGTAGTATTACGAGGGGCAAATCAAGCGCACTAAGGTTAGCTAGACCTTAATATACTGATTCTGAAATATATTAGTGGGGTTGATCAGGCCCCAATAACACATATGTCATAAACAAGCTCGATAAAGAATAGGCTTGCAAAAACTAGGCTATAATAGCGGCATAAGTCAAGGTAGTACAGCAAATATAAGTACGCTAGATGATGATGAAAGGAGGTACAAATTAATTCAAGTTCACAAAATAAAACAAAATAAGCAATAATAATAAAAGACTCTACAATCTGTACAGTTATCATACAACCTCCTTGTCTAAGTCGCTAGTCGACCAAATAGGGGCAAGGACCTCTAAATTCTATTGTCTGAATAAACACTGTCGTCTTATGCTAGTATACAATTAATGTCATCCAATTATACTTCAATAATGGATCAGAAGACTATGTGATACTAGGG
Organism: Iris macrosiphon; assembly: GCA_036927795.1. Lineage (NCBI taxonomy): Eukaryota > Viridiplantae > Streptophyta > Magnoliopsida > Asparagales > Iridaceae > Iris > Iris macrosiphon. The sequence goes on from JAYESA010000004.1 coordinate 190,789,220, forward strand.
TGTGAGGTATACTACATAACTTATTGAACTACTATAGTAATTTTCTTAAAGATACCATAGAAGCTCCTGTTAAGGTCTACGAGAAAGTGTCTTAGTACCTATTAGGGTATCCTCCTATATTACATAGGTCATGGTCGTCTTAAGCCTTAGTTATAGTGCTTATAGAACAAGTATCAGTAGCAAGAATAGAAATATTACTAGTCCTTAAGAAGATATAACTTGTATTGAGTTATGGATACAATTTACGTGATCTACAACTAGGGGGATAATCATCGGGTCACAGTCTGCAAAAACAACTCAAGCTTATTAAATTCTAACTACCAAGCACAAAATTTTCAAATTCAAGACTACAACTATAATCCTAGCAAACTATGAGCCCTTAACAAAGAATAAAATTACTTGGCCTACTATCAGAAGTGTCAGGTGGCACGAGTTGAAATATGAAGAAAGAAGAACATAATTTATTCGTCGCACAAATAACGAACGTTAAGGTCACAAAGGAACAACATATGAAATTAAATAGAAGGTCTCTAGATAGTATCATGGTTCCTAAAGGGGAGTGGGGTTCCAGTTGCTATGTTCGAGGCATGATCAAGAAAATGTTGATTACATTCCTCTCGGCTTCCTAAGGTGTTGTCTACCAATAATAAGACAATGATCTAAGTTTTATAGTTCTCCAATACTATCCAATTATGAAGGTTAGGTTCAATCCTAATGTTCAATATTGGTTCTCCATTGGTTCCTCAATACTAGGGTCAAACATTATGGTAAAACTTCTAACCATCTCTAGTAGTATCTATACTACTCACAGGTCCTCATAATACATCAAGGGGTAATGGTAAACCTATCTATAGATAAGGAATTCTAGGTTCACTAGATATTCTAAACTTAGTGGTGTGTCTATATTCTCGTTGTATTCTTAATAGGTGTGCTACCCTAATTATCATCATAATAACAGAGGTTCCTATATTCTAGCAGAAGGCTATACTCAAGGAACTATTAGGGAAGTACAGAAATCAAGCAGGATACAATTGTTCAAATAGAACAGATAGGAGGAAGATGAATCATAGTCAATTATGGATAAGATCCTATACTCTAGTCCTAGGTGCAGGCTTGTCCGGTATAGTAACGTAACCAAGATAATATGCTCTCGATCTGCATGGGCCACCACAAAAACATGTCATGCCCCAGTCCCAAAAATACGTAGGACTATGACATGTAAGCATGCCAGCCGCATGGATATGGCAACTCCAATATATGGAAACCAAATCCACATGTACGCTGTAATATGAATATCAAATCCACAAGTGGTATAACATATGTCACAAGTCACAGGGTATTATCTAAATCTCATCCACGAAATCAAATATAATTAAATAACCAACATCTATGAAGCTAGATCTCAATAAGAAATATCTAAGGATGATAGTTGGGTGGAAACAAATCCACTACCAACTCGAATATAAGAGCCAATACAATATAAGTATAACACAATATAAGAATACCAGCTAACAATCACGGGGCTCGAAGAGAAGACATCATCGTAACATATGTAACCATCCAAATCTGCGCTCCTGCGAATACTCAAGAACAGATACACCTGGAAGGGCCAGGTCCTCAGAGGGACATAACAAGATACATAAAAGCATGCCAATAAAGTACTGGAATAAATATCTAATGGGTCGTCTAACCGTCTAAGTGAATGCAGTTAAGAACAACTTTCCCCACAAGTGAGCTATATTGCTGAAAACTGGGATTTGGCATGGTTCTCTTTTGGAGATCCAGGGGCCTAAAAAGGCACGTCGTCTTTCGAACGCCGGAGGCCCGCCTGATAATAATATAATATATAGTGGTCATCACCACCCGTATCTCCAGCGGAGAATCCGGGTGCACAGGAAAAAAGTGCAAAGGAGCTCAAATGCGGTACTTGTTGTTCTCCCCATCCCATGCTCTAAGCATGTCACATCCATGACACAATTTGGTTCATAGCCTATTCTTAGTACCCTAGCCCAATCCTGCAACCAAACAAGGACAAGGATGGGACCACCGTACTACAATAGGCTATGTCCCTAGAACTCTAATAACTGCTAAGTCTACTAGCATGCAAAGTTTCTAACAGCAGTTATTCCTACGCACGACCCATACGTACAGGAGGCCAAACCCTGCACGCTAGTCCGTGATCTATATGAGACTCACAACTCGTGTAACAACTGTGACACAAACAATGAACCTAAAGATGCTACATGATAATGGGGTAGTCTCAAAAACAAAATCAATGCAAATACATAAATAAAATATACCGCGACGACACCGTCGCACGTATTTTTATATAACAGTTAAAATATATGAACTAAAGACAGAAAATAAAGATGCATGCAACATATGGAATATGAATAACAGTATAATGGCAAGGTATACTTGCCTGGCAAGGAAGCTGCAATATAATAATAACCTGCTCCAGAAGTCGCGCAGAACAAATCCAATATCCTATGTACATATAATATAATACAATAAAATCATTAGTCATTACACTAGTACACACACAATAATATTTACACTGGATTTAGGGGGTATACTATGGGTAACACTAGTCATCTAACATGGTCAATTATCCATTGAATTACGCATCTTCAAGTGTTGTACATAATCAGACAGTCGACTGACAGGTGTCTAAGCCAGTATTTTAATGTACGTAAGGCGGACAATTCACAAGTGTTTAGGGTCAACATGGTCAAGGTGAGTACGAGACAGTCCACGGTGTCCTAGGATCATACAATCTAAATATATATAGTCCTAATTATCAATTAGCATTTACTTACATATATATTCATATTTATATAATAATATAACTAGCAATTTATTTACATAACTATTGGAATACATATATATGTGCATAAATATATATACCAACTAATAATATGCTAATGACTAACCAAATATATATATATACTAAATATTTATATATTTCAAACTAGATAATATCCGCGTACGCGTACGTGCACGAACGCGAGTTGGGTTCTCCGACTCAGGGTCTGATGTAAACTAGCTGTGGTGACTAAATACTAATGTCCTACTGGAACACACACAAACACACATAACAAGAAGAAGGCGAGACAGGTTCGTACCTCGGGGTACGTGCACGGGTACGACTGGACGACAACGAAGAGTGGTTGACGACGATGATGGCGATGATGGTGAGGACGACAATGAAGACGATTATGCGATGCCGATGATGATGACGAGGACGATGGTGAGGATGGAGATATTGATGGGGATTATGGTGATAGTGTTAGGGATGATGGTGGTTGTGGGTGGTGGACTGTCGGAGTCCGGCCAGGAGAGCTTTCGACGAGTCATGGTGGTGGGGAAGATGATGAAGAGCATGGGGAGCTATGGTGATGGTGAAGATGATCGATGATGATTGGCTGCTGGGGGTGCTGCTGACCGGGGCCGGCCTGGGGAGTTGCTCCGGCGAGGGGGAGGAGTAGTTAGGGAGCAGGGAGGAGGCCAGGGCGGAGCTAGATCAGGGTCAGGCGGATGGAGGCTGAGCTGGAGTACAGGTGATGATGACGATGATACAATGGTGGTGACCGCTGAACTCCGGTCAGCGAGGGGAGGTGGTGATCGAGGAGGAGAGCGGAGGTTGCAGAGGGAGTCAGGATCGACGTGGGGGTGGTCGTGGTATTGCTCGGCGCTGCGGGGAAGTTCAGTAGCGGTTGAAGGTCGGAATCGGCTGTGATGGTGGTGTAGTCGAGAACGGTAGTGGTGACGGGCTCTGTGAGGTCTGTGATCTGGGAGGAAGACGACCGGAGGAGGTCCGGGGAAGAGGCTAGGATGAAGAAGACGACGGGGGAGGGGTGGATTCGGAGTCAGCTGCAGGGAGTCTCGGCTAGGCGGTGCCCGGGGTCAGGTGATCAGGAGTCGGGGAGATCACCGGAGGAAGGAGTCGGAGAAGAGGGAGTGCTGGTGGTGTTAATGGAGATGGGGATGATGGTTCATCGACGTGGTGGCATCGGGTTGCAGGTGTAGCGGCTCAGCGGGAAGAAGTCGATGGGGGAAACTGGCCGGGCTAGTCCGGTGATGGGAAGTCGGGTCACCGGACATGGCAGCTCTGGCGGGTCGGCTCGGCAAGGTTGGGAAGGAGGAAGGTGAATAGTATGGGGTCGGCTAGGGTGTAATTTAGGTTTATGGTGATTTAGAAAAAAAGAAGAAGAGTTGTATAAATACATGAAATTTGGGTTTGGGGGTTTGACCTAGGACAATGTGGGCTTGGTCAACTCTCTTTGTGATGGGCCTTGGGCTCACATGAGGATGTTGGGAGGCTACAATTTGTATTGTTTAAATGCAATGATCGGATTAAAATAAAGAGGTGATGTTGCGCGTTTGCACATCCAGAAAATTATGAGAAAAATTCCTATGAAGGGGAAAAATAGATTTCATCATGAATTGTCCAATGATGGGGATACCTCAATGCATTTTTGCATAATAGCCCCCCAACAATTAGAAAATTGCACAAAGGCGAAAATTTGATTTAATTAATTAAATTGAACGCGAATGATGTTCTAGAATTAATTAGGAGTACATGGGATTAAAATTAGGTGGGACACAAGTGTCAGGGGCGTAGAGGGTACAGTATAGAATATTAATAAAATTCGGTTTGTACGAAACGGTCAAGATTGTGTCTCTAATTTTGATTGGGACGCACAAGGGTACTGAGTTAGGATTTATTTAGAATTCAGAAATAACGTCCGCGACGTTTATTGTGCGGCTAAAATATAGTATCAGAGAGCAATATTATAAGTTACACAAGGGTTAGAATAGTAGGCGGGCATGTCTAGGATGAGGTTGTAAAATTCGTAGATAGGCAATGGCTAGTGAGGTGCTCCAATTATCGAAGCAACGGTAAGGTGTGCTACACGATATAAATTATTGCATAATTAAATAAATGCCGTGTTCTAATTCTAATTAGTTCAAACTATCCCTAGTTTCACTATCTAAGCAAATTAGGCCTAATTTTGGGTGAGGGGGTTTACAATCTACCCAACTTAAAATAATTTCGTCCTCGAAATTAAACTAGGGTAGGGTTTCTTTATCTAACCTCACTTGATTACAGTCTAAAGAATTCTCCTTAAGTTAACATTGCAGTTTCTATCCAACTTAGAATTTACCCATCTATCATCTAAGACTATACATCTAAGAAGGCTATATCCCAAATTATTTAATCATGTTATTGAATCCTCAAAGTTTTTAACATCAAATATATCATCTATGATATGCCCTTAATCATTTATAAAAGATAGTCACCAACAATGCGATTGGCCTGTGGGGTATATCTAGTACTATCTATATATCAAAATTATACCAAGCAAGTGGTTTCGTCTTTCCAAAATAAGGGAAGACGGAGATCAATAATAAAGAGTTCAAGGTAGAGGTAATAGAATAGAAGTATCGGGATCAAGGCATTTAAATAATTCAAATGGAAATTGTCAAAGAAGTTGTGGGTTGAAATCCTATTTGATAATTCTTCGTTCGCATGCTCATATTAGGACAGTTATGTAACCGATACGATATGTCAGACATGTCTAGGGCAAGTATATTCGTCTACTAATCACTACATATCTCAATCCACGTAAAGTAGTATTACGAGGGGCGAATCAAGCGCACTATGGTTAGCTAGACCTTAATATACTGATTCTAAAATGTATTAGTGGGGTTGATCAGGCCCCAATAACACATATGTCATAAACAAGCTCGATAAAGAATAGGCTTACAAAAACTAGGCTATAATAGCGGCATAAGTCAAGGTAGTACAGCAAATATAAGTATGCTAGATGATGATGAAAGGAGGTACAAATTAATTCAAGTTCACAAAACAAAACAAAATAAGCAATAATAATAAAAGACTCTACAATCTGTACAGTTATCATACAACCTCCTTGTCTAAGTCGCTAGTCGACCAAATAGGGGCAAGGACCTCTAAATTCTATTGTCTGAATAAACACTGTCGTCTTATGCTAGTATACAATTAATGTCATCCAATTACACTTCAATAATGGGTCAGAAGACTATGTGATACTAGGGTGTGAGGTATACTACATAACTTATTGAACTACTATAGTAATTTTCTTAAAGATACCATAGAAGCTCCTGTTAAGGTCTACGAGAAAGGGTCTTAGTACCTATTAGGGTATCCTCCTATATTACATAGGTCATGGTCATCTTAAGCCTTAGTTATAGTGCTTATAGAACAAGTATCAGTAGCAAGAATAGAAATGTTACTAGTCCTTAAGAAGATATAACTTGTATTGAGTTATGGATACAATTTACGTGATCTACAGCTAGGAGGATAATCATCGGGTCACAGTCTGCAAAAATAACTCAAGCTTATCAAACTCTAACTACCAAGCACAAAATTTTCAAATTCAAGACTACAACTATAATCCTAGCAAACTATGAGCCCTTAACAAAGAATAAAATTACTTGGCCTACTATCAGAAGTGTCAGGTGGCACGAGTTGAAATATGAAGAAAGAAGAACATAATTTATTCGTCGCACAATTAACGAACGTTAAGGTCACAAAGGAACAACATATAAAATTAAATAGAAGGTCTCTAGATAGTATCATGGTTCCTAAAGGGGAGTGGGGTTCTAGTTGCTATGTTCGAGGCATGATCAAGACAATATTGATTACATTCCTCTCGGCTTCCTAAGGTGTTGTCTACCAATAATAAGACAATGATCTAAGTTTTATAGTTCTCCAATACTATCCAATTATGAAGGTTAGGTTCAATCCTAATGTTCAATATTGGTTCTCCATTGGTTCCTCAATACTAGGGTCAAACATTATGGTAAAACTTCTAACCATCTCTAGTAGTATCTATACTACTCACAGGTCCTCATAATACATCAAGGGGTAATGGTAAACCAATCTATAGATAAGGAATTCTAGGTTCACTAGATATTCTAAACTTAGTGGTGTGTCTATATTCTCGTTGTATTCTTAATAGGTGTGCTACCCTAATTATCATCATAATAACAGGGGTTCCTATATTCTAGCAGAAGGCTATACTCAAGGAACTATTAGGGAAGTACAGAAATCAAGCAGGATACAATTGTTCAAATAGAACAGATAGGAGGAAGATGAATCATAGTCAATTATGGATAAGATCCTATACTCTAGTCCTAGGTGCAGGCTTGTCCGGTATAGTAACGTAACCGAGACAATATGCTCTCGACCTGCATGGGCCACCACAAAAATATGTCATGCCCCAGTCCCAAAAATACGTAGGACTATGACATGTAAGCATGCCAGCCGCATGGATATGGCAACTCCAATATATGGAAATCAAATCCACATGTACGCTGTAATATGAATATCAAATCCACAAGTGGTATAACATATGTCACAAGTCACAGGGTATAATCTAAATCTCATCCACGAAATCAAATATAATTAAATAACCAACATCTATGAAGCTAGATCTCAATAAGAAATATCTAATGATGATAGTTGGGTGGAAACAAATCCACTACCAACTCGAATATAAGAGCAAATACAATATAAGTACAATACAATATAGGAATACCAGCTAACAATCACGGGGCTCGAAGAGAAGACATCATCGTAACATATGTAACTATCCAAATCTGCGCTCCTGCGAATACTCAAGAACAGATACACCTGGAAGGGCCAGGTCCTCAGAGGGACATAACAAGATACATAAAAGCATGCCAATAAAGTACTGGAATAAATATCCAATGGGTCGCCTAACCGTCTAAGTGAATGCAGTTAAGAACAACTTTCCCCACAAGTGAGCTATCTGGCTGAAAACTGGGATTTGGCATGGTTCTCTTTTGGAGATCCAGGGGCCTAAAAAGGCACGTCGTCTTTCGAACGCCGGAGGCCCGCCTGATAATAATATAATATATAGTGGTCATCACCACCCGTATCTCCAGCGGAGAATCCGGGTGCACAGGAGAAAAGTGCAAAGGAGCTCAAATGCGGTACTTGTTGTTCTCCCCACCCCATGCTCTAAGCATGTCACATCCATGACACAATTTGGTTCATAGCCTATTCTTAGTACCCTAGCCCAATCCTGCAACCAAACAAGGACAAGGATGGGACCACCGTACTACAATAGGCTATGTCCCTAGAACTCTAATAACTGCTAAGTCTACTAGCATGCAAAGTTTCTAACAGCAGTTATTCCTACGCACGACCCATACGTACAGGAGGCCAAACCCTGCACGCTAGTCCGTGATCTATATGAGACTCACAACTCGTATAACAACTGTGACACAGCCAATGAACCTAAAGATGCTACATGATAATGGGGTAGTCTCAAAAACAAAATCAATGCAAATACATAAATAAAATATACCGCGATGACACCGTCGCACGTATTTTTATATAACAGTTAAAATATATGAACTAAAGACAGAAAATAAAGATGCATGCAACATATGGAATATAAATAACAGTATAATGGCAAGGTATACTTGCCTGGCAAGGAAGCTGCAATATAACAACCTGCTCCAGAAGTCGCGCAGAACAAATCCAATATCCTATGTACATATAATATAATACAATAAAATCATTAGTCATTACACTAGTACACACACAACAATATTTACACTGGACTTAGGGGGTATACTATGGGTAACACTAGTCATCTAACATGGTCAATTATCCATTGAATTACGCATCTTTAAGTGTTATACATAATCAGACAGTCGACTGACAGGTGTCTAAGCCAGTATTTTAATGTACGTAAGGCGGACAATTCACAAGTGTTTAGGGTCAACATGGTCAAGGTGAGTACGGGACAGTCCACGGTGTCCTAGGATCATACAGTCTAAATATATATAGTCCTAATTATCAATTAGCATTTACTTACATATATATTCATATTTATATAATAATATAACTAGCAATTTATTTACATAACTATTGGAATACATATATATGTGCATAAATATATATACCAACTAATAATATGCTAATGACTAAACAAATATATATATATACTAAATATTTATATATTTTAAACTAGATAATATCCGCGTACGCGTACGTGCACGAACGCGAGTTGGGTTCTCCGACTCAGGGTCTGATGTAAACTAGCTGTGGTGACTAAATACTAATGTCCTACTGGAACACACATAAACACACATAACAAGAAGAAGGCGGGACAGGTTCGTACCTCAGGGTACGTACACGGGTACGACTGGACGACAATAAAGAGTGGTTGACGACGATGATGGCGATGATGGTGAGGACGACAATGAAGACGATTATGCGATGCCGATGATGATGACGAGGACGATGGTGAGGATGGAGATGTTAATGGGGATTATGGTGATGGTGTTAGGGATGATGGTGGTTGTGGGTGGTGGACTGTCAGAGTCCGGCCAGGAGAGCTTCCGACGAGTCATGGTGGTGGGGAAGATGATGAAGAGCATGGGGAGTTGTGGTGATGGTGAAGATGATCGATGATGATTGGCTGCTGGGGGTGCTGCTGACCGGGGCCGGCCTGGGGAGTTGCTCCGGCGAGGGGGAGGAGTAGTTAGGGAGCATGGAGGAGGCCAGGGCAGAGCTAGATCAGGGTCAGGCGGATGGAGGCTGAGCTGGAGTACAGGTGATGATGACGATGATACAATGGTGGTGACCGCTGAACTCCGGTCAGCGAGGGGAGGTGGTGATCGAGGAGGAGAGCGGAGGTTGCAGAGGGAGTCAGGATCGACGTGGGGGTGGTCGTGGTATTGCTCGGCGCTGCAGGGAAGTTCAGTAGCGGTTGAAGGTCGGAATCGGCTGTGATGGTGGTGTAGTCGAGAACGGTAGTGGTGACGGGCTCTGTGGGGTCTGTGATCTGGGAGGAAGACGACCGGAGGAGGTCCGGGGAAGAGGCTAGGATGAAGAAGACGACGGGGGAGGGGTGGATTCGGAGTCAGCTGCGGGGAGTCTCGGCTAGGCGGTGCCCGGGGTCAGGTGATCAGGAGTCGGGGGAGATCACCGGAGGAAGGAGTCGGAGAAGAGGGAGTGCTGGTGGTGTTAATGGAGATGGGGATGATGGTTCGTCGACGTGGTGGCATCGGGTTGCAGGTGTAGAGGCTCAGCGGGAAGAAGTCGATGGGGGAAACTGGCCGGGCTAGTCCGGTGATGGGAAGTTGGGTCACCGGACATGGCAACTCCGGCGGGTTGGCTCGGCAAGGTTGGGAAGGAGGAAGGTGAATAGTATGGGGTCGGCTAGGGTGTAATTTAGGTTTATGGTAATTTAGAAAAAAAGAAGAAGAGTTGTATAAATACATGAAATTTGGGTTTGGGGGTTTGACCTAGGACAATGTGGGCTTGGTCAACTCTCTTTGTGATGGGCCTTGGGCTCACATGAGGATGTTGGGAGGCTATAATTTGTATTGTTTAAATGCAATGATCGGATTAAAATAAAGAGGCGATGTTGCGCGTTTGCATATCCAGAAAATTATGAGAAAAATTTCTACGAAGGGAAAAATAGATTTTATCATGAATTATCCAATGGTGGGGATAGCTTAATGCATTTTTGCATAATAGCCCCCCAACAATTAGAAAATTGCACAAAGGCGAAAATTTGATTTAATTAATTAAATCGAACGCGCACGATGTTCTAGAATTAATTAGGAGTACATGGGATTAAAATTAGGTGGGACACAAGTGTCAGGGGAGTAGAGGGTACAGTATAGAATATTAATAAAATTCGGTTTGTATGAAACGGTCAAGATTGTGTCTCTAATTTTGATTGGGACGCACAAGGGTACTGAGTTAGGATTTATTTAGAATTCAGAAATAACGTCTGCGACGTTTATTGTGCGACTAAAATATAGCATCAGAGAGCAATATTATAAGTTACACAAGGGTTAGAATAGTAGGCGGGCATGTCTAGGATGAGGTTGTAAAATTCGTAGATAGGCAATGGCTAGTGAGGTGCTCCAATTATCGAAGCAACGGTAAGGTGCGCTAGACGATATAAATTATTGCATAATTAAATAAATGCCGTGTTCTAATTCTAATTGGTTCAAACTATCCCTAGTTTCACTATCTAAGCAAATTAGGCCTAATTTTGGGTGAGGGGGTTTACAATCTATCCAACTTAAAACAATTTCGTCCTCGAAATAAAACTAGGGTAGGGTTTCTCTATCTAACCTCACTTGATTACAGTCTAAAGAATTCTCCTTAAGTTAACATTGCAGTTTCTATCCAACTTAGAATTTACCCATCTATCATCTAAGACTATACATCTAAGAAGGCTATATTCCAAATTATTTAATCATGTTATTGAATCCTCAAAGTTTTTAACACCAAATATATCATCTATGATATGCCCTTAATCATTTATAAAAGATAGTCACCAACAATGTGATTGGCCTGTGGGGTATATCTAGTACTATCTATATATCAAAATTATACCAAGCAAGTGGTAATAAGGGAAGACGGAGATCAATAATAAAGAGTTCAAGGGAGAGGTAATAGAATAGAAGTATCGGGATCAAGGCATTTAAATAATTCAAATGGGAATTGTCAAAGCAGTTGTGGGTTAAAATCCTATTTGGTAATTCTTCGTTCGCATGCTCATATTAGGACAATTATGTAACCGATACGATATGTCAGACATGTCTAGGGCAAGTATATTCGTCTACTAATCACTACATATCTCAATCCACGTAAAGTAGTATTACGAGGGACGAATCAAGCGCACTAAGGTTAGCTAAACCTTAATATACTGATTCTAAAATGTATTAGTAGGGTTGATCAGGCCCCAATAACACATATGTCATAAACAAGCTCGATAAAGAATAGGCTTGCAAAAACTAGGCTATAATAGCGGCATAAGTCAAGGTAGTACAGCAAATATAAGTACGCTAGATGATGATGAAAGGAGGTACAAATTAATTCAAGTTCACAAAACAAAACAAAATAAGCAATAATAATAAAAGACTCTACAATCTCTACAGTTATCATACAACCTCCTTGTCTAAGTCGCTAGTCGACCAAATAGGGGCAAGGACCTCTAAATTCTATTGTCTGAATAAACAATGTCGTCTTATGCTAGTATACAATTAATGTCATCCAATTACACTTCAATAATGGGTCAGAAGACTATGTGATACTAGGGTGTGAGGTATACTACATAACTTATTGAACTACTATAGTAATTTTCTTAAAGATACCATAGAAGCTCCTGTTAAGGTCTACAAGAAAGGGTCTTAGTACCTATTAGGGTATCCTCCTATATTACATAGGTCATGGTCGTCTTAAGCCTTAGTTATAGTGCTTATAGAACAAGTATCAGTAGCAAGAATAGAAATGTTACTAGTCCTTAAGAAGATATAACTTGTATTGAGTTATGGATACAATTTACGTGATCTACAACTAGGGGGATAATCATCGGGTCACAGTCTGCAAAAACAACTCAAGCTTATCAAACTCTAACTACCAAGCACAAAATTTTTAAATTCAAGACTACAACTATAATCCTAGCAAACTATGAGCCCTTAACAAAGAATAAAATTACTTGGCCTACTATCAAAAGTGTCAGGTGGCACGAGTTGAAATATGAAGAAAGAAGAACATAATTTATTCGTCGCACAATTAACGAACGTTAAGGTCACAAAGCAACAACATATGAAATTAAATAGAAGGTCTCTAGATAGTATCATGGTTCCTAAAGGGGAGTGGGGTTCCAGTTGCTATGTTCGAGGCATGATCAAGAAAATGTTGATTACATTCCTCTCGGCTTTCTAAGGTGTTGTCTACCAATAATAAGACAATGATCTAAGTTTTATAGTTCTCCAATACTATCCAATTATGAAGGTTAGGTTCAATCCTAATGTTCAATATTGGTTCTCCATTGGTTCCTCAATACTAGGATCAAACATTATGGTAAAACTTCTAACCATCTCTAGTAGTATCTATACTACTCACAGGTCATCATAATACATCAAGGGGTAATGGTAAACCAATCTATAGATAAGGAATTCTAGGTTCACTAGATATTCTAAACTTAGTGGTGTGTTTATATTCTCGTTATATTCTTAATAGGTGTGCTACCCTAATTATCATCATAATAACAGGGGTTCCTATATTCTAGCAGAAGGCTATACTCAAGGAACTATTAGGAAAGTACAGAAATCAAGCAGGATACAATTGTTCAAATAGAACAGATAGGAGGAAGATGAATCATAGTCAATTATGGATAAGATCCTATACTCTAGTCCTAGGTGCAGGCTTGTCCGGTATAGTAACGTAACCGAGACAATATGCTCTCGACCTGCATGGGCCACCACAAAAACATGTCATGTCCTAGTCCCAAAAATACGTAGGACTATGACATGTAAGCATGCCAGCCGCATGGATATGGCAACTCCAATATATGGAAACCAAATCCACATGTACGCTATAATATGAATATCAAATCCACAAGTGGTATAACATATGTCATAAGTCACAGGGTATAATCTAAATCTCATCCACGAAATCAAATATAATTAAATAACCAACATCTATGAAGCTAGATCTCAATAAGAAATATCTAAGAATGATAGTTGGGTGGAAACAAATCCACTACTAACTCGAATATAAGAGCAAATATAATATAAGTATAACACAATATAGGAATACCAGCTAACAATCACGGGGCTCGAAGAGAAGACATCATCGTAACATATATAACCATCCAAATCTGCGCTCCTGCGAATACTCAAGAACAGATACACCTGGAAGGGCCAGGTCCTCAGAGAGACATAATAAGATACATAAAAGCATGCCAATAAAGTACTGAAATAAATATCCAATGGGTCGCCTAACCATCTAAGTGAATGCAGTTAAGAACAACTTTCCCCACAAGTGAGCTATCTGGCTGAAAACTGGGATTTGGCATGGTTCTCTTTTGGAGATCCAGGGGCCTAAAAAGGTACGTCGTCTTTCGAACGCCGGAGGCCCGCCTGATAATAATATAATATATAGTGGTCATCACCACCCGTATCTCCAGCGGAGAATTCGGGTGCACAGAAGAAAAGTGCAAAGGAGCTCAAATGCGGTACTTGTTGTTCTCCCCACCCCATGCTCTAAGCATGTCACATCCATGACACAATTTGGTTCATAGCCTATTCTTAGTACCCTAGCCCAATCCTGCAACCAAACAAGGACAAGGATGGGACCACCGTACTACAATAGGCTATGTTCCTAGAACTCTAATAACTGCTAAGTCTACTAGCATGCAAAGTTTCTAACAGCAGTTGTTCCTACGCATGACCCATACGTACATGAGGCCAAACCCTGCACGCTAGTCCGTGATCTATATGAGACTCATAACTCGTGTAACAACTGTGACACAGCCAATGAACCTAAAGATGCTACATGATAATGGGGTAGTCTCAAAAACAAAATCAATGCAAATACATAAATAAAATATACCGCAACGACACCGTCGCACGTATTTTTATATAACAGTTAAAATATATGAACTAAAGACAGAAAATAAAGATGCATGCAACATATGGAATATGAATAATAGTATAATGGCAAGTTATACTTGCCTGGCAAGGAAGCTGCAATATAACAATAACCTGCTCCAGAAGTCGCGCAGAACAAATCTAATATCCTATGTACATATAATATAATACAATAAAATTATTAGTCATTACACTAGTACACACACAATAATATTTACACTGGACTTAGGGGGTATACTATGGGTAACACTAGTCATCTAACATGGTCAATTATCCATTGAATTACGCATCTTTAAGTGTTATACATAATCAGACAGTCGACTGACAGGTGTCTAAGCCAGTATTTTAATGTACGTAAGGCGGACAATTCACAAGTGTTTAGGGTCAACATGGTCAAGGTGAGTACGGGACAGTCCACGGTATCCTAGGATCATACAATCTAAATATATATAGTCCTAATTATCAATTAGCATTTACTTACATATATATTCATATTTATATAATAATATAACTAGCAATTTATTTACATAACTATTGGAATACATATATATGTGCATAAATTAATATACCAACTAATAATATGCTAATGACTAACCAAGAGTGGTTGACGACGATGGTGGCGATGATGGTGAGGACGACAATGAAGACGATGATGCGATACCGATGATGATGACGAGGACGATGGTGAGGATAGAGATGTTGATGGGGATTATGGTGATGGTGTTAGGGATGATGGTGGTGGTGGGTGGTGGACTGCCGGAGTCCGGCCAGGAGAGCTTCCGGTGAGTCAAGGTGGTGGGGAAGATAATGAAGAGCATAGGGAGTTGTGGTGATGGTGAAGATGATCGATGATGATTGGCTGCTGGGGGTGCTGCTGACCGGGGCCCGCCTGGGGAGTTGCTCCGGCGAGGGAGGACTAGTTAGGGAGCAGGGAGGAGGCCAGGGCGGAGCTAGATCGGGGTCAGGCGGATGGAGGCTAAGCTGGAGTACAGGTGATGATGACGATGATACAATGGTGGTGACCGCTGAACTCCGGTCAGCGAGGGGAGGTGGTGATCGAGGAGGAGAGTGGAGGTTGCAGAGGGAGTCGGGATCGACGTGGGGGTGGTCGTGGTATTGCTCGGCGCTGCGGGGAAGTTCAACAGGGGTTGAAGGTCAGAATCGGCTGTGATGGTGGTGCAGTCGAGAACGGTAGTGGTGACGGGCTCTGTGGGGTCTGTGATCGGGGAGGAAGACGACCGGAGGAGGTCCAGGGAAGAGGCTAGGATGAAGAAGACGACGGGGGAGCGGTGGATCCGGAGTCAGCTACGGGGAGTCTCGGCTAGGCGGTGCCCAGGGTCAGGTGATCAGGAGTCGGAGGAGATCACCGGAGGAAGGATTCGGAGAAGAGGGAGTGATGGTGGTGTTAATGGAATGGGGGTGATGGTTCGTCGACGTGGTGGCGTCGGGTTGCAGGTGTAGCGGCTCAGCGGGAAGAAGTCGATGGAGAAAACTGGCCGGGCTGGTCCGGTGAGGAAAAGTCGGGTGACTGGACTTGGCAGCTCCGGCGGGTCGGCTCGGCAAGGTTGGGAAGGAGGAAGGTGAATAGTATGGGGTCGGCTAGGGTGTAATTTAGGTTTATGGTGATTTAGAAAAAAAAAGAGTTGTATAAATTCATGAAATTTGGGTTTGGGGGTTTGACCTAGGACAATGTGGGCTTGGTCAACTCTCTTTGTGATGGGCCTTGGGCTCACATGAGGATGTTGGGATGCTACAATTTGCATTGTTTAAATGCAATGATCGGATTAAAATAAAGAAGCGATGTTGCGCGTTTGCACATCCAGAAAATTATGGAAAAAATTCCTATGAAGAGGAAAAATAGATTTCTTCATGAATTGTCCAATGGTGGGGATACCTCAATATAATTTTATATAAAAGCCCCCCAACAATTGGAAAATTGCACAAAGGCAAAAATTGGATTTAATTAATTAAATCGAACGAGCATGATGTTCTAGAATTAATTAGGAGTACATGGGATTAAAATTAGGTGGGACACAAGTGTCAGGGGCATAGAGGGTACAGTGTTGAATATTAATAAAATTTGATTTGTTCGAAACGGTCAAGATTGTGTCTCCAATTTCGATTGGGACGCATAAGGGTACTGAGTTGGGATTTATTTAGAATTCAGAAATAACGTCCGCGATGTTTATTGTGCGGCTAAAATATAGCATCAGAGAGCAATATTATAAGTTACACAAGAGTTAGAATAGTAGGCGGGCATGTCTAGGATGAGGTTGTAAAATTCGTAGATAGGCAATGGATAGTGAGGTGCTCCAATTATCGAAGCAACGGTAAGGTGCGCTACACGATATAAATTATTGCATAATTAAATAAATATCGTGTTCTAATTCTAATTGGTTCAAACTAGCCCTAGTTTCACTATCTAAGTAAATTAGGCCTAATTTTGGGTGAGGGGGTTTACAATATATATATATATATATATATATATATATATATATATATATATATATATATATATATATATATATATATATATATATGTGTGTGTGTGTGTGTGTGTGTGTGTGTGTGTGTGTGTGTGTGTGTGTGAGGGTGTTTATACATAGATTGATATATATGCGCTGATAACTGATAACACATACATACATACATATATATATACAAGTAGATATAAATACATAACTACACATATACGTATCTATACATACAATATACATATACAACTCAATATATATATACTATGATAATTTAATATACTAATACAAGGCAATTTGAATCTAAAATGCAATACAACAAATACGTGAAATGTATCGCACATGTATCACACTAGATCTATGATACGCTTGCGATAAGAGTCCACCACACAACCAAACGTACACCAAAGGACACGCGCAAGTCTAAAATAGTAATTATGAACAATACGAAGAATAAAATATACATTTACGTCTCTGTGTCAAAATATGACATGCACAAAGCCCCGTGTCGGAAAAAAACTCCAAAATCAACCCGTATCTCCAAATTGATGGGATATGACCTACACATATCCAATTGTGGATATGACACTAGCCACACACAATCAAACATACGTTAATTTGGTCTAATTGACCAATTGACAAACACAACATGTGTCAATCTCGGAATTCTCCCAAAATTGACACAAAAATATACCATATCTTCCTTCATAGGCCTCATATGAACCTAATTCCAATTTCTATGGGTAGTCTCATCATATGGGGTAGTTCTTAATAATTAAAACATAGATTTAGAGTCTACACAAAGAGGAAAAACTGAATTGTACCTATTGGGAGATGGATTCCCAATAAAAGTTCCAAAATTGGTGAAATGAGGCTTCAACTTGTAGATCCTTGCTCCTCCTTGTAGATCCTTGCTTCAATAGCCTCCAATGATGATTTGGGAAGGAATTAAAAAAAATTGGACTGGAAATGAAGAAATTGGGAAGAGAGAATTCTATATCTATATTTGAATAAAAATGAGGAGAGAGAAATTTCTTCCTCTACTTATATGGCCGCCCCCCTTAGCCCCTTCCCCAAGCTACTATAAAATTACTAAAACACCCATTGGGGCCTCTCTTGAATAAATAATTATGGAGGAAAGGTTTTAGTCTAATGGATTTAATTTAATTAATCATCCTAATGAATGGTCTTATAATTGGGCTCAATTCTAACTAAATTAAAATGTCATGGATCTAATCTAAACTAGTTAGGTCCACTAAAACAAGTCTAAAACAATAAACTAACATCTAACAATAATTAAATAATACAATAAATAATTATACAACATGTACAATATTTAATTAATTATGGAATGACCAAAATATTCTTTCCTAGAAAATATGGTAGTGACAGCTTGAGTCTGAGATAAAGGAAAAGTTTCCTTTATTATTTCATGGTGGTAGTTTCTATTCCTAAGTTTTGTGGACGAAACTTCTATTAGTTAATTAGGATGTGGTGCCTCGTTCCCCCGTTGCGGGGAGCGCGACTAAGAGATACTTTCAGTATCGTTCGATCGGGATAGATTGAATCAAGATCTTTTCCTTATTATGGATTTGCTTCTTCGGGATAGATTCCTATATTCATTGGACCGTGCCCCAAGGATAAACTTAGCGTAGAGTCAAGAGGGACCTCTCCGCTGTAAATTTTCTTACCTAGTTTCCGCTGTCACCTTGTTGCCTTCGTGCTTTTGAGTTGGTTTTCGGATTTACATTTTCTTAAACGGTTTCGATAGATTTTATTGCCTTCGTTGTTGAACTATATTTCATTCCGAGCTTAGAAAAAGTAGAAGAGGTATTGATCATCTGTCATGCCCTAGTCCCAAAATACCGAGGGACTAGCCACGTGGCAATGGCCAGCAGCACAACTCCAATGGGCAAACCCAATTTAATGGACTCGTTAGAGTGTACTTAAGCTGTAAAACAAATACAATGGTCTACGATACATTTATAGTCTAATTCTAATCTCATCCACAGAAAGTAAATATAATTTAATATGATGGACTAATCAAGATAATAGATAAAAAGAAATATAGTCTATCAACAAGTCTAAATAAAAAGTGTCTCGGGGAATAACTCGATAAAATAAGTCAATACATAGTTCCATGAGTCAAGATATGAAATAACTGGAAGCAAAAATAACTGAGTATATAACAGAATACTCAGGAGAAATCATCTGGCACAACCTCGTCCTCTGGTGCCAATACTGGTCCAGCGTCAGCTCCCGTCTCGTTTATCTTGGGGTATTCCTTCTCTACTATACCTGGGGACATAATTCGAATCCAGGTCCTCAGGGGACATAGCAAGGTACAAGAATAACTTAAGCCAAATAAAATACAGTAAGTAAAAACAGATCCTCAGGGCAAGCTATATAACCAGCTATATGAAATATAAATGAGAGCAATAATCATACTCAGGCTGAAACTACTATAGGCTCTGTGTCGGGAAAACCCAAAGCAACATGTAATATCTCGAAGGGCCAGTAAATGTGCCAAAGACAGAGTCTAAGGCACCACCAATAATGTAGTATATATATATATATATATATATATATATATATATATAAACATAATCAGCATGTAGTATGGTGAGACTCTCCCCACCCAATGTAACCTCATGTCTCATGTCCATTACACGCAATATCATGACCTCTAGCTAGTACAATGAGTTATAATGATATCTATATATATATATATATATGCAAGTCTTATGTCACGAATCCTGTAAGCCTATACAGAATCACCATGAATAACTCAAGAAAGATAATGTCTCATGAACAGTATCAAGTATCCAATGGTATGACGTACTTGGTAAAGCAAGCACGAAAAATATAGGATCATGTTATCAACTTTCTAAGTGATGTTACACGACTCCACGTACGGCGTTGACACCCGAATCTTGTGCGGACATTAAGTAATGTCTCACGGTCCTAGGTTAAGCAGGTACATCACATAAATAACTCTAACAAATAATATTAAAGTAATTACTGCAAGTTTGGCAATATACACTTGCTTGGGTTCTGAACTCCTTTTGTTGCTTCTGTAAGTGTGAAATCTCCAGGTACGCCTCTGGATGCTGAAACAAACATTACCATAGTTCTCAGAATATATGAAATAGCTAGGATTGACTACCCATAAGTCCAATTTGGACACAGGGGCAGAATTGACAGTTTTTGGTCAAAGCGGGGTCCATATGCGGCCCACTTCGCACTAAAAAATGTGTCAGAGACAAAGTTCTCCAAATTCAATAAACTTAGTATCTACAAGTCCATAACGATGATATGAAGCCAACAGAATATCTAGAACTGGATTCTGATGAGCCGATCACAAAATTGCCCGTCAAGTGGAACCGTGGGGCCCACAAAATAGGGTTTCGTCAAAATTCTCAAAATTGAACCAAACTTGGGGTATAGGACTAGAGTAATGCTATGAATCCGATGGCATAAGTTTTGTTTCAAAATAATAAGCATACACGAAATTATGATGAGTGTCAGAATGGGTCGATACGGGATTTTTCGACGGATACACGTTGAATCCGGTGTGCTCGCACATACAAATCAACTTTCACAAAATTTTACATGTATGTGTTGATGATACGCGTCTTTCAATATAATTTGCACACGACAAAGTTGCCTCGTTTAGTGGGGCGCACCCCATTTCAGAAAATTTTGGGTTTAGAAAACCAAGTTTTTGGTCAACTTCAACCACGAATAAAACATAACATACAATAAATTAAAATAAACTAATTAAAGGGGTTTAATCTCGGTTATATTGTCTAATTTACTGCTTAAGTGGAATTTAAAAATATTAAGTAGGATAGAAGAAAGATGGCCATGAATATGGGGGTTTGGGACAGTTTTCTGAACTCTAATTTGGGTTATTTTTTCCTGTTTTGTGTAACACCCTGTTCCGTTCTAGCGGACTTCCGACGCAATCAGCAAAAGTGCAACTGTCCTGACCCACCTTGCCTCAAACGAGAAGCAAAGGATATCCAGACTTGCCCCTACAGGAATTCAGCTTAGGCTTTCAGAGGCTCGCTTGACGTATCACTCTACCGAGGCGAATCATCGCTAAGGTGGGTGGCAACGGTGAACTTGTCTTTGCTTAGCCAGCATACTTAAAATCTGGAAATATTCATGCTAGTCGCTAGGTGAATCACCCCCTGCATGCTAATAAATCCAACGCACCTAGCTAAGGGAATAATCCCAACTTGTATTGCTTATGCTAGAACATAGAAAATTGAAATACTACTTGTATTCAGACCCTCGCATGCTAAGTCCCTAACGATTTCATCTCTCGGCTTACCTTCGGGTCTGAGCAGACGTGTTTACTTATGTTCCTTAGAAACGCATGCTTGCCTGCTTAAAAATGTCTAACGTTATTATACTGTGCAATGTTTAAGCTCAATCCTGAATGCATGAATGGAACGTAGATGTAATATAAATGAATCATGCAATACTGCTTGTCTTGTACTCACGTAGCCTCCGGGCGATAATCACGTAGCCTCCGGGCGATAATCACGTAGCCTCCGGGCGAATGAATGTTATTGTTCGATCACGGACAACTTGTGCACAAGGTATAGTTCCTGCGGGCGGCTGCAGGGGCACTGGCACCGTTCCAGCTCCGGAAAGAACTCATATTTAGTCTCACGTACTTGGACGGGGTGGTATGCGGCGCCTCTCGTATTTGCACGTAGTAAACCATCTTCGTCACAGACTAGTCCTTTATGGCAATCAAGCCAGTGATCATCAAGTATATTTGAACCTGTTGCATATTAACTTGTGTCTTCGTGGCAGGGAAGGCAGGGTAAGTTGTGCAGGTGATTCAGATAGTCAGGTAAAAGACACTGAACGGTGTCAAGTAGATTTCAAGTAAATCATTGTATGCAACACACCTGATACTCCTGTAAATCGTACAATTATAATGTGAGCTTGCCCACAACATCGTGTTTGCATAGGCTATGCCTCCTAAATGTTTATACTTACCCGTTCTTGAATTAACAATGTTGCCTCAATGTTTGCCTTGGACAGGGAAGGAGATGGTAAGTTGGTAAGTCTCGCCGTGTTTCCTCTCATGTCGCACGGCGCACTGCCACACGAGTTAGGCTATTCAATATTTGCATGAAACTGATCCTAAAGCAACTAGAAAGATAACTTAATAGTTGGTGCACGAAACCTGTATTACGTGTTTGGATTTGTCGAGCGAGCGAGTAGCTTCCCCACCAGTGCATTCAATGTACTGATAATCCACCAGTTTGTTTGCAGGGTACGGAAGAACCTCGTTCGGTGCGGATGCCTCCTTCGTACGTGCTAAGGCCAGGAGTTCCCTCTGAAGCCTTGTAACGATGCATCCAAAACAGAAGCATATATACAAGACATAATGTTGGAACATAGCCCAAACTCGCCCAAACTCGCCTGAACATCGCCTGAATATTGCATGTATAATCATTCCGCAATTGTAGTCACTTGGCACGCTTTTACTGTTTCAGAGAGAGAGGCTTGAGCGACTTGTAATCTCGGCTATACGCCGCCTATAAAACATGTTTATATCAATAAAAGAGCTTGCTTTACTTCAACTTGTGTTTCAATGCTTCCGCTATATTTGTCGACTCAGTGAACCTGTTACCGATCGCTTATGCGTTCATGACTCCGCTGCACTCGGACAATCTGTGTGACTGTGGCTTAGAACTCTTGCCGCCAGCCAATGAACCATGGCCTTGCACGGGCGTGGCTCACGCTCGTACGGCATCATGCCCGGATAGGTCAAGCGATGTTCCGCAGGAGCGCTGGCGAGGGTGATTCCCGCCTAGCGGGAACGGCCGATTTGCCTGCGGGAGATCGGGGCATGACATGTTGGTATCAGAGCCTGGCTTCTACGCCTTTGGACTTCGATTCGATATCTCTGTTTCGAAAGCTCGTTCATGGGTTATGTGCACGCTCTCTCTCAATGCCTCGATGGGACGTTCCAACAATAGGTCTAAATACTTTCAAAATACATTTTGAATGATATGCTTGCTTGTATGATGCTGTGCTGCGAGTGGCCTTTGTGCCAACCTGTGCGAACCCTTGAGAGTATCGCTAGTAGCTTGTCTGATTTTACCAACTCTAAGTTTGGTTGAATGCATCTATTCGAGGGACGCCTTGAACTAGTGCACCATCCAAGACTTAAGAAAAGGTGAAACTTGAGTGCTAAGACTTCGCTATTACTGAGCTGGTTGACGTGTTCACGCTAGAGGGGCCCTTCGAAAGTGCGCACGATCCAGTCTAAGCGATATGCTGATTTCGACGCTTGTGCAAGTGAATATCCAAATGAACAAGTGCAATGACTTGTCTAGGATTGCCTCAACCCTAGATTACTGCTTATCCTCAGTAAGTCTCGAGGACGAGACTTTTTCTGAGTTGGGTAGGATGTAATACCCTGTTCCGTTCTAGCGGACTTCCGACGCAATCGGCAAAAGTGTAACTGTCCCGACCCGTCTTGCCTCAAACGAGAAGCAAAGGATATCCAGACTTGCCCCTACAGGAATTCAGCTTAGGCTTTCAGAGGCTCGCTTGACGTATCACTCTACCGAGGCGAATCATCGCTAAGGTGGGTGGCAACGGTAAACTTGTCTTTGCTTAGCCAGCACACATAAAATCTGGAAATGTTCATGCTAGTCGCTAGGTGAATCACCCCCTTCATGCTAATAAATCCAACGCACCTAGCTAAGGGAATAATCCTAACTTGTATTACTCTTGCTAGAATATGGAAAATTGAAATACTGCTTGTATTCAGACCCTCGCATACTAAGTCCCTAACGATTTTATCTCTCGGCTTACCTTCAGGTCGGAGCAGACGTGTTTACTTATGTTCCTTAGAAACGCATGCTTGTCTGCTTAAAAATGTCTAACGTTATTATACTGTGCAATGTTTAAGCTCAATCCTGAATGCATGAATGGAACATAGATGCAATATAAATGAATCATGCAATACTGCTTGTCTTGTACTCACGTAGACACCGGGCGATAATCACGTAGCCTCCGGGCGATAACTCACGTAGCCTCCAGGCGATAAATCACGTAGCCTACGGGCGATAATCACATAGCCTCCGGGCGATAATCACATAGCCTACGGGCGATAATCACGTAGCCTCCGGGCGAATGAATGTTATTGTTCGATCACGGACAACTTGTGCACAAGGTATAGTTCCTGCGGGCGGCTGCTGGGGCACTGGCACCGTTCCAGCTCCGGACGAAACTCACGTTTAATCTCACGTACTTGGACGGGGTGGTATGCGGCGCATCTCATATTTGCACGTAGCAAACCATCTTCGTCACAGACTAGTCCTTTATGGCAATCAAGCCAGTGATCATCAAGTATATTTGAACCTGTTGCATATTAACTTGTGTCTTCGTGGCAGGGAAGGCAGGGTAAGTTGTGCAGGTGATTCAGATAGTCAGGTAAAAGACACCGAATGGTGCAAGTAGATTTCAAGTAAATCATTATATGCAACACACCTGATACTCCTGTAAATCGTACACTTATAATGTGAGCTTGCCCACAACATCGTGTTTGCATATGCTATGCCTCCTAAATGTTTATACTTGCCCGTGCTTGAATTAACAATGTTGCCTCAATGTTTGCCTTGGACAGGGAAGGAGATGGCAATGTAGTAAGTCTCGCCGTGTTTCCTCTCATGTCGCACGGCGCACTGCCACACGAGTTAGGCTATTCAATATTTGCATGAAACTGATCCTAAGGCAACTAGAAAGACAACTTAATAGTTGGTGCACGGAACCTGTATTACGTATTTGGATTTGTCGAGCGGGCGAGTAGCTTCCCCACCAGTGCATTCAATGTACTGATAATCCACCAATTTCTATGTAGGGTACGGGAGAACCTCGTTCGGTGCGGATGCCTCCTTCGTGCGTGCTAAGGCCAGGAGTTCCCTTTGAAGCCTTACAATGGTGCATCCGGAACAGAAGCACATATACAAGACATAATATTGGAACATAGCCCAAACTCGTCTGAACATCGCATGTACAATCATTCCGCAATTGTAGCCACTTGGCACGCTTTTACTGTTTCAAAGAGAGAGGCTTAAGCGACTTGTAATCTCGGCTATACGCCGCCTGTAAAACATGTTTATATCAATAAAAGAGCTTGCTTTACTTTAACTTGTGTTTCAATGCTTCCGCTATATTTGTCGACTCAGTGAACCTGTTACCGATCGCTTATGCGTTCATAATTCTGCTGCACTCGGACAATCTGTGTGACTGTGGCTTAGAACTCTTGCCTCCAGCCAATGAACCATGGCCTTGTACGGGCGTGGCTCACGCTCGTGCGGCATCACGCCCGGATGGGTCAAGCGATGTTCCGCGGGAGCGCTGGCGAGGGTGATTCCCGCCTAGCGGGAACGGCCAATTTGCCTGCGGGAGATCGGGGCATGACATGTTGGTATCAGAGCCTGGCTTCTACGCCTTTGGACTTTGATTCGATATCTCTGTTTTGAAAGCTCGTTCGTGGGTTATGTGCACGCTCTCTCTCAATGCCTCGATGGGATGTTCCAACAATAAGTCTAAATACTTTCAAAATGCATTTTGAATGATATGCTTGCTTGTATGATGCTGTGCTGCGAGTGGCCTTTGTGCCAACATGTGCGAACCCTTGAGAGTATCGCTAGTAGCTTGTCCGATTTTACCAACTCTAAGTTTGGTTGAATACATCTATTCGAGGGACGCCTTGAACTAGTGCACCATCCAAGACTTAAGAAAAGGTGAAACTCGAGTGCTAAGACTTCGCTATCACTGAGCTGGTTGACGTGTTCACGCTAGAGGGGCCCTTCGAAAGTGCGCACGATCCAGTCTAAGCGATATGCTGATTTTGACGCTTATGCAAGTGAATATCCAAATGAACAAGTGCAACGACTTGTCTAGGATTCCCTCAACCCTAGATTATTGCTTATCCTCAGTAAGTCTCGAGGACGAGACTTTTTTTGAGTTGGGTAGGATGTAACACCCTGTTCCGTTCTAGCGAACTTTCGATGCAATCGGCAAAAGTGCAACTGTCCCGACCCGCCTTGCCTCAAACAGGAAGCAAAGGATATCCAGACTTGCCCCTACAGGAATTTAGCTTAGGCTTTCAGAGGCTCGCTTGACGTATCACTCTACCGAGGCGAATCATCACTAAGGTGGGTGGCAACGGTGAACTTGTCTTTGCTTAGCCAGCACACATAAAATCTGAAAATATTCATGCTAGTCGCTAGGTAAATCACCCCCTGCATGCTAATAAATCCAACGCACCTAGCTAAGGGAATAACCCCAACTTGTATTGCTTATGCTAAAACATGGAAAATTGAAATACTGCTTGTATTCAGACCCTCGCATGCTAAGTCCCTAACGATTTCATCTCTCGGCTTACCTTCGGGTCCGAGCAGACGTGTTTACTTATGTTCCTTAGAAACGCATGCTTGCCTGCTTAAAAATGTCTAACGTTATTATACTGTGCAATATTTAAGCTCAATCCTGAATGCATGAATGGAACGTAGATGCAATATAAATGAATCATGCAATACTGCTTGTCTTGTACTCACGTAGACACCGGGCGATAATCACGTAGCCTCCGGGCGATAACTCACGTAGCCTCCAGGCGATAAATCACATAGCCTACGGGCGATAATCACATAGCCTCCGGGCGATAATCACGTAGCCTCCGGGCGAATGAATGTTATTGTTCGATCACGGACAACTTGTGCACAAGGTATAGTTCCTGCGGGCGGCTGCTGGGGCACTGGCACCGTTCCGGCTCCGGACGGAACTCACGTTTAGTCTCACGTACTTGGACGGGGTGGTATGCGGCGCCTCTCGTATTTGTACGTAGCAAACCATCTTCGTCACAGACTAGTCCTTTATGGCAATCAAGCCAGTGATCATCAAGTATATTTGAACCTGTTGCATATTAACTTGTGTCTTCGTGGCAGGGAAGGCAGGGTAAGTTGTGCAGGTGATTCAAATAGTCAGGTAAAAGACACCGAACGGTGTCAAGTAGATTTCAAGTAAATTATTGTATGCAACACACCTGATACTCCTGTAAATCGTACACTTATAACGTTAGCTTGCCCACAACATCGTATTTGCATAGGCTATGCCTCCTAAATGTTTATACTTGCCCATGCTTGAATTAACAATATTGCCTCAATGTTTGTCTTGGACAGGGAAGGAGATGGTAAGTTTGTAAGTCTCACCGTGTTTTCTCTCATGTCGTACGGCGCACTGCCACACGAGTTAGGCTATTCACTATTTGCATGAAACTGATCCTAAGGCAACTAGAAAGACAACTTAATAGTTGGTGCACGGAACCTGTATTACATGTTTGGATTTGTCGAGCGGGCGAGTAGCTTCCCCACCAGTGCATTCAATGTACTGATAATCCACCAGTTTGTATGCAGGGTACGGGAGAACCTCGTTCGGTGCGGATGCCTCCTTCGTGCATGCTAAGGCCAGGAGTTCCCTCTGAAGCCTTCAACGGTGCGTCCAGAACAGAAGCACATATACAAGGCATAATATTGGAACATAGCCCAAACTCGCCCAAACTCGCCTGAACATCGCCTGAACATCGCATGTACAATCATTCCGCAATTGTAGCCACTTGGCACGCTTTTACTTTTTTAGAGAGAGAGGCTTGAGCGACTTGTAATCTCGGCTATATGCCGCCTGTAAAACATGTTTATATCAATAAAAGAGCTTGCTTTACTTCAACTTGTATTTCAATGCTTCCGCTATATTTTTTGACTCAATGAACCTGTTACCGATCGCTTATGCGTTTATGACTCCGCTGCACTCGGACAATCTGTGCGACTGTGGCTTAGAACTCTTGTCGCCAGCCAATGAACCATGGCCTTGCACAGGCATGGCTCAAGCTCGTGCGACATCACGCCCGGAAGGGTCAAGCAATGTTCCGCTGGAGCTCTGGCGAGGGTGATTCCCGCCTAGTGGGAACGGCCGATTTGCCAGCGAGAGATCGGGGCATGATATTTTGTGTCACAATTTATGACCGACACAGGACACGATACCCCGAACTAATTATACAGGGTTCGAGAGGGTCATGTGGTCTTTACATAGGATTTGACAGATTGATATTTGGATAACTCTACACAAAGATACGAGAGTGGGAAGTATCATACCTTACTATTGTTGTGCTCGGGATGTTGGACGGCCCATCTTCGCGGCGGGGGCGCACGGCGGTCGGCATCATCATCGATGGTAGATCTTCGAAAACGAGAGAGGGTGTGATGGTGGTGGGGTTTGGGTCACTGGGGGCTTTTAAAGGGGCTAGGTGCGGCGGTTATGGGGAGGAGAAAGGGGGTCGGCCGGTCAATTTTGGGGAAGGGAGAGAGGTCGGGCTATTGTTACTGAATATTAAGGGTTTGTGGGTCGGGTCGGGTCAAAAATTAGCGGGTTATGGGTCGGGTAGGATCCAGTTCATTTGGTTTAGTATGGGTTGGGTTGGTCTAGGATGGTTCGGTTTGGTTCAGTTTGGTTTGGTTCGGGTTGGTTTAAGTTGGTTTAATAAAAAATAATGCAGCTATTTTAAAAATAGTTTTTGAGCCCAAAAAATTTTAAAAAAATTACTCAATATCCTATTATTAATTATACACTCAAAAAATATAATTTTTGTAATATTTTAATATTTAATTTAATTCACAAAAATATAAATCCCTGAAGAACATTTATTATAATTAATTAAAAATTACAGAAAATCTTTAAACATTCAAAAATTTATAATTAAAATTTTAAGATTAAATTCTAAAAATCTGGGTATTTACATTATACCCACCTTAAAAGAATTGCGTCCTCGCAATTAATAAAACAAAAAATAACCGGTTAGAAGAGATGACGCGGTTGTAAGACATATTTGTTGAAGTACGAAACAAAGGATAAGGAACCATGAACAAGGAAAAATTGAGAGGAAGGGTGAGGGTTTTGTTCAAACAAAACACGTAGGGAAGGAATTTTTTTTTCTTAGGCAATGAGAGATAAGTAACTCAAGAGTAAAGGAGCCTGGTTAGAATGAAGATCAACTACAGCTTATAAAAACTTGGGTACCAATTACTAATCTAGACTAACAAGTTTATGCTAATATAATACTAGACTTAGGCTAGGGAATGGAACTATCAGGCACGTGCTAAAGTATTACTAGGAATAGATAGCTATGATAAAACTTAAATCTTACTCATATTCGCTACTCCTCGAGTCCATGCCTCCTCTACTGTCATCGTAAAAGCATGTCCACGTCCTTGTGGTTGTGCCCTCTGCTCTTGCTGGGCCTGCTGGAAGAGTGCTGCCCGTGGTGCCAAGGGTGGCCTCGGCTGACATCCTTCTGGTGCTGGTAAAGCTTATCGATTTACTATTGGTTCTCCTTCTCGTCGCTCAGGGCAATCCCTTACTGAATGCTGACTGGATCCGCAAGCTAAACATAATCCCAATTTGAGTCTACACCCTCTCTCAATATGGCCTACCTTGCCATAATAGTGACAAGTAGGAAGGGATAGGGATTGTGATACTGCTCTATGTGGTAGTTTTATCTAGGGTCGCTTTACAGACTCCCCGTGTAATGCTCTGGTTGGTGCTGATATGAATGGCCGTTTCAGGCTGAACTCTCTCATGGTGATGCGCTCCATGTGACGGGCTACAGCAAGGAAGTCCATATAAGAAGTAGGTGCAATAGAGCCGATTAATCTCTGTAGCTCAAAGCTAAGTCCATCGAAGAACTTCTCTGCCTTCCCCTCTTCTGTCGGGATCAGAGTAGGGGCGAAGCTACTCAAACGGATAAACTCTATATTGTACTCTTCCACTGTCATATTGTCTTGAGTGAGGGGATTGTGTCACGCCCCAGTCCCAAAATACGTAGGACTAGGAACACGTAAGCATGCCAGCCGCATGTATATGACAACTACAATATATGAAAACCATAACACATGTACGCTGTAATATGAATGACAATTCATAAGTGGTATAAATATATGTCACAAGTCACAGGGTATAACTAAATCTCATCTACAGAAATCATAAATAAATAAATAAATAACCAATATCTATAT
This sequence comes from Iris macrosiphon, assembly GCA_036927795.1. NCBI lineage: Eukaryota > Viridiplantae > Streptophyta > Magnoliopsida > Asparagales > Iridaceae > Iris > Iris macrosiphon. The sequence continues at coordinate 190,819,290 of JAYESA010000004.1, forward strand.
AACAAGATCTCAATATGAAGTATCTAAGGATGGCAGTCGGATGGAAACAAATCCACTGTCGAACTAGAATATAAAAGCAAACAAATATAAGTACATCACTAATAATCACGAGGCTCGAAGAGAAGACCTACTCGAAATATAAGTAACCAGTCCGGTTCTGCGCTCCTGCGAATACTCATCAATATCTACACCTGAAAAGGGACTAGGTCCTCAGAGGGACATAACAAGATACATAGAAACATGCCAATAAAGTACTGTAATAAACATCCAATGGGGTTACCTAACCGTCTAAGTGAATATAGTTTGAGAACAACTTTCCAACACGTGGGCTATCTGGCCAAAATGGGATTGGCATGATTCTCTTGGAGATTCAGGGGCCTAAAAAGCATGTCGTCTTTTGAATGGCAGAGGCCGCCAAGTAGTATAGGGGTCATCACGACCACGTATCTCCGATAGAGCGTACGGGTTACATAAAAAGAAAAGTACAAAGGAGCCCAAATGTCTTACTTGTTGTTCTCCCCACCCCCATGCTCTAAGCATGTCATATCCATGACACGATAATACCTCTAATAACTGCCAAGTCTACTAGCATGCAAAGTTTTTAACAACAGTTATCCCTAACGCATGACCCATACGTATAAGAGGCTAATCCAGTATGCGAGTCCGTATCCTATATGAGACTCACACTCGTGTAAGAACAGCTGTGTCACAGCCAATAAAACCTAATGATGCTTCATGATAATAGGGTGGTCTCATAAACTAGGTCAATGCATATACATAATAAAAATATATCACGATGACACCGTCGTTGCACCCAAGTTTTCTTGGACGCGCAGTTTATTTAGCAGTTAAAATATATAAACTAAATGACAGAAATAAAGATGCATGCAACATATGGAATATGAATAACAGTATAATGGCAAGGTATACTTGTCTGGCAAGAAAGCTACGTAGTACCAATAACCTGCTCCAGAAGTCGCGCAGAACAATCCAATGGGTCCTATATACATATAATATAATACAACATCTGTCATTACACTAGCACATATACAACCTTAATTATACTGGACTCAGGGGATACGTTAGGGGGGACACTGGTCAACTAACACGGTCAATTGCACGTCTAATTATGCGGGTATCACGTCTGTAATTGTTGTGCAAAATCAGACAGTCAAAAATAACACGGGTCTCGCCAGTACGTCAGTATACATAAGGCAGTCTTCTCACAGTCATCCAGGTCCCATGGTCAAAGCAATTACGGAATATCCGTAATTAACATTAGGGTCTCATTGTACATATATACATATATATAGTCCTAATTAGTATTTAATTACTTACAATATACATATATATATATATATATATATATATATATATATATATATATAGCAACCAATAATTATATGTATGTCAAATTGAATAATATACATATACTAAATATATATATAAATATACCAAATTGAATAATATATGCGTACGTGTACGAGTATGTGTACGAAACACTGGGGTTCACCGATACGGGTCGCACAACGCACATCACATAAAGTATCATGAAATGACATGCTATCCTAATACCATTCACACACGTTTTCATAGAATCATGAGAGGGCAGTTCGAACCTGCGCTAGCGTGCACATGCACGAGATCGACGATGATGACGATGATGGCGACGATGACGACGATGACGACGATGATGACGAAGGTGACGATTAGGTAATGATAATGGTGATGATGTGGATGATGATAATGATAATAATGATGATAGGGTGATGATGATGATGATGATGATTAGAGATAATGATGATGATGATGGTGATAATGGCGTGATGATGATGATGGTGATGATTGTGTTGCTGCTCCGGCCAGGATTCCGACGGCCCGAGGAGGAGGACAGGGAAGGGAAAGGAGGACAGGGATGTGGAAGAGGAGGCTCGGGTGTAGCAAGGCTGGTGGTGTGGTGGTAATGGTGGTATAGAGTGGTGGTAATGGTGGTGGTGGTCGAGTCTCAGGCGAGGAAAAAGTCGGGTGTTCAGGCGACGGAGAAGGCTGCTGCGCTGCTAATGGATGATAGGGAGCGAGGAGGTCCGACGAGGGGGTATTATTGCAGAGGGAGGTGCGACGGAGGAGATCGGAGAAGAAGATAAAGTGGAGGTCGAGGAGGAGATCAGGGAAGAGGCGTTTAATGGTTATGGGGACGATGGTGGTGGTGGTGATGGGTGGCTCAGGGAGTAAGGTGGTGGACGTTCAGGCGGAGAGGGTCCGGCGGCTCAGAGCTGCTGCTCAGGCGAGGAGGAAAGGAAGTCAGAGAAGAGAGGGAGAGGTCGGGGTGAACCACGGTGGGGCGGTGAGCAGAGATGGTGGCCATGGGGAGGTCGTTAATGGCAGTGGCGTTGATTGGAGGCGGTCGCGTTTCTGCTCCGGCGGGATCGGTGGGGTCGTGGCGGTTCAGCGGGCGAGTGCAGGCGGTCGAGTTTTGCGGGTGCAGGCTGCTGGCGGTGAACGGAGAGGGAGCAGCCATGCTTGGGAAGTCCTCAGGCGAGGCTCGGGGTGAACCGCGGTGGGGCGGTTGGCTTCGGCGGTTGGCCGGGGAAGGGGTATGCACTGGAAGAGGGAAGGGGATGGTGATGATATTGGGTTTGTGAATGAATGAAAAAGAAGAGGAAAAGTTATATTTATATGTATGTAGAATAGGGTTGGGGGTTGACCTAGGCATTTTGGTTGGTCAACATCCTACTTGGGATGGGCTTGGCCTTACATGGAGATATTTGGAGGGCTAGGATTTGCATTTTTTTGAAAATGTAAGGCTAGGAATATATGGGGGGTGATGGTGATTGCTACACACTACAAAAATCATGGAAAAATTTACATGACCAAATAATAAAGGGAAAATAGGTTCTTCATGTGTTGTGTCCAATGGTGTGGATACCTTAATGTATTTTTGCATAAAAGCGCCCAACAATTAAAAAATTGCACAAAGATAAAAATTAGATAAAATTAATTAAAATTAATGCACAAGGTATTCTTGAATTAATTAGAAGTACATGGGACTAAAATTAGGTATGACACAAGTATTATGGACATAGAAGACTCTGGATAGAATATTGTCATAATTTGGGTTGCACAAAATGGGTCAAGATTGTGTCTCCAATCTCGATTGGAACGCACAAGGATACAAAGTTAGAATTATTGAGAATTAAGAAATAACGTCTACGACAAATATTGTGCAACTAAAATGTAGCACAAGAGAGCATAATTATAAGTTACACAAAGGTCAGAATAGATGACTAGCATGTCTAGGATAAGGATATAAAATTTATAGGAAGGCAATGGCTAGTGAGGTGCTCCAATTATCGAAGCAATGGTAAGGTACACTAAGTGATATAAATATTACAAAATTAAATAAAATATCGTATTCTATTTCTAATTAGATTTAACTAGCCCTAGTTTCACTATCTAAGCCAAGTAGGTCTAATTTTGGGTGAGGGGGTTTACAGATTGAACTTGTCCCAAAGTTTTGATCGAGCAATAGATGGAATGTACATCTCCTGAAAGAGTCTAGCAAACTCCTCCCAAGTGACTTGATCTGGTCCGAGCCGTCTCTCCTCAGATAGCCACCAGTGATGCGTATTTTTCGTCAACTACATCCTGACGGCAGTCCTCCAACGCTCCCTTGGAAGCTCAACTGCTTCCAATTGGTGTTGAGTGTTTGTGAGCCACTCATGAACTTCAGTGGGCTCCTCCTTGCCTGAAAAGGTACGGGGCTTCAGCTAGCGGAAATTAGTGATAGATCCCGTCGATGGCCATCTAGCTGGTGGGTTCGCCTGCTCTAATGTGATCACTATACTGTTTCTCAGGTTCTCTGCCTCGTGACGATGTGCCTCTTGATGAACCAGTTGTTGGGATTGTATTATTGCGTAGAATATTTGAAACATCTGTTGTCAGTCCATAGGCTGTCCTGGTAGAAAAAATAGGCATCGGTGGAGTAAACTGTGGTGGTGATGGAATATCGTATCGCCGGAACCTTGAGACGTGTTGATCTGCTTGATTATTTTGGTGAGTGGAGGAATCCCTATCCAATGGTATCACTCTCTCGTCGTAGGTGACCACAGCACCTTGTGGTGTACCTGAGGGAGTTTCGTTACTGACTCGTGGATCCATTACTCTGCATACAAAGTAAATTATGAGAGGCACACAGAAGAATCAAGGCATGATGCAAGTCAAAAATTATTTTGAAGACGATATAGAGGTCAAGAACGTGTCAATATGTGGATGAGATGCTATAACTTATCCTATCCTAATCGCAGGCTTGATCGGTTCCTTAGTTAAAATTAAAGTAATATAGTCGTAGACCTACATGGGCCGCCACAAAAATCATGTCATGCCCCAGTCCCAAAATACCGATGGACTAGCCATGTGGCAATGGCCAACAGCACAACTCCAATAGGCAAACCCAATTTAATGGACCCGTTAGAGTGTACTTTAGTTGTAAAATAAATACAATGGTCTACGATACATATCACAGTCTAATTTTAATCTCATCCACAGAAAGTAAACACAATTTAATATGATAGACTAATCAAGATAATAGATAAAAAGAAATATGGTCTATCAACAAGTCTAAATAAATAGTGACTCGGGGAACAACTCGATAAAATAAGTTAATACATAGTTTCATGAGTCAAGATATGAAATAACTGGAAGCAGAAATAACTGAGTATATAACAGAATACTTAGAAGAAATCTTCTAGCACAACCTCGTCCTCTGGTGCCAATACTGGTCCAGCGTTAGCTCCTGTCCCGTATATCTTGGAGTATTCCTCCTCTGTAGTAATTGGGGACATAATTCGGATCTAGGTCCTCAGGGGACATAGCAAGGTACAAGAATAAATCAAGCCAAATAAAATGTAGTAAGTAAAAACAGATCCTCAGGGCAAGCTATATAACCAGCTATGTAAAATGCATATGAGAGCAATAATTATACTCAGGCTGAAACTACTATAGGCTCTGTGTCGGGGAAATCCATAGCAGCATGTAATATCTCGAAGGGCCAGTAAATATACCAAAGACAGAGTCTAGGGCACTACCAGTAATGTATTATATATATATATATATATATATATATATATAAACATAATTAGCCTGTAGTATGGTGAGACTCTCCCCACCCAGTGTAACCTCACGTCTCATGTCCATAACACGCAAGATCATGACCTCTAGCTAGTACAACGAGTCATAATGATATCTCTATATATGCAAGTCTTATGTCATGAATTCTGTAAGCCTATACAGAATTACCATGAATAACTCAGGAAAGATTATGTCTCATGAATACTATCAAGTGTCCTATGGTATGACGTACTTGGTAAAGCAAGCACGAAAAATATAGGATCGTGTTATCAACTCTCTAAGTGACGTTACACGACTCCGCATACGATGTCGACACCCGAATCTTGTTCGAACATTAAGCAACGTCTTACGGTCCTAGGTTTAGCAGGTACATCACAGAAATAACTATAGCAAATAATATTAAAGTAATTACTGCAAGTTTGGCAAGGTACACTTGCCTGGGTTCTGAACTCCTTTTGTTGCTCCTGTAACAGTAAAATCTTCAAGTACGCCTTCGGATGCTGAAATAAACATTACCACCATTCTCAGAATACATAAAATAGCTAGAATTGACTATCCATAAGTCCAATTTGGACATAGAGGCAGAATTGATAGTTTCTGGTCAAAGCGGGGTCCACATATGGCCCACTTCGCACCAAAAAATATGTCAGAGACAAAGTTCTCCAAATTTGTCAAACTTAATGTCTATAATTCCATAACGATAATATGAACCCAACAGAATATTCAAAACTGGATTCCGATAAGCCGATCACAAAATCGTCCTTCAAGTGGAACCATGAGGCCCACGAAATGAGGTTTCGTCAACATTCTCAGAATCAAACCAAACTTGGGACGCAGAACCAATGTAACACTACAAATCCGATGGTGTAAGTTTTATTGCGAAACGACAAGCATACACAAAATTATGACTAGTGTTAGAACGGGTCTATACGGAATTTTTTGACGGATACGCGTCGATTCCGGTGTGCTCGTATATCCAAATCAACTTCTGCAAAATCCTACACGTCCGTGTTAACGATACGCGCCTTTCGATATAATTTTTACATGACGAAGTTGCCTCATTTAGTGGGATGCACCCCGATTTAAAAAATTTTGGGTTTAGAAAATTAAATTTTTAGTCAACTTCAACCACTAATAAAACACAACATACAAAAAATTAAAATTAACTAATTAAAGGGGTTTAATCTCGGTTATGTTATCTAATTTACTGTTCAAGTGGAATTTAAAAATGTTAACTAGGTTGGAAGAAAAACGGCCATGAACATGGGGGTTTTGGGATAGTTTTCTAAACTCCAATTTGGGTTATTTTTTCTTGTTTTGCATCGTAATTTGCGACCGACACAGGATACGATACCCTGAACTAATTATACAAGGTTTGAGAGGGTCATATGGTCTTCGCATATAATTTGACAGATCAACATTTGGATAACTATGCACAAAGATACGAGAGTGGGAAGTAGCATACCTTACTGTTGCAGTGCTCGGGATGTTGGACGGCCCGTCTTTGCGACGATGGCGCGCGGAGGTCCGACGACATCGTCAGCGGTGGATCATCAGAAATAAGAGAGGGTGTGATGGTGGTGGGGTTTGACTCACTGGGGGCTTTTAAAGGGGCTAGGTGCGGCGGTTACGTGGAGGAGAAAGGGGGTCGGCTGGTCGATTTTGGGAAAGGGGAAGGGATAGAGGTCGAGCTACTGTTACTGAATATTAAGGGTTTGAGGCTAGGGTCAGGTCGCAGGTTAGTGGGTTGTGGGTCGGGTAGGATCCAGTTCATTTGGTTTAGTATGGGTTGGGTTGGTCTAGGATGGTTCGGTTTGGTTCAGTTCGGTTTGGTTCGGGTTGGTTTAAGTTGGTTTAATAAAAAATAATGCATTTAGCTATTTTAAAAATAGTTTTTGAGTACAAAAAATTCCAAAAAAATTACACAATATCCTATTATTAACTTTACACTCAAAAATATAATTTTTGTAATATTTTAATAAATAATTTAATTCACAAAAATATAAATCCCTAAAGAACATTTATTATAATTAATTAAAAATTACAGAAAATCTCCAAAAATTCAAAATTTATAATTAAAATTTTAAGATTAATTTCTAAAAATCTGGGTGTTTACATCATCTGTTTATGGTAATGCATGTGACCATACAGTAAATATCGTGCGAGCAGAGTCTTGAAGCACATCTTTCCTTTTCTTTCTCCAACCAACTTGTGAGTGGCTATAAATCAATTTAGTTGACCCTTCTTCCAAGTCTTCACATCTAAAATCTTGCCTTCTTGATTGTTCCGATCAAACAATACCATAATAACTAAAAGATGTCAAAATAAAAAGGAATAGACTTGGATTACTTGTGCTTGTCAACCAACTTATGAAAGGTACCTAGTTGCATGCTAGTTCGATTATAATGTTCCTTTATCGTGTTTTAATTCTAGTTAGAATGCATATTTTTTCTAAAATTGTGCTATGTATAGAACACACCTTGCTATAAAATAAACTGATCAGGGAGACTATGCAAAACAGATTATGCCATGTTACTTATCTCGTGCTCATGTTGCCTTAAACTACATCAATTGATAACTTAGTATAGATGCTATTTGATCACGGACAACTTATGCACAAGGTCTTAGTTTCTGCGGACGGTCGCTAGGGCACTGGCATGGATCCGATCCGGACGGAAATCATGTTAGTCTATCAAGCGGGCGGGATGACATGCGACGCCTCAAGATCCTAGCGTTGAATACCATTCTTGCCCAAGACTATAACTCATCCATTTTGGCATCATGCCAGTGATCCCCTCATATATTTAAACTGTGCAAGCTAACTATGTCTTTATGGCAGGGAAGGTCATGGTAAGTATTGTGCAGGTGGTTCAAATGGGCAGGTAAAAGTCACCGAACGGCGGTATGTTTATTTCAGTAAACTTCCATATCAAATGCTTGCTTGTAAAATAGACTAAGGCAAGATAGAAAGACCATATAATAACTTGCATGCTTTATATAAATAACATGTTGATTGGTATAGTTAGGTTAGCTCGCCTTCACCAGTGCATTTTGATGTACTGACCCTTGTTGCAACAGGTTTTCTGTACCAAGGAGATCCTGCAAGAGGCTGGAGGGATTTCCCAATCCAGTCCACCTACAGGCACGCCCTGATCGTTCCTTCCAAGAAGCATTTTGAAGATCCAGGAGCTCGTGCACATAACTTATGCAGCTCTGTGGAAAGGCGATAGCTTCGCCCGAATGTGTCTATAGTTTTCAAGTTTTAGTAAAAGGATGTAATGTACGGGACGGTTATCTTATTTTGAGTCCACTTTTGTAAGCCCATGCAGCAATTATCCGACTCGTTCAAGAGTTTGTAAAAGATATCCATTATCAATAAAGAGAACTTTTCCTTGTTTCAAGATTATGTTTTTAATTATCTACGTACTCTAAATATGTGCTCGTTATATATAATATATTGGCCTTGTGCGTTGCGCAACCTAGGCACGCACAGCGTCACGCCCGGGGGACGACTATCGATTCTACAGAATTGGGGTATGACAGAGGCAGCAAGGCCAACCAAGATGTCAACCTCAATATTCTGCAGCCAAAGGATGTGCTCAATGAAGAATCCCTCGAAGGTTGAGATGATGCCAAGCACAGCTTGGTGGTAAGAAATTAGGTCTTCATGTCGGACTTCGTACTCACCCTGGACCTGACTGACAATTAATCTAGAGTCGTCGTAGGCCTTTAGATACTCCACTTCTACTTATTTGGCGAGTTGGAGCCCAATGACCAAGGCGTTGTACTCTGTCACATTATTGGAGCACGGGTTTGTGAGAGAGTAGGCACGATTAATGACTAGGCCATATGGAGAGATTAGCACTATCCCGACCCCCGCAATAATATTGCCTTTGGGCCCTGTTCTTGAAGCACTGTCGAAGAACATTCGCCAAACAGCCTCATATGAAGTCACATTTGAGTTTGCCACTTCGTTTGGAATCTCGTTGTAGAGTTTTGAGGTTTCTAGCATCGAATGTGCTACCAGGAAGTTGGACAATGCTTGACCCTTGACAGCTTTCTGTGGGATAAACACCATGTCGTATGGAGACAGTAGTATCGCCTATGTAGCAAGACAAGAACTGAGCTCCCCCAGTTTAGTCATGAGAACTCTAAGAGGATTGACTCACGATATCACATGAATGGTCTGTCCAGTCATATAATGCCGAGTCTTCTGGACAGCAAATACTAGAGCAAGGCATTCCTTCTCGAAGGGGTGTACCTATGCTCCACGCCGACCATCATTCTACTGAGATAATAGATGGCCTGCTTGTGGCCTGCATCACTATTCTGGGCTAATAGAGCACCAAGGGAGTGATCCATCGCATGCACATAAAGCAGAAAAGGCTTTCCCTAGACCAAAACTACCAGCACTTGAGGGTTTGATAGGTATCCTTTGATGTTGTCGAACGCACATTGGCATTCTTTATACCAGACAAAGGAGACACCTTTCTTCATGAGCTGGGTGAACGGCCAAAAAAACCCAGAAAGGTTTGATATGAACCTCCTAATGTATGCCAACCTCCCTTAAAGGCCATAGAGTTCCCGAAGGTTCCTTGGCGGGTTCATCTCAAGGATTGCTTTAGTTTTATTGGGGTCTATGTGAATACCCTGATAAGTAATGATAAAGTCCAGGAATTTACCACTGGAGACTCCCAGGAAGGATTTGGTAGGATTCATCTTGAGCTGGTGCGTACGTATAAGGTCGAACACAGTCATCAAGTCCCTGAGATGATCACCTTTGGAGCAACTTTTGACGGCGATGTCATCGATGTAACACTCGTCCGTCTTGCATAGATGTTCACGAAAGATGGTGCTCATAGCTCACCGTTATATAGCACCTTTATTCTTCAGACCGAAGGGCATGACTGTGTAGCAGTATACTCCTATCGGCGTTCAAAATAATGCATGCTTCTGATCGTCAGGGGAAATCTTGATCTGATTATAGCTTCAGAATCCGCCCATGAAGGACATGTGCTAGAAGCCGCAAGTTTGGCAACCTACGTATGGCCTCGTATGGACTTGAGGCAAGTAATGGATGTACGACATACTCTGCGTGCAGATCGTTAATTGGACCAAGAAATCTGAACCTCTGAAAAATATTTGAATAATATGAGAATTCTGAACGGTCTGAGTATAATGCATTGAACAACCTGAGTCACAAAATAATATGAGTATCACAAATTTGTATATGTCGTTCACCTGAGTCAGAAAAATGCTAGTAATACTTGTGTTTACTTATGTAATTCTTAGTTTCCTTAAACATATTCGTACTTAGTTAACTTGGTTGTATCATTTGGACATGAAAGAAAGAATGGTAAGTTGGTAAGTTTTGTCATATTTCTCTTATATCGCACGGCGCACTTCCACACGAGTTAGGCTTTACATCAATGCCATAAAACTGGTCCTAAGGCAAGATTAGAAAGATAACTTAATAGATGGTGCACGGAAATAATATATCGTGTTTGGATTTGTCGAGCAGGAGAGAATCCTCCCCACCAGTGCATTCATGTACTGATAACCCACCAGATTGCTTGTATGGTACGGGAGAACCTCGTTCAGTGTGGAGTATCTTCTCCTGTATGCTAAGGCGTGGAGTTCACTCTAGAGCCTTGGAGTGTTACATCCAGAGCTGAAGCACATATACAAGACATAATATTGGAACATCACCTATATATTATCCCAAGTTGTAAGGTGCTTGGCATGCCTTTATTGTTTAAAGAGAAAGAGAGAGCTTAAGCGACTTATAATCTTGTCCTAGCGTCGTTTATAATAATTCTTGATTATAAATGAAGAACTTATTATTGTTTTATACTTGTGTTCATTCAATGCTTCCGCTATGACTATTTTGTGAACTTGTTACCAAGTGCCTGTTTGTTTCTTATTTCTCTATATTCGGACTATCTGTGCTACTCTATGGCTTAGCTATTTCTTCGTATGTTCGAATTATGGCCTTGCATGGGTAAAACTTGTGCTCGTGCGGTATCACGTCCAGATGGGAGTGATCGTCCTGTGGGAGCATTGGCACGGTAATTTGTGCCTAGCGGGGATGCCCGATTCCGTGGGAGATCGGGGCATGACATATTGGTATCATAGTATCCTTGGACTTCTTATCGATTCTTTCAGTTTTGAAAGCTCGTTCATGGGTTATGTTACAGACGTTCTCTCTTAATGTTCCAATGGGATATTCCATACAATGAGTCTAAATATTTTTGAAAGTGTATATGAATGATATGATTGCTTGTACGAAATTATGATATGAATGCCTTTGTGCCGACCTGTGTCAGACTTTGTAGGAATAGTCTCGTGCTAGAATCTGCAAGTTATGTGTGAACCCGGATACCTATACATGAATACCAAGCAGGTTAGAATACGAGATAGAATAACGTTCGAACAGTTAGCTATGTACATAGTCTTTCGGCTAAGTTGTGTTGAGTATCTCATGATAAGACCCTTTGGTGCGAGCAAGTTTGCGAACAAGATTGGTATATCATTCAGGTAAGGATAAGTCAGACTTAGAATGGCTATCGATAGAAACTTTATCGGACTATCGCTAAGGAGAATCTTGGGAGTCGTGCCTAGGTTTTGATATATAGTTCAGACAATTATTCGTATCGATAAGTTACGACTCAAGTATAGTTTGTATAGAGGACTATTGATAGAGGTGTATAAAATATTAAGATTATTGAGGTGATGCATAGAGATTGCACATGAGTTCTAAGGAATGAGTTAGATAGATTGATGTGAACACGATTGACAATTTACTTAGGTTACTCAATTCTTGAGTGGTGTATATGATAACTCAGGAATGAATAAGCTATTTAATAATTTGTAGAGTATGGCTCAAACCCTGAGTGGTGTATTGATTATCTTAGAAATATTCGAGTGAATCGAGAAATTCAGAATAGCAAACGAGTCTAGCAGCTAGCAACGTAATTGTGTGAAGCCTTAGTATAAATATCGCATAACAAGTAAGCGAATTTAATAGAATCGTGCAAGATTTTATTCAAACGAGTTAGAATGTGTTGAACAAGTGATAAGGCTTATATCGAATAAGGATTCAAGGTAATGAAAATAAATACCTTGGTTGAGAAAACTTAGTAGATTATACGAGCAATTTTGAATTGAATCAAATAAATTAAAACTTGAGTTTGAGATGGAATAACCTAGGATGCGATCGGAGTACAGAGCGATGGAAGATAACGTGCATCAAAAATATGGATTGAGTAGGATATCGTTCGATAGAATTTTAGCTTGAGTATGAATCTTATAGTTTCAAATTTGGATGACTAATACATATCGATAAGTGGAAGATAGCATAGATTGATGCAAGTAAGAAAATTTTGGTTCAATGATTGAGGTAGGTGATAACAAAGTTAGTCTTGACTTAGACGAACGATCTAAAATCTAGTTTGAAAGGTAACACTCGATATCGGGCCTAAATAAGAACGATTATCCCGCGGGAGCGCTGGCGTGGTAATTTTGCGTCCTGCGGGGATGATCGAACTCGCGAGAATATGTTCAAAGATTATACAAACGAATTTGATGAAATTGAACGTAACAAAGTTGGATAGACTTTGGCTTGAGGATTTAAACTTAGTTATTTGAGGAATATTAAAAGTAAACTACGGATTGATCGAACGATAATATTAAAACTGGACGATTTGGCTAGACGAATTATGATTATGGCATGAACGGTTATTAGATGAACATGACTTGTGAGATTAGTATACAACTTGGATGAAACAAAGTATAATGATAAGATGTCTAATCGTTAGATGATAACCATAATGTTTAACATTCTTGTCTTGTACGAGTGCAACTCCATACTCGTATATGCGTCACACCCGGATTAGAACGGTTATCCTGCTGAGACATTGGCGTGGTAATTTTATGTCCAACGGGGATGATTGAACTTACGGAAGACTGGAAGGTGGTAAATAAAGGATGTAAACCCCCTCGGCTAAAAATAAGATTTAATCAATTACTTTACCCAGATGAAACCACAACCCAAATCCCAAATTAGGGTATCAGTCTACCTCAAACCTGTATGCCACGATACCTGTGTACCACTCATAATATAGCTCCTAATGTTTTAAATATACGATGAATTACCTATTTAAATTGTTAGTTAATTGTTAATTAAGGCCAAGTTCACCTCAAGCACTTATACAGCCCACCAATACTCTTCCCTTTGGACCAGCACATTTCATTGAGACAAGACAAACCCAAGACGAGATCAGCCCACAACTTCCTTACCTGTATATATATGAAGTTCCTTCCCTTGAAACCCTAGAGAAGCAAACCTACACCACCTCTCCAAACCCTAGCCGACCCCTCCCCTACTTCTGGCCAAGCCATTATCCAACCCGCTACCATCAGCCATACACCCGACCGACTGCTGCCGCCATTACCCAACACCATCACCACAGCCGCATAACACCCCCTCCACAGCCGCATAACACCCCCTCCACAGCCGCCTAAACACCCCTACCGACTGCCCTTAGTCCCTACACCCGCTGCCGCTGTCCCTTCGACCGACACAGCCGCACGCCGAGCGACGAGCCACCGCGGAGCCAACCCGACCCCCCGCGCGCTGCTGCCGCTGTCGCGCCTGCTGCTGTCGCCACCGCTGCTGCCTTGCTAGTTGCCGCCGGCCGGAGCCCCATATACGCCGGAGCATAGCCGCGGACGAGCTCGGCCTCTACCAGGTAATAAGCATCGATCATTGGTTAACCTCATTATGCCGTCGTGTCGTATCATTGCATGGGTACGAGTTAACGAATTAAAAACCCTAATTTTGGTTATGTGAAGTCTTAATCCTATTGCTTATATGACTAATAGATAGTAATTCATAAATTCAGTAATTGTCCTCATAACAGAAATTGTTATAACTGACTTATAAACCATCCATAAAAACCTGGACAAACCGCGTGTACTGGACATGGATAGATAAGTTCCAGAAATTGTACTAGACATAATATAATTTCTGTAAAACCATAAATTAGAACTAATGTCTTGAGGCACATGATCGATGACAGAACGCGTGTACACCTTAGCTACGTGCACATGTAACGCTGTCTTAGACCAGCCGTGAACTTGAGACAGACCCTCAAGAGCAACGTAATGTCAGTACATTGGGTCCTAGTGTCTGATGATTGATTGTTATATTATATTGTATGTCAGGATCATCGGATCAGACAGGAGACATCGCCGGAGCAGGCTTCTGGCATTCACAGCTTCCGAATACAGGCAAGATACCTTGCTATATTTACTGTCTAATTTAAATATGCGTATGTTGTATTATGTTCTCGTTGCTTGTAAAATCATACAACTGTGCTCGTCCGAGTTGTCTCGGGTGCGTTCGACGTGAACGTCGATGATTTAGTATACTTGGCCTAGTCACTAGTAGACTCATCCCCGTTAGGAGGATACGTCGATATCTTCCAGGACCTGACACTTTACACGTTCACTGAGACATATTCATATTGGGATATGGGCTTGCGCACTCGACTAGCTATCGTTGCGTACATCCTACATCACGGTTAGTACATAGTTCAGGGTATAATTTAGAGACTTGGCATATAGTTACATGGTATGCACGTCGAGTAGTCGACTTGCATATCTACATTGGGCGGGGAGGACAACTAGTAGGCGTATGGGGTACCCACATTGGAGCCGTAGTTCGGAGGAGCCTCGGGTCCAATGATTTTCCCTTATACTGATGCCACGTTCTTCGGAGCGATATGGACGATATACTGTACAGATGCCATACTCTTTGGAGCATGGACGCTATGCCTATACCCACCCATACGCATCAGAGTTGGCCTCATATTGCATTCACTTAGATGGCTAGCACACCCTTATTGTATTTATTTTATTCAGTATTCATATATAGCATGTTGTTTTCTTGTATCTTATTACGTCTCTCTGAGGACCTGGCTTCTTCCCAGATTTATACGAGGCTTACTACCCCACCGTATACGGCCCAGGACAGAAGACGAGATTTGCTACAGCTGAGGAGTTGGAGGTACAGCCGTCAGAGTTTCTGTGATCAGTTGGTAGGCCTTTAGCCTAGATTGGGCGCATCATTATCTACTCAGCTGGTGCTCTAGTCTTCCTTTTATATCTCATTTCAGTACTTTATTTCGTCATAGTAGTGGGTTTGTTCCAACCAGACATTACTGGTTGTACTATGATATCTTGAGACTGGTATTTATCAACCAGCAGTTTTATTTAGTGTTTCTTGCTCTTTATATTGTGGATGAGATTAGTTTACCTGTTATTGACTGATACTGGACATGTTAGTATTATAGGACAGCGTAGCACTCTTCGTGGATCCATTAAATTGGGATATCCTCAGAGACGTGTCAGCTAGCTATTGCCACGTGGCCTGGTTCCATATATTTTGGGACTGGGGCGTGACATGGTTTTAGTGGTGGCCCATGCAGGTCCCCTTTTCGCTTGGGGTATGGTAACATGCCCAGCGAGCCTGCAATAGGATAGGAATTATAGGTCTCATCCACTTTTGATTCGTCTTTGAACTCCCTTTGTACTGCTTCTAAATATCTGCATCCTGTTTGTTTGCTCTCGTACTCTTTTAATAAAGCTCTATTCCTTGCAGCAAGATGAATTTGCGCAGTGGACGAGGAGCACCCCGTGCCGCAGTACCAGACAACACCCCTCAAGGAGATGAGGTACCCCAAGGGCAACACCCGCTGCAGACCCCGCTGATACATTGGCACAAGACATCGCAGGGCGATCCTACACCCCAGCCGGAGGGACAGACTTCCCAGACGATCCCCACGCAGCATTGTGAGGGCCAGACTTCAGGAGCTACACCGATGCCGCAGACTGAGAGGCCGACATCTGAGGAGATGCCTACTGCACAACCAGAGATTCCACTACCACCGCCTCCACCTTATCCACACCAGATGCCGCAGCTAGATGGCCAGCCACAGATGCTTCAGTTCTTCCAGGCAATGATGCAAGCACAGTGGCAGCAGACCGAGACATTACGACAGAGCCTGATGGCAGTACTAGAGAGGATACCTGTTACGACACCAGTACCAGCACCTCCACCAGCCCCGACGGGTGGCACTGTTAGATGGTTCCGACATATGGGACCAGATACCTTCACAGGCAATGAGACTGCAGAACAGATCTCCGATTGGATCGCCAACACGGAGATGCTATTAGAGGCTTCACAACTGCATCCAGACCTTTGGATGACCGCAGTAAGGGCCCAACTAAAAGGCAACGCCCATCACTGGTGGAATTCTATTGAGCGCAGTGTAGGCAAGAACCAGACTTGGGAACAGTTCTTGGAATACTTCAATGCAAAGTATTTTCCAGCAACAGTCACAAATGCCCTGTACTCCCAGTTCCTATATCTAGAACAGGGAAATATGACTGTTGATGCCTATGACGCGGAGTTTAGCCGCCTTAGCAGATTTGGTGTCGTTCTGATACCCAATAATCTAGAGAAGGCTCAGAGATTCTACCATGGCCTCAACTTCGAGCTACAGAGATACACCACCACACAGGCGAGGATTTTATATGAGGAGGTTCTCGCAGAGGCGAGGATCTAGGAGGCCATTGTCAGAAGATCTAGACGTTCCAGCACGACCACACCAGCTAGAGTCCAGCCCAGAGCAGGAGGACCCATCCGTCGTCTCGGAACACAGACTCAACAGAGAGCAGCACCATATCCACACCAGGAACTTCCGACTTGCCACTTCTGTGGTAAGAGAGGATACTTCGAGAAGGACTGTCGAAAGAGACTTGGGACATGCATGATTTGTGGAGCAAGCCAGCACCTTGCCAGAGATTGCCCGCAGCGCAGGGAAGCAGCCCCACAGGCCGGACAAAGGCCAACAGCACCAGCCCCGAGGATACTACCCCCACCAGGAGGACAGCGTCCACCAGCACCTGGAGGATTCCAGAGAGGACCACCCTTGCCCCCACAGCAGGCACAGTTTGATCAGGCCCGACAGCAGGCAGGAGGACAGAGGCAGGGACAGGCCTTTACATTAGCAGCTACTGAGGAGGAAACAGAAGGAGAAGCAATCACACGTACCATCTTAGTCGCATCCTTACCTGCGACAGCATTGTTTGATTCTGGTGCTACATTATCATTTATATCTAGTAGATTCATAGCAATGCATAGAGTAGCGACTTCTCCCTTACCTAAGAGTTGGAAGATTCTTATCGGAGGAGGTATCGTGCCGGTTACCAGCACTATTAGAACGTGCTCGGTAATCATATGTGGTAGAGAGATGAGAGCGCAATTCTTGGTATTGCCTATGCCGTACTTTGATGTTGTGTTAGGCATGGACTGGTTAAGCCAGTATAACGCAGTACTGAACTGCCGGAAGGGTAGCGTCACTTTTAGACCACCAGATCAACCGGAGTTCGAATACATGCGAGGGGCCATCGAGCAAGGAGTAGGACAGACAGCAGGAACTTGCATGGCTATGGAGGTTGCACCCCCACCAATAGTTGCATAATTCGAGGATGTTTTCCCCGACGAATTGCCAGGCTTACCCCCAGATAGAGACGTGGAGTTCACCATTGAGCTAGTACCAGGAGCAGCACCGATATCTTCTAATGTGTACCGATTGGCGAATAAGGAGTTAGACGAACTGAAGCTACAATTGGAGGAGTTGCAGAGCAAGGGATTTATCCATCCTAGTGCATCACCATGGGGAGCACCCGTATTGTTTGTGCCTAAAAAGGATGGAACAGTACGTATGTGTATTGATTACAGAGCCCTTAATGCTTTGACTATCAAGAACAAGTACCTCCTGCCGCGGATTAACGACTTATTCGACCAGTTGACAGGAGCAGTAGTGTTCACCAAAATTGACTTGAGATCGGGTTATCATCAAGTGAAGGTGCGAAGAGAGGACATTCAAAAGACAGCATTCAGGACTCGTTATGGTCACTATGAGTTCTTAGTAATACCTTTTGGGCTGACAAATGCGCCAGCTGTATTTATGAACTTGATGAACAGAGTATTCCACCAATACTTAGACCGATTCGTGGTAGTTTTCATCGACGACATTTTGGTGTATTCGAAGAGCCATGAGGAGCACGAAGAGCACTTGAGACTAGTGTTAGAGACACTGGAGAGAGAGAGACTGTATGCCAAGCTTAGCAAGTGCGAGTTTCTCCTAGATCGTGTCACCTTCCTTGGGCACGTCATCTCAGGAGACGGTATCTCAGTAGATCCGGCGAAGATTTCATCTGTAGAGACATGGCCAACCCCTACCAATGTCTCAGAAGTGAGGAGTTTCCTAGGACTTGCCGGATATTATCGGAGGCTCGTAAAGAACTTCGCGAAGATTGCAGAGCCAATGACCCGCTTGACCCGTAAGGAGCAGGAGTTCACTTGGACAGAGGAGTGTCAGAAGGCATTCGATGAGCTGAAGAAGCGCTTGACTACAGCACCCATCTTGACGATACCTTCTGGACCCGGAGGATTCGTAATCTACAACGATGCGTCCGGGAAAGGATTAGGATGCATCTTGATGCAGCATAGAAAGGTTGTAGCTTATGCTTCTAGACAATTGAGGACACATGAGAAGAACTATCCCACCCACGACTTAGAGCTTGCAGCAGTGATCTTTGCTTTAAAGCTTTGGAGGCATTACCTATATGGAGAAAGAGTGGAGATATTTACTGATCATAAGAGCCTGAAATATGTCTACACTCAGAAGGACCTTAATCAGAGGCAGAGACGTTGGCTCGAGGTGATGACAGACTTCGAAATTGAGCTACAGTACCACCCGAGAAAGGCCAATATAGTAGCAGACGCATTGAGCAGAAGACCTATGGCATTCTTCTTGACTACCCAACAACATCTGTTGAGAGATCTAGAACAAATGGGTATAGAGATTGTCATACCCGGAGTAGACGGACAGTTGTCGAGTTTCCAATTGCAATCGACACTGGTAGAGAGAATTAAGGCTGCTTTGCCGACGGATGCCAGATTTCAGAGGCTCAGACAGAGAACAGAGGCTGGATTACAGACAGGATTGAGGATACATGAAGACGGAACACTGAGATGCGAAGATCGTCTCTATGTTCCAAATAGAGAACTTCGGCTGGAATTGATGACAGAGGCACATAGTTCCACCTATTCTATTCACCCAGGAGGCACGAAGATGTATAGAGACCTAAGACAGTACTACTGGTGGCACGAAATAAAGAGAGAGATAGCACGCTTCGTGGCCAAGTGCCTGGTGTGCCAGCAAGGCGAGCCTGAGCACCAGAGATCTGCAGGGTTGCTTCAACCACTTCCTATACCGGAGTGGAAATGGGAGCATATCACTATGGATTTTGTTACGGGCTTTCCGAGGAGTCCTAGTGGGCACAATGCAGTATGGGTAATCATGGATAGACTCACCAAGTCCGCACACTTTCTACCCTTTAGAGTTGGACAATCGACAGAGGCTTTAGCAGATATGTATATGAGGGAGATCGTGCGCCTACATGGAGTGCCAATTAGCATCGTGTCTGACAGGGATACGAGATTTACGTCTTACTTTTGGCGGAGTATGCAAGAGAGCCTTGGTACTCGCCTAAAGTTTAGCACAGCGTAACACCCACAAACAGATGGCCAGTCAGAGCGCACCATTCAAACGCTAGAAGACATGTTAAGAGCGTGCATGCTGGACTTCGGAGGATCATGGGAGGACCACTTACATTTGGTCGAGTTTTCCTACAACAACAGCTATCAAGCTAGCATTCAAATGGCTCCCTATGAAGCATTGTATGGCAGAAAGTGTCGTTTTCCAGTATGCTGGAGTGATATAGGCGAACGACAGATTCTCGGACCAGAGTTGGTTGTTCGAACGGTAGAGAAGGTAAAGAAGATCCAAGGACAGCTTCGAGCAGCACAAGACCGACAGAAGCATTGGGCGAATGCGCATCGTCGACCCTTAGAGTTTTAGGTTGGAGATCACGTATTCTTAAAGATCTCACCTACACAAGGGACTATTAGATTCGGAGGCAGAGGGAAGCTGAGTCTGAGGTACATCGGACTGTTCGACATCTTAGAACGTGTCAGAGAGGTTGCTTACATATTAGCATTACCACAGACTTTGGAAGGAGTCTACGATGTCTTCCATGTATCTCAATTGAGGAGGTACATATCGGATCCTAGTCACGTGCTTGACCATTCCGAGATCACAGTCGGCCCGAGCCTATCGTATGAAGAGGAGCCTGTGGAGATCCTCGACAGCAGCGAGAAGGTATTGCGAGGGCAGACCATTCCCTTAGTTCGTGTCGCATGGAGGCATCATGCACCAGGCGAGTCGACTTGGAAACGCGAGGAGGACTTTAGAAGACGTTATCCCCATCTCTTCGAAAGACTAGGTACGTATTAGAATTTTTTTTCAGTCATTAGTTCTTACCTTACGTATGTTTTAAATTTCGAGGACGAAATGCTCTAAGGAGGGTAGATTGTAAACCCCCTCGGCTAAAAATAAGATTTAATCAATTACTTTACCCAGATGAAACCACAACCCAAATCCCAAATAAGGGTATCAGTCTATCTCAAACCTGTATGCCACGATACCTGTGTACCACTCATAATATAGCTCCTAATGTTTTAAATACGCGATGAATTACCTAGTTAAATTGTTAGTTAATTGTTAATTAAGGCCAAGTTCACCTCAAGCAGCACTTATACAGCCCACCAATACTCTTCCCTTTGGACCAGCCCATTTCATTGAGACTAGACAAACCCAAGACGAGATCAGCCCACAACTTCCCTACCTGTATATATATGAAGTTCCTTCCCTTGAAACCCTAGAGAAGCAAACCTACACCACCTCTCTAAACCCTAGCTGACCCCTCCCCTACTTTCGGCCAAGCCATTATCCAACCCGCCACCATCAGCCATACATCCAACCGACTGCTGCTGCCATTACCCAACACCGTCACCACAGCCACATAACACCCCCTCCACAGCCGCATAACACCCCCTCCACAGCCGCCTAAACACCCCTACCGACTGCCCTTAGTCCCTACACCCGCTGCCGCTGTCCCTTCGACCGACACAGCCGCACACCGAGCGACGAGCCGCCGCGGAGCCAACCCGACCCCCCGTGCGCTGCTGCCGCCGTCGCGCCTGCTGCTGTCGCCACCGCTGCTGCCTTGCTAGTTGCCGCCGGCCGGAGCCCCATATACGCCGGAGCATAGCCGCGGACGAGCTCGGCCTCTACCAGGTAATAAGCATCAATCATTGGTTAACCTTATTATGCCGTCGTGTCGTATCATTGCATGGGTACGAGTTAACGAATTGAAAACCCTAATTTTGGTTATGTGAAGTCTTAATCCTATTGCTTAGATGACTAATAGATAGTAATTCATAAATTCAGTAATTGTCTGCATAACAGAAATTGTTATAACTGACTTATAAACCATCCATAAAAACCTGGACAAACCGCGTGTACTGGACATGGATAGATAAGTTCCAGAAATTGTACTAGACATAATATAATTTCCGTAAAACCATAAATTAGAACTAATGTCTTGAGGCACATGATCGATGACAGAACGCGTGTACACCTTAGCTACGTGCACATGTAACGCTATCTTAGACCAGCCGTGAACTTGAGACAGACCCTCAAGAGCAACGTAATGTCAGTACATTATGTCCTAGTGTCTGATGATTGATTGTTATATTATATTGTGTGTCAGGATCATCGGATCAGACAGAAGACATCGCCGGAGCAGGCTTCTGGCATTCACAGCTTCCGGATACAGGCAAGATACCTTGCTATATTTACTGTCTAATTTAAATATGCATATGTTGTATTGTGTTCTCGTTGCTTGTAAAATTATACAACTGTGCTCATCCGAGTTGTCTCGGGTGCGTTCGACGTGTACGTCGATGATTTAGTATACTTGGCCTAGTCACTAGTAGACTCGTCCCCGTTAGGAGGATACGTCGATATCTTCCAGGACCTGACACTTTACACGTTCACTGAGACATATTCATATTGGGATGTGGGCTTGCGCACTCGACTAGCTATCGTTGCGTACATCCTACATCACGGTTAGTACATAGTTCAGGGTATAATTTAGAGACTTGGTATATAGTTACATGGTATGCACGTCGAGTAGTCGACTTGCATATCTACATTGGGCGGGGAGGACAACTAGTAGGCGTATGGGGTACCCACATTGGAGCCGTAGTTCGGAGGAGCCTCGGGTCCAATGATTTTCCCTTATACTGATGCCACGTTCTTCGGAGCGATATGGATGATATACTGTACAGATGCCACACTCTTCGGAGCATGGACGCTATGCCTACACCCACCCATACGCCTCAGAGTTGGCCTCACATTGCATTCACTTAGATGGCTAGCACACCCTTATTGTATTTATTTTATTCAGTATTCATATATAGCATGTTATTTTCTTGTATCTTGTTACGTCCCTCTAAGGACCTGGCTTCTTCCCAGATTTAGACGAGGCTTACTACCCCACCGTATACGGCCCAGGACAGGAGACGAGATTTGCTACAGCTGAGGAGTTGGAGGTACAGCCGTCAGAGTTTTCGTGATCAGTTAGTAGGCCTTTAGCCTAGATTGGGCACATCATTATCTACTCAGCTGGTGCTCTAGTCTTCCTTTTATATCTCATTTCAGTACTTTATTTCGTCATAGTAGTGGGTTTGTTCCCACCAGACATTACTGGTTGTACTATAATATCTTGAGACTGGTATTTATCAACCAGCAGTTTTATTTAGTGTTTCTTGCTCTTTATATTGTGGATGAGATTAGTTTACCTGTTATTGACTGATACTGGACATGTTAGTATTATAGGACAGCGTAGCACTCTTCGTGGATCCATTAAATTGGGATATCCTCGGAGACGTGTCAGCTAGCTATTGCCACGTGGCCTGGTTCCATATATTTTGGGACTGGGGCGTGACAAAGGATCATCTTGACTTGTGGTTCGATATGATAAGATGAGTTTCAGGATATAAATGAATTAAAGTATTTTGAGAAGGAGTTAGTATAGAACGTAGAGTAAGTTATGCTTGATGGTTTCATGAATGGATACGTAAATCGTGTTGGACGACTTAGAGTTTATGATTTATATCGAAGATTTAGAATGAGATCGTGACTTGGTGGTCTAGATTTAGAAAAGAATGGATATGTAAATTCTATCAAATGTAATAGAGGAGATAGACTATACAAATCGATGGGTTTGACCTGCGACGTGGATATATCGTAGATTTGATTGAACAAACGTGTCATGTAGATTTGATTGAACGAACGTGTTTTAGGAACAATTTTGCTAAATGGACCCAGATCCTTTGGAAATAAATGTATTGATGTGGATAGAATGATCTATGCTCGATGTTTAGAAATCTGAGTAAAATGAGCTTGGGTAGAATGCCACGTACGAAAGAACAATAATTTGACCTTAGGAATTGGGGCAAGTATTACGCAATAAATTTACACGAAGAGAATCATAAACTTAAAATTTACCTATGACCTTGTGAGCCGACCTAGCGGTTAGGCAGATGATCCTATGCCGAGTAAAAGAACTTGTGTGACCGACTTTAGAGTATTGCTTGAGCAAGCCATAGAACTGGGGCAGCAAGACTTAGAGTTAGGATTGGGTCGATAAGTGTATACTATGTTTAACATGAACAGAATAGATAATAAGACTTGGATGCTAGTCGGTTGATCGGATAGATTATGTTTAATGGTAGTGCAATGCTTGGTTTGAGTGTGATTGGAAATGACTTATATTTTGATTGACCCCGTCGGAGGTATCATTGTGATTCGTAAGATAAAAACCCTTGAGATTTTTGCGAGTAGCTTGTCCAAATTTACTATCGCTAAGTTTGGTTGAATACATATATTTGAGGGACGTTTTAACATGTACACGATCCAAGACTCAGTGATATGTTGAACTCGAGTACAAAGACTTCACTATTGCTAAGTTGGTTGACATACATATGTTTGAGGGACGCCTTGAATATGTGCACGATCCAGACTCAAAAATATGCTTATCTCAAATGCTAGTGCAAGTGAATATGTTATATTCACATGGATGAGTATAACGAATTGGATAAATCTGTCTTAGCCCCAGATTATCATTTGAGATAGATTATAACATACCACGCGTTAAGCGATATATGTTCCGCACTAAGGCGCAGTAGAGACCGAGTCAGAGCTTGGATTATGTCACTACCACATTCTAAAATAGGGGTATTTTTATCATTTTTATATATTATAAGTATTGTGTATATTTTATTTTATAAATAATTGCATGATGTGTATATATATATATATATATATATATATATATATATATATATATATATATATATATATATATATATATTATATTGTGTTCATTAATGCATGGGTTAGTGGACTAGACTTAAAGACCTACTAGACAAATCCCTAATCTTTTATTTAGCATTTAGTTTAATCCCACACATGTATTACTAAACTCCCTGACCAAAATATAGGATTATGGATTAAATTAGTATTATTCGGGATTAATTATTGGGGTTATATTTCACTATTGTAATTTTTATTCAATTATTGTACCTTACCGTTGCTTCGATATTTGGAGCGCTACACTACCTTTTGCTTTCCAAAAAAATTTACACCCTTGTCCTAGACGTGCCAGTCTTCTAGTTTGACCTTTATATAACTCATAAATACCCTCTCTTGTGTTTTATTTTAGTCGTACAATATTAGTTACAAACGTTTATTTTTAAATCCAAATAAATCTAACTTTGTACCTTTGTCCGTTCCAATCGAAATTGGAGGCACAATCTTGACCCATTTTGTGCAACCCAATTTATGATAATATTCTATTCTGAGTCTTCTACTCCCATGATACTTGTGTCCTACCCAATTTTAACCCTATGCACTTCCAATTAATTAAAGAACACATTTTACACTAATTTTAATTAAATTGCTGTAATATCACGCCCCAGTCCCAAAATACGTAGGACTAGGAATACGTAACATGCCAGCTACGCATTCGACCAAACTTTGGTCCGATTCGAATACGTATAAGCTGTACTAGAAGGGTTACTATATATAAATATCTATGCCTCAATCCACAATGAACGGAATATACAAGAATGAGCTACATGTGCTAAAGTCGGCCGCCAGTAACCCATAAGCTCGAAAAGACTCGAGGAAGGAATATGAGTCTATAAAACTAGGCTATATCAGCAGATGAATAAACAATATGAATAATAACCAATACTCCAGAAGAAATGATATAAGTACCTGGCACCAATTCCTGCATGACAAAGCAACTCACATCAGCAACTCCAGGCAGGCTCTATAATGGTCTATGCTGCAAAACTGGCAAGGGACCAGGTACTCAGAGGGACGTAACAAGGTACAAGAAACAGCATGCCAAAATAAATACAGTATATGACATGTATCAATAGGGCAAACTATATAATCATCTAAGTGATATGCAAAATGAGAGCAACATTAGACTCAGGCTGAGACCACTACAAGCTCTGTATCGGGGAGCCGGTAGCAGTAATACTATATAGTTTTACTATGTAGTTTACCATGTAGTGGGCCTCGCACTGTAGTGGCTAAGGCACTACAATAAATATATATAATCAGCCTGTAGTCTGTGTGTCTCTTCCCACCCAATGTAATCATACGTCTCATGTCCACGATGTCTCATGTCCATGTCACGCAAGATCATGACCTCTAACTGATGCAACGAGTCATAATGATATCTAAGCATATGTAATATCTATGTTACAAATCCTGTAACCTATACAGAATCACCATGAATATCTCAGAAAGATTATGTCTCATGAATAGTGTCAGATGTCCTGAGGTATGACGTACTTGATAAGGCAAGCACGAGAATGTAAAGGGTCTCGATATCTATCTCTAGGTGACGTTACACAACTCCGCATACACCGTTGGTACCCGAATATTATTCGGAAGCTAAGTATTGTCACACGGTCCTAGGTTGAACAGAGATATTACAGTAATAAATCAAGAGATTAGTATAAACCAATGCTGCAAGTATGGCAAGGTACACTTGCCTGGTGCTTGGATTCCAATTGCTGTTCTGATATCAGTGGGATCTGTAGGTACTCCTCCGAATGCTGAAATAAACATTACCATCAGATTCAGAAGATATCAAATAGCTAGAATTGCCTGTCCATAAGTCCAATTTGGATACAGAGGCAAAAGTGACAGTTTCTGGTCAAAGCGGGGTTCATATGTGGCCCGCTTCGTACTGACAAATGTGTCAGGGACAATGTTCTCCAAATTCGTCAAACCTAGTGTCAACAAGTCCAAAATGACGATACAAACCCAACAGAATGTCCAAAATTGGATTCCGATGAGCCGATCACAAAATTGCCCGTCAAGTGGAGCCGTGGGGCCTACGATACGGGATTTTGTCAACGTTCTCAGAATCGAACCAAACTTGGGTCACAGGACCAACGTATTGCTACGAGTCCGATGGCGCAAGTTTCATTTCGATACGACGTGCGTACACGAAGTTACAACGAGTTCCAGAACAGGGCTGATACGGGGTGTTGTCGACGGATACGCGTTAATTTCGGTGTGCACTCACATCCAAATCAACTTTCACGAAATCTCACACATCTGTATTAACGGTGCGCACCTTTCGGTGAAGTCTGCACACGACCAAGTAATCCCGTTTAGCGGGGCGCACTCAATTCAGGGGAAAAATAGGGTATTAATTTTCCTGATTTTGGGTCGCAGTTTACGATCGCCACAGGACGCGACACACCGAGCAAATTGCATGGGTATCGAGAGGGTCACGCAAGCTACGCGTCACAGCAGACGGAACAGAAAATGGGGCAGCTAGGAGAGAAACAGTCACCTGAACAGGGCTCCGAAGAAGGCTGAAATATGCGCTTCGCGAGGCGGTTAGGGCTAGGGTTTCCTGCCGGAGTTGGAGGCGTTCGGAGGAAGGCGGATGCGGCTCTCGGCGGCTGCTCATCATGGCGGCGGAGTCCGGTGGAGGAGGCGCCGGGGTTCGGGTGCAGCGGGGTGGCCGGGGCTCTGGTCGTCGGGGCTCGGGGTCGATCCGCCGGGCACTGGTCGTCCAGGAGATGGGGAAGACGGTGGAGCAAAGTCGGCCGGGGCTGGCGGAGGCGGGTCTCGGGCGGAGGCGGAGACGGAGACGCGGTGGCTAGGGTTGCGGAAGAGAGAGGCGGTGGTGGTGGTGGCAGAGGAGAGATGGCGGGGACGACGGGCTTATATAGGACGAAGGGAAGTCGAGGACGACGGTTCTGGTGGAGGGGAGGCAAGCGGCTGGGGGAGGCAAAGTGGTGAGGCCGAGCGGCGCGGGGACGTAACCGCCGGCGGTTACGGGCGAAGGCGGCGGAGCCGAATCGGCAGGGTCGGGGGTTAGGGTTCAGACGGGTCGGGTTACGGGTTTCGGGTCGGGTTTAGATCCGACCCGACCCGCTAGGGTTCAGGGTTGGGTTCAGGGCTCCGGTTCAGCATGGTTCGGTTTGGTTTAGTTCACAAATAAACCGGGTTTATTTGGATTTAATAAAAATATTAATTTTTAGGTCTTTAAAAATATTTTCGGGGTCTAATAAATTCCAGGAAAATTACCCTATGTCTAATATTTTATTTAACACCCAAAAATATTATTTTCATAATATTTTAATATTCAATAAAAATATTTAAATTTATTTAATTCCAAAATACCTTAATTTTAATTAGTTAAAAATCACAAGAAATTCCAGAAAAATTATGAAAATTGATTTTAAAAATCCTGAAAAATCAGGGGGGTTTACAATCTACCCCCCTTAAGAGGATTGCGTCCTCGCAATCAAAGAAATAATCAGTCAGAAGAGATGACACGGTTGCAAGCATTGTTCGAAGCATAACACAATCAAAGAATCATGATCAAAGATAAATCGAAGGACGAGAGTTAAACAAAACACATAGGGAATGAATAAAATATTTCCCTACACAATGAAAATTAGGTAATTCAAGAGTGAAGAAAATCTGGTTAGAGCAAAGAAAACTACAACTTAGAAAAACTAGGTTATCAATTATTAACCAGTTCAAAATACTAGGTTTAAGGCTAAGGTCATAAACTAACAGGCACGTGCTAAAGCATTACTAGAAATAGACATCTATGAATCTTAAATCTTACTCGCATTCACTACTCCACGAGTCTGTGCGTCCTCCACTGTCATTGCAAAAGTCTGTCCACGCCCTTGCAGTGGTGCCCTATTTTGTTGCTAGGCCAGCTGAAAGAGTGCTACTCGTGCTCTGCATGGCTCTTGAAATATATCAAGATGTCATCATTAGACGCAACCACGAACTTGTCCAAGTACTGAGAAAAACATCATTCATCAAACTCATGAACACAGCTGGCGCATTGGTTAAACCAAACGACATAACTAAGAACTCGTAGTGTCCATACTTGGTCCTGAAGGCTGTTTTCGGTATAACCTCTCTACGCACTCTAATCTGGTGATAACCGAATCTAAGATCTATCTTGAGAATACACTCGCACCACTCAACTAATCGAATAGGTCATCAATGCATGGCAAGGGAGACTGGTTCTTGATGGTTACAGGGTTCAGTGCCCTATAGTCAATACACAGACGTACCGTCCCATCCTTCTTTGGCACAAATAGTAGGGGTGTAACAGCTGGGTCATAAGATCAAATTTTGATACTAAAAGTCACAAGATAACTAAAGATTTAACTACTATGGCCTGCTACCTAAGGTTCCATTTTCTTAAGGTCACAATGCAATTCCTTGTATCACCATCATGAGTCACATCTGATCCCTAGCATCTAGCTATGTATTTCCTAAAGTATTCCAGTGCATTAGAGTCAAACCCTCTTTCCTTTCTTCTAATACTTCCAAATTACTTGCTACCTATAAGCAAGGGTGAGGTTCTATTAGTTCTAGGCCTTTGATATTATATTCAATTTTCATGCTAAAATCTACACTAACTCTAGTATATAGAAATAACCTATCTACTATCCTACTAAGGGTATCCGTCTTCAAAAATTTATATCCAGCATAACTTCTTCTGCCTTGACGAGGATCTGCTTCTGGAGGAAATACCGTGCACGAACATTCATCTCTCCGAAATAGGAAGAGATGATAAACAATAATAAGGATGTCAAGGAGATTTGAAAGAGTATAATTACGAAGTCCAATGGCGATAATCAAGTACTAAAGAATTTTTAAGTCAGTTGTGGATTGAGATGCTAATACTTCTAACTTTGATTACAAGCTCGCTCGGTACCGAAAAGTAACCAAAATGATTTAATCAGGACCTGCATGGGCCACCACAAAAATATGTCACGCCCCAGTCCCAAAATACATAGGACTAGGAATACGTAACATGCCAGCTACGCATTCGACCAGACTTTGGTCCGATTCGAATACGTATAAGCTGTACTAGAAGGGTTACTATCTATAAATATCTATGCCTCAATCCACAAGGAACAGAATATACAAGAATGAGCTACATGTGCTAAAGTCGGCCGCCAGTAACCCATAAGCTCGAATAGACTCGAGGAAGGAATATGAGTCTATAAAACTAGGCTATATCAGCAGATGAATAAACAATATGAATAATAAGCAATACTCCGGAAGAAATAATATAAGTACCTGGCACCAATTCCTGCATGACAAAGCAACTCACATCAGCAACT
Source organism: Iris macrosiphon (assembly GCA_036927795.1). NCBI lineage: Eukaryota > Viridiplantae > Streptophyta > Magnoliopsida > Asparagales > Iridaceae > Iris > Iris macrosiphon. Next base: position 190,849,162 of record JAYESA010000004.1, read on the forward strand.
CCAGGCAGGCTCCACAATGGTCTATGCTGCAAAACTGGCAAGGGACCAGGTCCTCAGAGGGACGTAACAAGGTACAAGAAACAGCATGCCAAAATAAATGCAGTATAAGAAATATATCAATAGGGCAAACTATGTAACCATCTAAGTAATATGCAAAATGAGAGCAACATTAGACTCAGGCTGAGACCACTACAAGCTCTGTGTCGGGGAGCCGGTAGCAGTAATACTATATAGTTTTACTATATAGTTTACTATGTAGTGGACCTCGCACTTTAGTGGCTAAGGCACTATAATAAATATATATAATCAGCCTGCTGTGTGTCTCTCCCCACCCAATGTAATCACACGTCTCATTACCACGACGTCTCATGTCCATGTCACCCAAGATCATGACCTCTAACCGATGCAACGAGTCATAATAATATCTAAGCATATGTAATATCTATGTCACGAATCCTATAACCTATACAAAATTACCATGAATATCTCAGGAAGATTTTGTCTCATGAATAGTGTCAGGTGTCCTGAGGTATGACGTACTTGATAAGGCAAGCACGAGAATGTAAAGGGTCTCGATATCCATCTCTAGGTGACATTACACAACTTTGCGTACAGCGTTGGCACCCGAATATTATTCGAAAGCTAAGTATTGTCACACAGTACTAGGTTGAACAGAGATATTACAGTAATAAATTAAGAGATTAGTATAAACCAATGCTGCAAGTATGGCAAGGTACACTTGCATGGTGCTTGGATTCCAACTGTTGTTCTGGTATCAGCGGGATCTGCAGGTACTCCTCCGAATGCTGAAATAAATGTTACCATCAAGTTTAGAAGATATCAAATAGCTAAAATTGCCTGTCCATAAGTCCAATTTGGACACAGTGGCAAAAGTGACAATTTTTGGTCAAAGTGGGGTCCACATGTGGCCCGCTTCGCACCGACAAACATGTCAGAGACAATATTCTCTAAATTTGTCAAACTTAGTGTCAACAATTCTAGAACGACGATACGAACCCAATGGAATGTCTAGAACTGGATTCCGATGAGCCGATCACAAAATCGCCCGTCAAGTGGAGCCGTAGGGCCCACGATATGGGATTTTGTCAACGTTCTCAGAATCGAACCAAACATGGGTCACAGGACCAACGTATTGCTACGAGTCCGATGGCGCAAGTTTTGTTTCGATACGACGTGCGTACACGAAGTTACAATGAGTTCCAGAACAGGGCCGATACGGGGAGTTGTCGACGGATACGCGTTGATTCCGGAGTGCACGCACATCCAAATCAACTTTCGTAAAATCCCACACATCCGTATTAACGGCGCACACCTTTCGGTGAAGTCCGCACACGACCAAGTCGTCCTGTTTAGCGGGGCACACTCAGTTCCGAGGAAAAACAGGATATTAATTTTTCTGATTTTGGGTCGCAGTTTGCGATCGCCACAGGATGCGACACACCGAGCGAATTGTACGGGTATCGAGAGGGTCACGCAGGCTACACGTCATAGCAGACGAAACAGAAAATAGGGCAGCAAGGAGAGAGTGTAAGCCCCTGATTTTTCAAAAAATATTAAATTAGGATTTTTCACAATTTTCTGGAATTTTCTGGCAATTTTTTCGTAATTAAAAACAGGGTTTTAATTATTAAATGATTTTTAATTAATAATAAACAATATTAAAATATTATGAAAATAATATTTTTGTGTGTAAAATGGAAAACTGGACTTAGGGTAATTTTTTTGAAATTTATTGGTTCCCGGACCTAATTTAAAATACCTAAAAAAACTATTTATTTATTTATTTATTTATTATTATTATTATTATTATTATTATTATTTTCTATTTTTTGGCCCATTTCTCAGCCCAGCCGGCCCATTGGGCCCAAACCAACCGGCCCAGCCCGCACAGCCTAGCGGGTCGGGTCGGGTCGGTCAAACCCGAACCGTGCCTCCGCCCGACCCGCTGACCCGGTCACCCCAGCCCCTCCCCACGACCTCGTCCACCGCCCGGCGCCCGCGTTTTCCGCCGCCTCCGGCGGCCAGCCCCCCCACGACCCCCTCTTCTGCTCCGCCCGGCCTCGACGACACGTCCTCCGCCATCTTCGGCCGCCCAGACCCCCTCTCCGCCCTATATAAGCCCCAGACAGCTCCCCTCCGGCCACCACGATTTCTCCCTCCGGCCACCACGATTTCCCCCTTCGGCCATTCCCCCTCCAGCCAAAACCCTAGCTCCGCCTGGCCTCCTCCGGCGCCTCCCCCTAGCTCCGCCACCCTCTTCTCCGGCGCCACCCTCCGCGAGGCCCTGCGCCACCGCCCTCGACGACGAGCAGCAGCCGCCTCCTCCTTCCCCTTCTTCCTCCCAACGCCCCCCCGAGCCGCCCCAGCCCCTCCCCGGTGCTCCTCTGCCGGCCCTGCCGCATCCTCGCCGGAATCCCCCTGAACCCTAACCCTAATTTTTCCCCCAATTGTGTCGACACGTGTCGGACACGACACGAACACGAGAATTTTTGGGTTTCTGAGCCCTGTTCAGGTACTCATATCTTGCTCCTCGCTGCCCCATTTTCAATTCCGTAAATTGTGTTATGAAGCCTGTATGACCCTCTCAGTGCCCGGACAAACCGCTCGGGCATCGCGTCCTGTGGTGATCGCACACCGCGATCCAAAAACAGGAAAAATATCGACCCGTTTTACCCCAGAACTGGGTACGTCCCGCCAAACGGGACGACTTGGTCGCGCACGGTCTTCACATATACGTACGCAGCATTGATACGGACGTGTGGGATTTCGCGAAAGTCGATTCGGGTGTGCGTGCACACCGGGATCAACGCGTATCCGCGAACACCGTCCCGTATCCGCCTTTTTTGAATCAAGCCCTAACTTTCTGTACACACGTTGGATCGAAACAAAACTTGTGCCATCGGACTCGTAGCGATACGCTGGTCCTGTGACCCAAGTTTGGTTCGATTCTGAGAACGTTGACGAAATCGCGTGTCGTGGGCCCCACAGGTCCCGCTCGACGGGCAATTTTGTGATCGGCTCATCGGAATCCAATTTTGGAAGTTCCGTTGGGTTCGTATCATCGTTCCTGACCTGTTGACACTAAGTTTGGTGAATTTGGAGACCTTTGACCCTGACACGTTTTTTGGTGCAAAGCGGACCACATGCGGACCCTGTTTTGACCCAAAACTGTCATTTTTGCCCTTGTCTCCAAATTGGACCCAAGGACAGGCGTTTCTAGGTATTTGATATATTCTGAGCATGATGGTAATGTTTATTTCAGCATCTGGACACATTTCTGGAAATTTTCTCGAGACACAAAACTGTAATTGGATCCAAACCTCAGGCAAGTACCTGCACTTCAAGTTTAATCTTTATATTGTGATAATTAATTCCCTGTTTTACTAGTACCATTGATGATTACACGTAGTGTTAGATTTTGGGATTTTATGTCTTGCTTTTCGTGTCGGGTGGGAGAATACTAGGAGGTATGTAGTTTACCCTTTCCCCCTGTCGTGACTGCTAGCTGTTGGTACGCGATTGTACCCTCAGCCTTATACTTATTATTTCTGACTGCTAGCTGCCTATGGCGTGCCTTATTAGCCTTATGAACCCCTACATGCCAACTATGTATTCTAAATATACAAGTTCACGCACATAGTTTTTTGTCGTGTTACAGTTCTTGTTGTCTTGTTACAGTTACATTTCCTGTCTCATTTTATTCCTGTTTTACTCATATTCCTGGTTTATAGCAATTAATCATGTTTTACTTATAGTCCTGATTTATAGCATTAATTCTCAGTTAATTTTACTACTTATTTATGCATATTCTCAACATGATGCTTAGTCAGTTTTTTTCTACCTGTCACAAATATTTAGTTTAACTCTTGTTGTGCATTGTGTACTTTGCTCCTTTCCTGACTGGATCTATTGATTTAGGCGATGATGAGAACCTTGCCCCCACCTATTATGGCCCCTATGAGGCAGCAGGTGATACAGTTGCGGAGCCGGTTCCCACACAGGAGACTACTCTTGCGGAGTAGTTAGCAGTAGTTATTTATTTCCTTTCATCCTAGTAATCGGGTTTGTCCCCGATTTAATTTTTGGTTTTGTAATAACTCTGGATCTAATTGTCATATTCTGTTCATGAAATCTTAGCATTCCTTTTCCTGTTATTTTTCCTTGTCTATTTAATTATTGTGAATGAGCTAGAGTTTAATTTAATTGTGGATATGACCTAGACAGCGTACTACCGCCGACACTGCGGCGTAGGCTGGACGTACCTACGCACTCGTGCCCGAATATCCGGGTGCGGGTCGTGACACATTTTTATGGTGGCCCATGCAGGTCAAACGACTAAATTGTTCGGGTTCAACTTAGGGACCGAATAGGCCTGCAACAAGATTGAGGATTTTAGGAAAAAGCTCATTCACAGAATATGATCTTTTATTTCAAATCTTGATATCATTCTTAATCAATTTTCCTATCGCCCTTGATTTCCAAGTAATCTATTCTAATCCTGCTATCCCTTAATCTTCCAGAATGGTTCAGACAAGGAATATTGTAGGAGGCACATCCAAACCCGCTGAGCAGACTGTGCCTGAAACTCTTGCGCTCCCTCCGCCTTCAACTACTCCAACAGTTACTCTGGATGGTGCACAGCTACTCGGAGTGTTCCAGGGACTTGTAGAATCCCAGAAAGAACAGACTGCACTGCTACGGACTAGCCTTTCAGAAGCTCTTCAGTCCCAGGAGTCACCACAAAAGAGGCCAGGAAGTGCCAAAGACTTCAAGAACCTTAAACTCCTGAAATTCTATGGGACTGAAGGTCTTCTCTATGTCGATGAATGGATAGAGAATGTGGAGCGACTCCTGAAGACTGCTCGGGTCCCTGATGATCTTAAAGTGGAATCTGCAAGCCTGCAACTGTTTGACATAGCTCAGACCTGGTTTAGAGACGAACCTCAACTATCTGCTCCTGATCTCACTTGGGAGGACTTCAAGAGGCTGTTCAAGGAGAAATTCTATCCCGAAGTGGCTCGAGAAGCTCTCGAAAGTCAATTCGAGAGGCTGGAAAAAGGTAACCTTTATGTTGATGAGTACACTGCTGAATTTAGCAGGCTGAGCCACTTTGCAGAATCTATGGTTCGTACCCCTGAAGATAGAGCCCGCAGATTTAAGAAGGGGTTGTCTCCTGATATCCGCCTTGCTGTCACCACTAGCCGAGCTCGTACATACGAGGAAATCTTGAGTGTGGCACAAGGTGTTGAGAGAGACATGAGGCATAGACTAAAGCGGGAGAGAGATACTGGAAGTATGGGTCCCCACAAACGCCCGTTCCAACAACAACCACAGCAGAGGGCCCCGCAGCAAACCCAGCGTCCTCTCCCTCGAGCCACAGCACCCCAACCCCAAGCTCAAGGACAGAACCAACGAGTTCCCACTTGTGGCTTTTGTCAAAAACAAGGTCACACCTAGCAAGTTTGTAGGAAGAGACTAGGTGCCTGTCTATATTGTGGCTCAACAGCACATCAAGTGAGGGACTGTCCCGCTGCTCCAGGACGCGGACAAGCTTACGTGATGACCGTGGAGAACGCGCAGACTCTGGGAACAGCTAATGCGCGTAAGTGATTCGTAGATACATTTTCTAGTATTGTTTAGCTCGTACCTATTGGTTCGTGACCTCAGCCCCAACCTAGAAATTTTGAACTTGCTAAATAACCTGGTATACTTTTAAATTTGATAACTATAGAGATTTTAGAGTCTTTTGCTATTATGCTTATTGTGTATTATTTTGTGAACTTAAATAAATTGTACCTCCCTTCATCATCATCTAGCGTACTTAATTTTACTGTACTTGACTTATGCTGCTATTTTATAGCCTAGTTTTGCAAGCTTACTCTTTATCGGGCTTGTTCATGATACATGTATTATTGAGGCCTGATCAACCCCACTAATACAAGTATCTATTCAGAATCAGTGTGCTACGGTCTGATCAACCTTAGTGCATTTTGATTCGCACTTCGCACGACTACTTTACGTGGATTGAGATATATAGTTGACTAGTATACTTGCCCCCTAAATATGTCCGAGCATATTGTATCAGTTACATAACCGTACTAATACGAGCATGCGAATTACCAGAATAGAATTTTAATCCATAACCGCTTGACAATTCCCATTAGAATTCCTTAAATGCCTTGATCCCTATACCTCTGTTCTACCACCTCGCTCTTGAACTCTTTATTATTGATCCTCGTCTTCCCTTATTTCGGAAAGACAAAATCTTGTGCTTGGTATAAGTTTGATATATAGATAGTACTAGATATACCCTTCAGACCGGTCGAATTGATGATGACCCTTTATGATTAAGGGAATACCATAGGTGGTGTATTTGTGTTAAAGACTTAAAGATTCAATACCATGATTAAATAAGTTGGGACATAGCTTTACTAGTTGTATAGCCTTAGAGGATAGATGGATAAATTCTAAGTTGGGTAGCGACCGCAATGTTCACCTGAGAGGAACCCGTTAGACTGTAATCAAGTGAGATTGGATAGAGAGAACCCTACCATATTTCTAATTTCGAGGACAAAATTTTATAAGTTGGGTAGATTGTAAGCCCCTGATTTTTCAAAAAATATTAAATTGGGATTTTTCACAATTTTCTGGAATTTTCTGAGAATTTTTCCGTAATTAAAAACAGGATTTTAATTATTAAATGATTTTTAATTGATAATAAACAATATTAAAATATTATGGAAATAATATTTTTGGGTGTAAAATGGAAAACTGGACTTAGGATAATTTTTTTAGAATTTATTGGGCCCCGGACCTAATTTAAAATACCTAAAAAAACTATTTATTTATTTATTTATTTATTAATTATTATTATTATTATTATTATTATTATTATTATTATTTTCTGTTTTTTCGGCCCATTTCTCAGCCCAGCCGGCCCATTGGGCCCAAACCAACCGGCCCAGCCCGCACAGCCTAGCGGGTCGGGTCGGGTCGGTCAAACCCGAACCGTGCCTCCGCCCGACCCGCTGACCCGGTCACCCCAGCCCCTCCCCACGACCTCGTCCACCGCCCGGCGCCCGCGTTTTCCGCCGCCTCCGGCGGCCAGCCTCCCCACGACCCCCTCTTCTGCTTCGCCCGGCCTCGACGACACGTCCTCCGCCATCTCCGGCCGCCCAGACCCCCCTCTCCGCCCTATATAAGCCCCAGACCGCTCCCCCTCCGGCCATTCCCCCTCCGGCCAAAACCCTAGCTCCGCCTCGCCTCCTCCGGCACCTCCCCCCAGCTCCGCCACCCTCTTCTCCGGCGCCACCCTCCGCGAGAACCTGCGCCACCGCCCTCGACGACGAGCAGCAGCCGCCTCCTCCTTCCCCTTCTTCCTCCCAACGCCGGCAGCCCTCGCCGTGCCTCCGGTCGGCTCCGCCTGTCCCCGGCGACGCCGCCCCGAGCCGCCCCAGCCCCTCCCCGGTGCTCCTCCGTCGGCCCCGCCGCATCCTCGCCGGAATCCCCCTGAACCCTAACCCTAATTTTTCCCCCAATTATGTCGACACGTGTCGCACACGACACGGACAAGAGAATTTCTGGGTTTCTGAGCCATGTTCAGGTACTCATATCTTGCTCCTCGCTGCCCCGTTTTTAATTCCATAAATTGTGTTGCGAAGCCTGTATGACCCTCTCGGTGCTCGGATAAATCGCTCGGGGCATCGCGTCTTGTGGTGATCGCACACCGCGATCCAAAAACAGGAAAAATATCGACCCGTTTTAACCCGGAACTGGATATGCCCCGCCAAACGGGATGACTTGGTCGCACGCAGTCTTCACAGATACGTGCGCAGCGTTGATACGGACGTGTGGGATTTCGCGAAAGTCGATTCGGGTGTGCGTGCACACCGGGATCAACGCGTATCCGCGGACACCGCCCCGTATCCGTCTTTTCTGAATTAAGCCCTAACTTCCTGTACACACGTCGGATCGAAACGAAACTTACGCTATCAGACTCGTAGCGATACGCTGGTCCTGTGACCCAAGTTTGGTTCGATTCTGAGAACGTTGACAAAATTGCGTGTCGTGGGCCCCACAGGTCCCGTTCGACGGGCGATTTTGTGATCGGCTCATCGGAATCCAATTCTGGAAGTTCCGTTGGGTTCATATCATCGTTCCTGACCTGTTGACACTAAGTTTGGTGAATTTGGAGACCTTTGACCCTGACACGTTTTTTGGTGCAAAGCGGGTCCACATGCGGACCCCGTTTTGACCCGAAACTGTTGTTTTTGCCCTTGTCTCCAAATTGGACCCAAGGACATGCGTTTCTAGCTATTTGATATCTTCTTAGCATGATGGTAATATTTATTTCAGCATCTGGACACATTTTTGAAAATTTCCCTGAGACACAAAACTGTAATTGGATCCAAACATCAGGCAAGTACCTGCACTTCAAGTTTAATCTTTATATTGTGATAATTAATTCTCTGTTTTACTAGTACCATTGATGATTACACGTAGTGTTAGATTTTGGGATTTTATGTCTTGCTTTTCGTGTCGGGTGGGAGAATACTAGGAGGCATGTAGTTTACCCTTTCCCCCTATCGTGACTGCTAGCTGTTGGTACGCGATTGTACCCTCAGCCTTATATTTGTTATTCCTGACTGCTAGCCGCCTATGGCGTGCCTTATTAGCCTTATGAACCCCTACATGCCAACTATGTATTCTAAATATACAAGTTCATGCACATAGTTTCTCGTCGTGTTGCAGTTCTTGTTGTCTTGTTACAGTTACATTTCCTGTCTCATTTTATTCCTGTTTTACTCATATTCCTGGTTTATAGCAATTAATCATGTTTTACTTATAGTCCTGATTTATAGCATTAATTCTCAGTTAATTTCACTATTTATTTATGCATATTCTCAACATGATGCTTAGTCAGTTCTTTTCTACCTGTCACAAATATTTAGTTTAACTCTTGTTGTGCATTGTGTACTTTGCTCCTTTCCTGACTGGATCCGTTGATTTAGGCAATGATGAGAACCTTGCCCCCACCTATTATGGCCCCTATGAGGCAGCAGGTGATACAGTTGTGGAGCCGGTTCCCACACAGGAGACTACTCTTGTGGAGTAGTTAGCAGTAGTTATTTATTTCCTTTCATCCTAGTAATCGGGTTTGTCCTCGATTTAATTTCTGATTTTGTAATAACTCTGGATCTGATTGTCATATTATGTTCATAAAATCTTAGCATTCCTTTTCCTGTTATTTTTTCTTGTCTATTTAATTATTGTGAATGAGCTAGAGTTTAATTTAATTGTGGATATGACCTAGACAGCGTACTACCGCCGACACTGCGGCGTAGGCTGGACGTACCCACGCACTCGTGCCCGAATATCCGGGTGCGGGTCATGACAGAGAGATACAGTCACTTGAACAGGGCTCCAAAGAAGGCTGAAACGCGCGCTTCATGAGGCGGCTAGGGCTAGGGTTTTCTGCCGGAGTTCGAGGCGGCCAGAGGAAGGCGGAGGCGGCTCTTGGCGGCTGCTCGTCGTGGCGGCGGAGTCCGGTGGAGGAGGCGCCGGGGTTCTGGTGCAGCGGGGTGGCCGGGGCTCTGGTCGTCGGGGCTCGGGGTCGATCCGCCGGGCACTGGTCATCCAGGAGCTGGGGAAGATGGCGGAGCAAAGTCGGTCGGGGCTGGCGGAGGCGGGTCTCGGGCGGAGGCGGAGACGCGGTGGCTAGGGTTGCGGGAGAGAGAGGCGGTGGTGGTGGTGGCAAAGGAGAGATGGCGGAGACGACGGGTTTATATAGGCCGAAGGGAAGTCGAGGATGACGGTTCTGGCAGAGGGGAGGCGAAGCGGATGGGGGAGGCGAAGCGGAGAGGCCGGGCGGCGCGGGGACGTAACCGCCGGCGGTTACGGGCGGAGGCGGCGGAGCCGAATCGGCAGGGTCGGGGGTTAGGGTTCAGACGGGTCGGGTTGCGGGTTTCGGGTCGGGTTTAGATCCGACCCAACCCACTAGGGTTCAGGGTTGGGTTCAGGGCTCCGGTTCAGCATGGTTCGGTTTGGTTTGGTTCACAAATAAACCGGATTTATTTGGGTTTAATAAAAATATTAATTTTTAGGTCTTTAAAAATGTTTCCGGGGTCCAATAAATTTTAGAAAAATTATCATATGTCTAATATTTTATTTAACACCCAAAAATATTATTTTTATAATATTTTAATATTTAATAAAAATATTTAAATTTATTTAATTCTAAAATACCTTAATTTTAATTAGTTAAAAATTCCAGAAAATTCCAGAAAAATTATGAAAATTAATTTTAAAAATCCTGAAAAATTCGGGGGTTTACATGTAATGACCCAACCTAACCCAAAACTAGACCCAAACCCCCACTCACACCTTCAAGGTTCATACTAAACACCACACACCCTTTTAACCCACTACATCACACCAAATATGGTATTTTTTCTCATCCAATCCCAAACTCCATTGTTTGTACAATTTCCCAATTGTTAGGGGCTTTTATGCAAAAAGACAATGAGGTATCCACCTCTCATTGGAGCCAAGCCATGAAGAAACCCCCCTCCCATTGTTGACCGGTCACACATGGGATTTCCTCCATTTGGAGTGTACTACACACCAACTTTTCCTCCTAGCCCTCCATTCAAAACCTACATCATCCTAGCCACCCATTCTTTCATATAGAAACCTTTCCCCATCCCTAGGAAGCTTGTAGCCGGCCCTACTCCCAAGGCTATCACTCCCTCTCTCTCCTACATAAACCATTCTCTTTCTTTATTTTTTTCACAGTCAATACATTCTCCTCACCCGAACCCAAACTTCCCTATCACCTTTCTTCTTCATCTCCGGTCCTCCACCCGCCGGATCGACCATCTCCATCACCATATCCGGTCATCACTATCATCTTCCTCGACTTCCCGACGATCAGTCGACCCGACAACAACACAGCAACCACCCTCTCCATTCTTTTTTCTTCGACCACACCCGACTCCGGCCATCCCCGAGCAGTAACCACCCACAGCCGACGATCCCTGACTTTATCTCCCCCTCGACTTCTCTTCCCCAACTCCAGTCATGACCACCGCAGCCACCCATCGCCATCACCATCAACACCTTCTCCTTGTCCGAGCAGACGACCCCGCTGGAGCAGCAAGTCACCCCGACCACCGCAGCCGTCACTGCCACAGAACTTCCATCTTCCCCGAGCAGTCGACCACACTCCGATCAATCACCCACAGCTTCTCCCCGACTTTCCCATGACCTTCCTCTACCGGATCGACCACCACCTCGATCACCACTGCAACCACCATCTCGCCACCACCACACGACCACCCATCACCACCTTCGACCACCACCAATATCTCGGATCACCATCACCATCTTCACCACCATCATCAGCACCTTCGACCACCATACCTCGATCACCACCATGCCCGGGTCATCACCCCGATTACCACCATCAGCATCTCCACCACCATCACCTATTACTGACACTGTTGCTACTGCCGTCGATGTCCACCCGCCGGAGCACCACCCGCCGGAGACTGACCTCCACGGGCCACGGACGAGCGTCACCCCCTCCTCGGTTACAAGCACACCGAGGTTTGTACTTGTCCTCTTTTTTTCCTTCATGTTGTGTTGTTGCATTGATACTGTGGATTCGTGAACCCTAATAACTAGTGTATATGTATGCATGTATGAATAGTAGTTGGGGTTAGTAAATACTTTATTGGAAATTAAGTTGTTAGTTGTGGGTATCACATATTTCGATATGTTTGTAGAAATCCTGGATATCCTAGCTAGTTTCAGTTTTTGGGTAATGTTGAGTATCCTGGGGTTTCAGTGTGAGGTAGGTGTGTATTAATATGAAATATAAGTAGTAGGTAATACTAAGTAAAATATTAAGGTACTATTTATATATTAAGGTATTATGAGTTATGGTTAGTATGAACCTAAATAAATAATTATAAGTGTATAACATGATAACTAGTATGGGTCTAGTTATAACTTGGTATTCACTAGTATAGCTTCATAGACTAACTTAATAGATAAATTGGAAACCCAGAATAGGTATTGACTAGGTTGACTCCCAAGACCTAGTTTTTACCCATAAATCTAGAACAAGCCTAGTTATGCATGTTTATAATTCTAAAGCACTGTTTGACTTTATATTCATATCTAGGTCCTTAAGGCACCAGTTCGGACACAGTTTGACATTCATTGCTCTAGACGACAGGCGAGTACATTATCTGATAATTTCTATTAATTGATAATTTTTATATTTTAAGTACTTAGAAATATTACATCTGATTCTTGACTCTTTGGTACACAGACTAGTATATAACTTGGATCTTCAGTCATGGGATATTACATTAGTTATCGTATTGATATTGTATACGACATTGATATTAGACATTGTACATGGTATTATTATTGGATATTGATCGTGCATCGTAACGTGTCATGGTTGGATCCACTGTACTAGTTGGGGGCGGAGGAAATTGCTAGTAAGAGATGTGATCATATTCCTATTGTAAATTGAAAAATATTGTTAGTGTTAATCATACGCCTCACGTATAATTAGCCAGGCCATATAACTATCGTAAAAGTTCCCAAGCCGATCACATATCGAAACTAGTATTTCAAACACTTAGAATAGTTACAGTTCTTCAATTCAGTTCATATACTACATTACCATGTATATGATATTGTAGTTCCTTCTCTTCATTTCATATATGCACTGACTATACCATATTGCCTATATTGCCTGTTCTCTTTACATTTTGCCATTTCACCAGTTTATTGTTTTCTCTCAGTATATAGTATCATGTATTTTATTGTTTTATAGTCCTTGTCAATTAATTGGAACTATTATCGGGTTGAACTTTGCTCCAATCCTGACTGGATATATTTTTCAGACTGCGACTTAGAGGACTGGTGTCCGACATATTACGGACCACAGGGAGAGTAGCTGCAGCCTTGGACCTTGTAGCTCAGGTGTGATTTCTGGGAGGTCTAGCCGAGATCACTAGTTATTCAGTTAGTTTCTTTTAGCAGATTATGGTACCAGATTTGTTTCCGGCATATATTAAGACTTGGATGTTATTGTTTGAAGTTGGATTATTTTGTTGTTTAGACTTGTGTTTGTATTTCGATTATTTTCTTCGATATCTTATCGTGCTTTAGTTCTGTGAGTGAGTATTTTTCATATTATATTATAATATATGTGTCTCCTTATGGAGTTGGATATTCGTGTGAGATTGATTAGATAGTATTATGATATAGACAGCGTTCTACCCCTGATGTTGCGGCGTAGGCTGGACGTACCCGCGTACTCGTACCCCTAAATTAGGTACGGGTCATGACAGATTGAATGATAGAGTCGTTCAATGAGACATACCCAGCATATACGCGACATGGAACTAGGAACGAGTAGGAAGTTGTGTTCGAACGGATCTAAAGATACAGATTGATATGCTTGAGTTAGATTCGATAGTGTGCGATAGAACGATTTTCACTCAGGAAGCCTCAAGGACGAGACTTATTTTGAGTGGTGTATAATGTAACGATCCGCTCCACATCAATGCAGATAGCCGATTCAAATGACACAAGTACAACGATCCGACCTGCCTCGCTCCGCGGGAAGACTTGATTGAGGCAAAGGATTTCAGACTTGACCCTTCAGGAGTTCAGACTTAGACTTTCAAAGGCGCACTCAGAGTATCGCTCAACCGAGGTAAATCATCGCTAAGGTGGATGGCTACAATGAACCTGTCTTTGATTAGCATGCATACTTAAAAATATGGTCGATATATGCTATTCGCTAGATGAATCATCTCGTACATGCTAATAAAGAATACAACACACCTAGCTAAAGGAATAATCCTATTTTATGTCTCTTTGCATAGAACATAGAAGTAGATCGGTTGAACATGTAGTATGCTCGCTTCACGGTTCTTATAACCCCACCCTCGTAGGTTACTTTTGTTTCTTACATGTTCCTTCAAGTATATTGCTTCATATGTCTTGAAATGCTCGCCACATAGATATTGCCTCGATATAGAAGAATAACACAGATCATGGTTCACTTACTTGTGGTAGGAAGACTATCAAAATAGTCGTTCCAAGCTAAATAATAGAAACATGAAAAGTCTTCGGGACCGTTGGGTCGCCAAGGCAACTCCCAAAATGGGAGCTGCAATAAGTAGTAAAACATCAGCATAAACTGTGCATTGAGTGGAACACACCCGATCATGAGATCTCGGAACGAGTAAATACATTCGTACTATGTCATGTAGCTATGTTCATTTAAGGTCCTAAAATGTTGCATATAATAAAATCTTAGTGTTGATCGTCTATGGGCATGGACTGCATGTGCACAGGTTTATGGTTCCTGCAGACGGTACATTGGGGTTCCGGGCCGATCCAATCTAGAAAGGAATGTCTCATAGTCAGCATGGGGGAGAAGGGGCCTTGTAGCGGGGCTCGCTACCTGCGCTGCAACGACCGTCGACCGCCCAGACTATAGTTCATGATGGCTAATCAAGTAATGTGAATGTGTCATTAAAAAAATATCATTGAAGTCTCATTAAAGTATTATCAAGAATCATTAAAAGAATCATGTGGCAACCCACGTATGGCCTCTTATGGACTTGAGGCAAGTAACGAATGCACGACGTACTCTGCGTGCAGATCGTTAATTGAACCAAGAAATCTGAACCTCTAAAAAATACTTGAATAATCTTAGAATTTTGAACGGTCTGAATATAATACATTGAATAACCTGAGTCACAAAATAAAATGAGTATTACAAATTTGTATATGTCGTTCACCTGAGTCAGAAATATGCTAGTAATACTTGTGTTTGCTTATGTAATTCTTGGTTTTCTTATATATATCCGTGCTTGGTTAACTTGATTGTATCATTTAGACAGGCAAGAAAGAATGGTAAGTTGGTAAGTTTCGTCGTGTTTTTCTTATATCGCACGGTGCACTGCCATACGAGTTAGGATTTACATCAATGCCATAAAACTGATTAGAAAGATAACTTTATAGATGGTGTACGGAACTAATATATCATGTTTGGATTTGTCGAGCGGGCGAGAAGCCTCCCCACCAGTGCATTCATGTACTGATAATGTACCAGATTGCTTGCAGGGTGCGGGAGAACCTCCTTCAGTGCGAAGTATCCCCTCGTACGCGCTAAGGTGTAGAGTTCTCTCTGGAGCCTTGGAGTGTTACGTCTGGAGCTGAAGCACATATACAAGACATAATGTTGGAACATCGCCAATATATCATCCCAAGTTGTAAGCTGCTTGGCACGTCTTTATTGTTTATAGAAGGAGAGAGAGCGTGAGCGACTTGTAATCTCGGCCTAGCACTACTTATAATAATTCTTGATTATCAATGAAGATCTTGTTATTATTTCATACTTGTGTTCATTTAATGCTTCATGTCACGTCCCAGTCCCAAAATACCGAGGGACTAGCCACGTGACAATGGCCAGCAGCACACTCCAATGGGCAAACCCAATTTAATGGACCTGTTAGAGTGTACTTAAGCTGTAAAACAAATATAATGGTCTACGATACATGTCACAGTCTAATTCTAATCTCATTCCCATAAGGTAAACATAAATATCAATTGTCAAACCAATCAAAAAGAAATATAATCCAATAAGTCTCATTAAAATATCTCGGGGAACAACCTGAATCTAGGTTTAGTACAATGATCCAAGAGTCAGGAAAATAAAGTATCTAGAAACATAAATGACTGAGTATATGACAAAATACTCAGGAGAAATCCTTTGGCACCATCTCGTCCTCTGGTGCCGGTACTGCTCTAGTGTCTGCTCCGGTCCCGTATACCTCGGGGTAGATTTTCTCTGCTATACCTGGGGACATAATCCGGATCCAGGTCCTCAGGGGACATAGCAAGGTACAAGAATAACTCAAGCCAAATAAAATACAGTATATAAAAATATATCAACAGTAAAAACTATGTAACCATCTATGTGAAATACAAATGAGAGCATTAATCATACTTAGGCTGAAAGTACTATAGGCTCTGTGTCAGGGAAACCCATAGCAGCATTTATTATTTCGAAGGGCCAGTACGTGTGCCAAAGCTCTGGTCAGAGTCTAAGGCACTCCCAGAATATCTAGCTATCTATATATATATATAACATAATCAGCCTTTAGTATGGTAAAACTCTTCTCACCCAATGTAACCTCATATCTCATGTCCATAACACGCAAGATCATGACCTCTAACTATTACATCGAGTCGTAATGATATCTCTATATATGCAAGTCTTATGTCACGAATCCTGTGAGCTTATACAGAATCACCATGAATAACTCAGAAAGATTCTGTCGTATAAATAGTGTCAAGTGTCCTATGGTATGCCGTACTTGGTAAAGCAAGCATATAAGTATAGGATAGAGATAACAACTCTCTAAGTGACATTACACGACTCCGCATACAGCGTCAACACCCGAATATTATTCAGATGTTAAGCAACGTCTCACGGTCCTAGGTTGAACAGGTACATCACAGAAAATAAATTAAGCAAATAATATTAAGGCAATTACTGCAAGTTTGGCAAGGTACACTTGCCTGGGGTTTGAACTCCAATAGTTACTTCGGTGTATGTGGAATCTTCAGGTACACCTTTGGATGCTGAAACAATCATTACCATCACTCTCAGAAGACATAAAATAGCTAGAATTGACTACCCATAAGTCCAATTTGGACACATGAGCCGAATTGACAGTTTCTGGTCAAAACAGGGTCCACAGGTAGCCCACTTCGCACCGAAAAATATGTCAGAGATAAAGTTCTTCAAATTCGTCAAACTTAATGTCTACAAGTCCAAAACAATAATACGAACCCAACAAAATATCCAGAACTGGATTCCGATGAGCCGATCACAAAATCGTCCGTCAAGTAGAGCCATGGGGCCCACGATACGGGATTTCGTCAACGTTCTCAGAATCGAACCAAACTTGGGTCACAGGACCAACGTAACGCTAAAAATTCAATGGCGCAAGTTTCGTTGCGAAACGACAAACATATACGAAGTTACAACAAGTGTCAGAACATGTTTGATACAGGACTTCGACGGATACGCGTTGATTTCGGTGTTCACGCACATCCAAATCAACTTCTGTAAAATCCTACACGTCCGCATTGACGCTACATGCCTTTCGATATAATTCGCACACGACGAAGTTGCCTCGTTTAGCGGGACGCACCCAGTTTTAAAAACCAAAATTTTGGTCAATTTTACCCGCGAATAAACCACAGCACACAGCAAGTTAAAATAAACTAATTATAGGATTTAAAACTCGGTTATATTGTCTAATTTACTATTTAAGTGGAATTTAAAAATATTAACTAGGTTGGGAGAAAATGACCATGAACATAGGGGTTCGAGACAGTTTCCAGAACCAGAAATATTATTTTTTCCTGTTTTGCGTTGCAATTTGCGACCGACACAGGACACGATACCCTAAACTAATTATACAGGGTTCGAGAGGGTCATGTGGTCTTCGCATAAGATTCGACAGAACGAAATCTGGATCAATATACAGGGCGATACACGAGTGGGAAGAGGCATACCTCGCTGTTGTTCGTCAAAGGGGGCGGTCCACAGTGGTGTTCGCGGGCGGCTTGCGGCGGTCGTCAGTGGCCGGATATAGGTTGGGGATATGCGGGGGGTGGTCGTGAGGAGTATAAATGTAGGGAATGGGGCTATTTTTGAAGGGGAGCGAGGGGGGTCACGGTTGTTGCGGGAATGGGGTCGTGCAGGTGTGGGGAGTCGGCGGGTCGGGTCGGGTTGGCGGGTCGGGTCCGATCCATTAGAGCTGGGTTGGGTTGGTTGGGTTCAGTTTGGGTTGGTTTGGTTCGGTCTGGTTTATCTAAAAATAATATTTTTAGCTATTTAAAAATAGTTTTTGAGCCCAATAAATTCCAAAAAATTACACAACATCATATTATTAATTATACACTCAAAAATATAATTTTTACAATATTTTAATACTTAATTTAATACACAAATATTAATCTCTGAAGGATATTTATTTTAAATAATTAAAAATCACAGAAAAATCTCAAAAATTTATATTTTAATTTTTAAAAAAATTTGGGTGTTTACACTTCTGCTATGACTATTCTATGAATTTGTTACCAAGTGCATATTTGGTTCTTATTTTGCTACATTCAGACTATCTGTGTGACTCTGTAGCTTAGTTATTTCTCCTCTGTTCGCATTATGGCCTTGCGCGGACGGAACTTATGCTCGTGCCGCACCACGTCCAGATGGGAGCGATTGTCCTACGGGAGCACTGGCATGGTGATTCGCGCCTGGCGGGGATGCCCGATTCTGTGGGAGATCCGGGCATGACATTCATAATGTCCGGCCGAAACCGGCGTTGCTGTTGCTTGACAGGCTTAGAGGTCGACGAAATATTGAGCTTGTGGATCACGATTTGGGGGTTCAGTCTTGGCATGTCTTCGTAGCTCCAGGCAAAGATATTAATATATTCACTAATGAGCTATAATAGGGATTTTTGATCCTCATCAGTCATACTCTTGCTGATGAAAATAGGTTTAGGGGAGGATTTGTCGCCCAAATTGACTTGTATGACTTCGTCCTCGGTAGGAGATTATCGTTGTTCAAACCGTATATCCCATTGTGTGTCTAGACGTTGGGCCCACGGTTCTACTTTATAGAATTCTAGTAGATTCTCGTCGTCTTCCTCAGGGTCAATTAACACCATATTGGCAGATAATGTTTGCTTGAGCATCTTTTCGATACTGATGTCGGAGTCCCAAGTGGAAGATTGCGAAGAGTGAGAGTGCACCTCATCTCCTTTTCTGAACCCTCAGGGGTTGTGGGAGGCGTTATATACCCTAAGCCATGCTTGGTCTTATGGTAGTAGTCCTTGGATTTGTCTACCGGAGCAAGAAGACGCAGAGGTAGCCTTCGGCCTTTGTCGTAGTTTAAGCCCTTAGTGGCCTTCAGATCGTACCCCATCTTTTGAATAAGGTGCTTGGCTTGAGAGCTATACCGGTGGAGTGATATTTTACTGGTATCAGACTCTAGATCTAGTTCTTCGGTGACGAAGGATCGAGGGCATTCTACTATGCCGAAGATAATGAGTCTATCTTTCCTCTTTCTAGCTGGGACTATGAAGTAAGAGTATTGGATGGGAGAATCTGATTTACAGCATGGATGGTAGTTACCTGTGCCTGTAAGTGAAGGCCCATACCGTGTTTCATTGAGTATAGAGTACTTATCTGTGCAACTTCAGAGTAGTTCAATGATAGTTCTTTATTTATAAAGTAATATATCTTTTCTCCAGGAATTACATCGTCGAGAGAAGGGACGTCTGTGTGAGCAGCTACGTACTCCTCCAGCTCGTCCTTCCCAAGATCTACCCCAGTGCAAGAGGCAACTTTAGAGGTTTTCTGTGCAGCTCTACTACCAGAGGTTCAGACACGATAAGAGATAACGGAGCATCCTTCGGCGGTCGACTCTGCCTACGCAGGAGAACGACCAGCGGTTCAGGTGCAGTGGATGGTGCCAATTCTTTGTTTCACGATCGACTTGGCCTATGAAGGCACATGACTAGAGGTTCGAGAGTGGTAGATATCGCCAGATCTTTTTTTCGTGATCGACTTGTCCTATGAAGATGAACGACCAGAGGGTCAGGTGGCTTTCTGCACAATTTTACGATGAGGGGAGAGGTTGTGTCAGGAGCGCGCGCCTTTAGATGTACTCTCAAGGGTTCATCTGGTGTTGTCCCGGCCTCTGCCTCATCGTCAGCATTATTGCCACCTTCATCTTGGTAGACTTGCTTATACAAGAGTGCATCAGAGTAATAGGCCTCGATCCCTTTGAAAGGATCGACATCTGCGAACTTCGTCTTGACCGTGCCCAGATCGTTCATGTACTTTAGACATTGGTGTAGGATTGATGGCACGATCATGTATTCGTGTATCTATGGTCGTCCTAGCATGACATTGTAGGATACGTCTACGTCAATGACGTAGCAATTTGACATTTCAGGCGGATCTTGCCCAGAGGGTAGCTACTTCTTGCATTGAAGCCAGTGATGGCAGTATTGGTGGCTGTCAAATGATCCATCAGAATGCCCAAGATCTGAAGCAGACTCCGTGGGATAATGCTGATTGACAAACCGGGATCGATGTACATTTGGTCCACCTTGATGGCACCAATATACCCTGTGTAATACATGGGACGATCATGCCTGTTATTTTTTAGCAACATGTCCTGTTGCAAAAATATGATATTGGGTACCTCTTCTGTCATATTATTACAGTGGAGGAATGTGGCAGGCTCCTCTACCGGCGGCTTGACTTGCGCCAGGTAGGCATCGACATTTAGTAATGCCTCACTCAGAGCGTTTCGGGTGTCTCTAGAGAGTCGAAGAAGCTCAAACAGTGACAACTTTGCCTGGGTATTGGCAAGTTGAGCCAAGACGTCAAAGTTTTAGGGCTTTTCTAGTCCCTGAGTCATTTTTTTATGCAACGGCTTGTCAAAGCGACCCTCTTTCTGTTTGGACTTGTCCGCTGGTGGGGGTTGAGATGGACCCGGATCAGACATGACAGGTGCAGTAGTTGGAGGTGCATTAACGTCGAGAGCCTCATAATCTCGCTAGTAGGTAAGGCCCGACTTGGTTGCCCCTGCCCAGGCTTCTTCAGCGGTGGGAGAAACCATGCGGTAAAACTTGGTTTTTCGTGCTTTAGACTTGACGAAGGAAGGCGATGCTAGCTGGATCAAGTCTGGGACAAGATCCGGGTGGACCTATATGATCTCGCCCCAATGTATAGTGAGAGGTATCAGCCCGGCTGCTTGGTCGTGAGCTGGTGGAAGATTGACTACCTCCATTGTTGCCCTCGGAATCGGGATGACTCTGTCCTAGGTTTCCGTCACAGGAAAGTTACCAAACTGGAGGGACACCATATTGGTGGCAACTGTCTTATCATTTAAGTCCAAGGTAAGGGCCTTGGTGACAAGCATGCGCTAGATGTACCGTTTGAGTGTATAGCAATCTCGTATGGCATGGTGGATGTACCGATGAAAGTGGCAGTACTTCAGGTTGTTCATCTCTGCTGCCTCTACAGTGTGCTTGACGTCGGGGAGCCTAATCTTACCATCCTTCATTAGTATGTCGAAGATGGGCATAACATCGTCGTCTTCGAAGGAGTACGTCTCCTGGGGCTTTGGAACCTTAGCCGACTTTTTCTCGGGCTTCTTGGTTAAGTTGACCACCAGGGCTTGCTTTCCTTTTCCCTCGCGGTTGCTGTTGTCGTTGTTGTTATTGTTCGGACGCTTTCCCCTATCATCCGAGATAGAGACTTGGATTCCCAAGAGCCGGGCATTCTTGACCTTTTTCTCAGCGCTAACATCACTTATGATGAATGCGTTCGGCCTTTGAACTGACCTTCGCCCATCCAGAGGCTAATTGTCGGAAGTAAGTTTTGGCAGCACATGTTCATCAATGTTGACTCAGGATTTCCTGGAGGCAGTCTTAACGCTGCTTGTCGAAAATGATCGATATAATTTCGGACGAGTTCCCTTTCCCCTTGGGTAACATCCATCAGGGAGGACATCGTCATGTCGCTTCTTTCATCATAGAATCTTTTGAGAAAAAGACCCTTGAGATCATCAAATAAAGAGATACAGTTATCTGACAGACTGTAAAACCAGTCGAATGCTACTCCGGACAATGCCCCCACAAAGAGCTTGGTGAGGAGAGCATCACTGTGAGGTAGGTACCCCATTGCCGTCTCAAAATAACTCATGTACTAACGGGGGGGATGTCTTCTCGTCATATGGATTTATATTGAAGGATTTGTATTTGGGCGAATGTGGCACATCTTTCTACTTGGGAGGGTATGGTTGTCGTATCCCGAGCTCGTGTAGTGTGTCCCTATTTTCCAATAAGTCCAGACGAGCATGGAGTTCTCGAACTTTTCTTATTGCTTCTCGGGCTTCATCTAACGCAGAAGGAGTAGACGGTTCTGGTAGGACATGACGGCTACCCACAGATGGAGCGATTATATTCGAGTCCCCATTGGTCCCATGGTCCTGATTTGTTTAACCTGGGGCCCTTGGTGGCTGGGAGGCTATAATTGCCGTGATGTCTAACACTGCTTGGGTCAAGGCTTGCATTGATTCGCTCATGGTCTACATCATGGCCTTGAGGACCTCAAGGCGCTGCCGATCACTAGGGCCTTCATACTCGTCTCCCGCCATGTATGGTGTTCTTTCATGAGGAGAGATGGACGGGACAGTAGACGTAGCACTTTTTACTTCAGACTCTTGCAACGAATAGTCGCCAGGAAAGGTTGGCAGTGTCGTGCCCTGTTCGGACTCAGAGGGAGTACTACCTCGAGCGTAGGAGGCGACGTCTTCTTTCTGAGGGTGGCTACCCCCAGGGACTTCAACATTCATTCCTTGGGATCACCATCTCCTCGGAACGCCGAATTATCGTATAGGTCCAGGGGATTGCTACCCCCAGCTTGTGTAACCCCCAGGGGTTCTGAGGAAAAAACTATCCCCATCAGCTGATAGCTTCTTCTTAGAGCGGGTGCCCTGAAAAACTCCTTCCGTAGGACCCGCTGTCGGTCCTCCTGGTAATCGCCTTCTCAATGTGCTGGTTAAGAGTGACGGACTGGAGGTGTTGGACTTCCATTCTCCTGTGGTGGAGGGGACCTTCCGAGCTGAGTAACATGAGGCGAAGGGTAGCTCTTCCTCTGATTTTACACCTGATCTTTGGAATATTGTCGGATAGGTATCGTCGGGTGCTGTCACGCCCCAGTCCCAAAATACCGTGGGACCAGACTCGTGGCAATGGCCAGCAGTACGCACCAATGGACAACCCAATTTAATGGATCCATCAAGGCATACTTAAGCTGTAAAAATCAAGTCTACGATAACATGGCACAACTAATCTCATCCACACAAGATATAAAATATGATCCACAGAATAAATAAGGAATGTAAATCATCAGCTAGTCTCAATAAAGTACTGCGGGGAACAACCCGATAAATATCTAGTACAATGGTTCGACAGACCAGAAATAAATGACTGAAATAAATAAATAAAGGTGAGCATGAATCATGGACGCTCAAGAGAAGTCTTCGGCTAAGACCTCGTCCTCGGATGGTGGTACAGCTCCTGGATCAGCTCCTGCTCCGGTCCCGTATACCTCGGGATAAATCTTGTCCTCAAATCCTGGGGACAAAATCCGGATCCAGGTCCTCAGGGGACATAGCAAGGTACAAGAAAGCTCATGCCAAAATGAGTAAATAAACAGTACAGCAAATAAATAACTAAATGAAGCAATAGGGTAAATATGTAACCAATCTAAGTGAAATGCAAATGAGAGCAGCACGAGTCTCAGGCTGAGCCACTACAAGCTCTGTGTCGGGGAGCCGGTAGCGGTAATAACCGGTAGTGGGTCTAGCTCTGCTTCGAGAGTCTACGACCTCTCAATAATAGAAGATATATATATGAAACAGCCTGTAGCCTGTGTGTCTCTCCCCACCCAATGTAACCACGCATATCATGACCATAACGTCTCATGCCCATGTCAAGCGCGATCATAACTAATGCACAAGTCATAAAGTATCTATGAATATAATGTCCATGTCCTGTATTCTATACAGAATCACCACGAATATCTCGGTAAAATCCTGTCTCATGAGTAGTGTCAAGTGTCCTGGGTCAATGTGTACTTGGTAAGACAAGTACGAGAATATAAAGTGTCACGAATGTCCATCTCTAGATGACCGTACCCAACATCGCGTACGGTGTTGGCACCCGACTGATAATCGGACGCTCAGTACGTCACACGGTCCTAGGTTGAGCATGCACAGCACTAAAGTAAAGCAAGGAATATAAGTAATAATACTGCAGAGTTTGGCAAGGTACACTTGCCTGATGTCCGAATACCAACAACTGTCCCTGTATCGGTGGATCCGGTAGGTACTACTCCAAAAGCTGTAATAAACATCACTAATAGTCTCAGAAGATGTTAAATAGCTAGAAATGCCTGTCCTTACGTCCAATTTGGACACAGGGGCAAAAAGGTCATTTTCGGATTAAAGCGGGGTCCACATGTGGGCCACTTTGCACCGAAAAGCGTATCAGGGTCAAAGGTCTCCAAATTCTGCAAACTTAGTGTCTACAAGTCAGAAACGATGATACGAACCCAACGGAACTTTCAGAATTGGATTCCGATGAGCCGATCTCAAAATCACCCGTCAAGTGGAGTTTGTGGGGCCCACGATACGTGATTTTGTCAACGTTCTCGGAATCGGACCAAACTTGGGTCACAGGACCAGCTTATTACTACGAGTCCGATGGCGTAAGTTTTGTCTCGATCCGATGTGTGTACACAAAGTTACAGCGTGTTCCAGAAAGGACGGATACGGGGTGTCGTCGGCGGATACGCGTTGATTCCGGGGTGCACACACCTCCGAATCGACTTCTGCGAAATCTCACACGACCGTACCAATGTCGCGCACAGTTCGATAAAGACCGCGTGCGACCAAGTCGTCCCGATTGGCGGGGCGTACTCAGTTCCTGGGTAAAACAGGGGGTTGTTTTTCCTGTTTTTGGATCGCGGTGTACGATCACCACAGGACGCGAAGCGCCAAGCAAGTTGCACGGGCACCGAGAGGGTTACACAGTCTATGCACAGCAACTGACGGAATTAAAAACGGAGATACGCGTTGGAAGAAATTGGTACCTGAACAGGGCCACGTGAGTTCTGAAATTCACGTGTCCGAAAGCCAATCTGTGTCCTGGTCGTGTCCTCGCACGCTGCTGGCGTCCGATTCGTCCTCACTCGTGTCCGCTGGATCTCGGAGTCTAGTCCCAGGTTCTGTCTCCGGTCAGCGGAGCGACGCTTGGGAGGCATCGGGGTCGGGTCGACAAGGGGAGGCGTCGAGCACAGCGGGGTTGGTCGGCGGCGCTCGAGAGGGAAGGGTGCTGGTCGTCGGCCTGAACGGAGGGGACTGCGCCGGTGGGTCTCGGGCGATGACGTCAGGGAGGATGAGGGAGAGATGAACGGAAAGTCGGCGGAGGTGGACAGAGGGGCGGCGTCGTGCCGAGCAGAGCAGGGGTACGGCGACGCTCGGGTCGAGGCTGCTCGTCCTCGGAAGGGAAACACAGCGGGGTCGGGGTTGCTCGTCCGGCGGGGGATGGATGAAGTCGGCGGCGGAGGATGAAACTAGGGTTTCGGTGGCGGCTGGTAGTTGGAGAAGAGGGCAACACGGATGTCGAGGCAGCCCCTTTATAGCTGCTACAGGAACTCCGGCAGCTAGGGTTTCCCCTGCGGATTTCGGGTTGGTTTGGTTCGGGCTCAATTCTATAGCTTTTGGTCCTCGATTCGTTGCTCCGGTGTCCAATAAATTCACCGAAAAATGCTATGCGTCCGGTTCTCCATTATACACAATAAATTTTTACTTCCATAATATTTTAACACCCTTTGGCCACACTTAAAAATTCTTTAAATCACACTCATCTTGGTTTTAATTTCCAGAAAATTTCAAAAACGAAATAACTTATTTTAAAATTATTCTCAGAATTTAGGGTGTTTACAATCTTCCCTCCTTAAAAGGATTGCGTCCTCGCAATCAAAGATTAAGCTACTCAAGAAAGAGTTATGGAAATACAAGGTGGCCTAGTTTACAACTGCCTCCTCGAACAAGTGGGGGTATCGCTGGCGCATACTATCTTCTCGTTCCCAAGTCGATTCGCCTGGTGAATGATGTTTCCATGCTACACAAACCAGTCTAATCATTTGTCCCCGTAATGTCTTCTCACTGACGTCGAGGACGCCAACTGGTTGTTCTTCATATCTCAAGCTCGGTCCTACGGCGATCTCTGAATGATCGACTACGTGACTTGGGTCGGTCACGTACCTTCGCAGCTGTGAGACGTGGAATACGTCATGCACTCCCTCTAAAGATGGAGGTAATGCAAGCCGATAAGCCACCTCACCAACACGCTCGAGGATGTCAAATGGCCCAATATACCTTGGGCTCAGCTTGCCTCTGCTCCCGAACCTGATAGTACCACGAGTGGGCAAAATCCTCAAGAATACGTGATCTCCTTCTTTGAACTCTAGGGGACGTCTATGCGTATCTGCCCAATGCTTCTATCTGTCCTGAGCTGCTCGTAGGTGATTTTGAATCTGCTTCACCTTCTCCACTGTTTGTGTGACCAATTCTGGACCCAGTAGTTGACGTTCACCAACGTCACTCCAACATATAGGTGACCTGCACTTCCTTCCGTATAAAGCTTCAAATGGTGCAATCTGGATGCTGGCCTGATAACTGTTATTATAGGAGAACTCTACTAAGTGCAAATGATCTTCCCAAGATCCTCCAAAGTCTAGCATACATGATCTCAACATGTCCTCCAATATCTGAATGGTGCGCTCCGATTGGCCATCTGTCTGCGGGTGGTAAGCCGTGCTGAATTTGAGTCTAGTGCCTAGACTCTCTTGCATGCTTCTCCAGAAATGAGATATAAATCTCGAATCTCGATCCGATACAATACTAACAGGCACTCCATGTAATTTGACAATTTGTCGCATATACATGTCGACTAGTACCTCTGTGGACTGTCCAACTCTAAATGGCAAGAAGTGTGCCGATTTAGTGAGTCGATCCACAATAACCCATACTGCATCTCTGCCGCTGGGGCTCCTTGGGAATCCTGTGACAAAATCCATCGTGATATGTTCTCACTTCCATTCTGGTATAGGAAGCGACTGTAACATACCTGCAGTTCTCTGATGTTCGGCCTTTATTTGCTGGCAGACTAAGCATTTGGCCACAAATCTTGCGATCTCTCTTTTCATTCCATGCCACCAGTAGTACTGTCTCAAGTCTCGGTACATCTTGGTTCCTCCTGGGTGAACAGAGTACATAGAGCTATGTGCTTCAGTCATTAACTCCTGTCTCAATTCTCCATTTGGAACATACAGGCGATTTCCAAACCTCAATGTCCCTTCTTCGTGAATGCGAAGTCCTGTCTGTATGCCGGCTTCTGTCCTTTCTTTGAGTCTTCGGAATCTAGCATCGGTGGGCAATGCCTCCTTAATCTTCTCCACGAATGATGACTGAATCTCAAGGTTAGCCATCAAGCCATCCTGTCCTGGTAAAATAACCTCTATCTGAAGCTCATGTAGATCTCTCAATAACTCTGGCTGCATCGTCAAGAAATAAGCCGTAGGCTTCCTGCTGAGTGCGTCTGCAACAACATTCGCCTTTCCCGGATGATACTGCAGATCTATGTCAAAATCTACCATCAATTCAAGCCAGCGTCTCTGCCTCATGTTAAGTTCCTTCTGAGTATACACATACTTCAGACTCTTGTGATCAGTAAAGATTTCTACCCTCTCTCCATAAAGATAGTGCCTCCATATCTTCAATGCAAATATAACTGCTGCTAGCTCCAGATCATGTGTCGGGTAGTTCTTCTCGTGGACCTTCAACTGTCTTGACGCATAAGCAATGACTTTGCCATGTTGCATCAGAACACATCCTAGTCCACTGCCTGATGCATCACTGTAAACAACAAAACCTCTTGACCCTGAAGGAAGAGTCAAGACCGGTGCTGTTGTTAATCTTCTCTTCAGTTCTTCGAAGGCCTTCTGGCAGTCCTCTGTCCATATAAACTCCCGGTCCTTGCGTGTCAGCTTCGTCATCGGTTCTGCAATCCTCGAGAAATTTTCTACAAACCTTCGGTAATATCCCGCAAGTCCGAGAAAACTTCTCACTTCTGCAACTGATGTAGGTGTAGGCCAAGTCTCTATTGCCGCAACTTTCTCTGGATCCACTGAAAGTCCTTCTCCTGAGATGATGTGTCCCAAGAAAGGTACTTTGTCTATACAGAACTCACACTTACTAAGTTTGGCATATAACTTCTCCTGTCTCAAGGTCTCTAACACGATTCTGAGATGCTCCTCGTGCTCTTCAGGGCTCTTGGAATATATGAGGATGTCGTCAATGAACACCACCACGAATTTATCCAAGAACTGATGAAAGACTCTGTTCATTAAGCTCATAAACACTGCTGGCGAGTTGGTTAAACCAAACGGCATCACCAAGAACTCATAATGCCCATACTTCGTCCTGAAAGCTGTCTTCGGGATGTCTTCCTTCCTCACCTTGATCTGATGATAGCCGGATCTAAGGTCAATCTTCGAAAATACCCTTGCACCACTCAACTGATTGAATAGATCATCAATGCGTTGTAAGGGATACCTGTTCTTGATGGTTACAGCATTTAGTGCCCTGTAATCAATGCACAACCATACCGTTCCATCCTTCTTCGGTACGAATAATATGGGTGCTCTCCAAGGTGAAACGCTGGGCCGAATGAATCCCTTCTCCAAAAGATCATCAACCTGTTCCTTCAATTCCACTAACTCCTTAGGTGCTAGCCGATATACGGATGAAGTGATAGGCTCTGCTCCTGGAGTTAAGTCTATTGTGAATTCTATTTCCCGATCAGGCGGTAAACCCGGAAGATCATCAGGAAATACATCCACAAATTCTGAGATGACTCTTGGGTAACCTGTCTCCCCTTCTACAGATAGTACCCTAAGAGTAGGCTGAACTCCTTGCTCTACTGCTCCTCGAAGAAACTCAAATTTTGGATGTCCTGGCGGTCTAAATATAACCCGCCCAAGTCGGCAATCAAGAGTCGCATGGTACTGACTTAACCAGTCCATACCAAGTACGACATCATGATCCGGCATCGAGAAGATTATAAATTGAGCTCGCATTTCTCGGCCACAAACTACTACAGAACATGATCTACAGACGTCACTAACCGGAATAATACCGCCTCCCGTAAGAATTCTCTTCATCTTCGGAAGGGGTGCGGTAGCTACTCTATGGGTGGCTACAAAGCTAGCTGCTATAAATGAATGCGATGCTCCAGAATCAAATAATGCTACAGCTGGTAATGAGGCTACTAGAATAGTACCTGCGATAACCTCGCCTGCTGTAGCCTCCTCCTCAACCGCTAAAGTGAATGCCTGTCCTCGCCCCTGTGCTGGGCCTCGCTGCTGCTGAGCCTGCTGGAATAAAGCTGCCTGTGGTGCCAGGGGTGGTCTCTGCTGGTTCCCTCCTGGGGCTGGTGGTCTGACCCCACCAACTCCTGTCTGTTGGGCTCCTGCTGCTGGATAAGTGGGTCGTGGTGCAGGTAAAGCTAGTCTTGGTGCTCCGTCTCTGCGTTCGGAACAGTCCCTGGAAAAGTGCTGGCTGGATCCGCAGCTCAAACATAGTCCCAACTTACGCTTGCATTCCTTCTCAATGTGTCCTACCTTGCCGCAGTGGTGACAAGTAGGAAGAGGTCTGTCCCTATGTGCTGCTCTATCTGGCATACCCCTCTGGGTTCGCTTTGCTGAATCCCTATGTGCTGGCCTGGATGGTGCTGACGTGATAGGCCTCTTCAGATTAGACTCCCTTCTAGTGACGCGCTCCAAGCGTCGGGCCGCTGCAAGGACATCGGTATAAGATGTAGGTGCTACCGATCCAATCACTCTCTGAAGCTCGAACTTCAAGCCGTCAAAGAACTTCTCTGCTTTTTCTTCCTCCGTCGAAATCAATGTCGGGGCAAAGCGGCTCAGGCGAATAAATTCCGCATTGTATTCCTCCACTGACATGCTGCCTTGGATAAGGCGGTTGAACCTGTCTCTGAGCTCTGACCGTGCAACGGCTGGAATGTACATCTCTTGGAAGAGTCTGGAGAACTCTTCCCATGTGACTCGGTCCTGTCCAAGCCTTCTCCCTTCTGCTAACCACCAGTGATGCGCATTATCAGTTAACTGCATTCTGACGGCAGTCATCCACTTCTCTCTTGGAAGTTCAGCGGCTTCCAACTGATGCTGAATGTTTGTGAGCCACTCATGAACTTCCGTTGGCCCTTCTTTACCAGAAAATGTGCGAGGCTTGAGATGACGAAAATCAGTGATAGATCCCGTCGCTGTTCTCCTTGTTGGGGGATTTGCCTGCTCCAATGCGGATACCAGGCTGGTCCTCAGATACTCGGCCTCCTGCCGATGGGCCTCTTGCTGAATCTGTTGCTGTGCTTGCATCATGGCATACATCATCTGGAACATCTGTTGCCCGTCCATGGCTTGTCCGGGCAGAAATACTGGCATCTGGGGAGTGAATTGTGGTGGAGGTAGGATGTCATCTTTCCGGAACCTTGGATTAGGCTGACCGGTTTGATCACTCTGCGATACTTGTCCTCCATCCCCTAGTGTCACTCCGTCTCCATAATTAACCACAGCGTCGTGTGGCGTATCCAAGGGAATATCATCTCTGTTCCCGGAATCCATTACTCTGCAATCAAAATATAAACTGTAAGAACGCACAGAGGAATCAATACAGGATGCAGTTCAAGTAAAAATTTCAAGTCGATATAGAGTTCAACGATGGATTAAATGATGGATGAGAACTTAGAACTTATCCTATCCTTAGGGCAGGCTGGTTCAGTCCCTAAGTTAAAACTGAACAATTTAGTCGTAGACCTGCATGGGCCACCACAAAAACCATGTCACGCCCCAGTCCCGAAATACCATGGGACCAGACTCGTGGCAATGGCCAGCAGTACGCACCAATGGACAACCCAATTTAATGGATCCATCAGGGCATACTTAAGATGTAAAAATCAAGTCTACGACAACATGGCACAACTAATCTCATCCACACAAGATATAAAATATGATCCACAGAATAAATAAGGAATGTAAATCATCAGCTAGTCTCAACAAAGTACTGCGGGGAACAACCCGATAAATATCTAGTACAATGGTTCGACAGACCAGAAATAAATGACTGAAATAAATAAATAAAGGTGAGCATGAATCATGGACGCTCAAGAGAAGTCTTCGGCTAAGACCTCGTCCTCGGATGGTGGTACAGCTCCTGGATCAGCTCCTGCTCCGGTCCCGTATACCTCGGGATAAATCTCGTCCTCAAATCCTGGGGACAAAATCCGGATCCAGGTCCTCAGGGGACATAGCAAGGTACAAGAAAGCTCATGCCAAAATGAGTAAATAAACAGTGCAGCAAATAAATAACTAAATGAAGCAATAGGGTAAATATGTAACCAATCTAAGTGAAATGCAAATGAGAGCAGCACGAGTCTCAGGCTGAGCCACTACAAGCTCTGTGTCGGGGAGCCGGTAGCGGTAATAACCGGTAGTGGGTCTAGCTCTGCTTCGAGAGTCTACGACCTCTCAATAATAGAAGATATATATATGAAACAGCCTGTAGCCTGTGTGTCTCTCCCCACCCAATGTAACCACGCATATCATGACCATAACGTCTCATGCCCATGTCAAGCGCGATCATAACTAATGCACAAGTCATAAAGTATCTATGAATATAATGTCCATGTCCTGTATCCTATACAGAATCACCACGAATATCTCGGGAAAATCCTGTCTCATGAGTAGTGTCAAGTGTCCTGGGTCAATGTGTACTTGGTAAGACAAGTACGAGAATATAAAGTGTCACGAATGTCCATCTCTAGATGACCGTACCCAACACCGCGTACGGTGTTGGCACCCGACTGATAATCGGACGCTCAGTATGTCACACGGTCCTAGGTTGAGCATGCACAGCACTAAAGTAAAGCAAGGAATATAAGTAATAATACTGCAGAGTTTGGCAAGGTACACTTGCCTGATGTCCGAATACCAACAACTGTCCCTGTATCGGTGGATCCGGTAGGTACTACTCCAAAAGCTGTAATAAACATCACCAATAGTCTCAGAAGATGTCAAATAGCTAGAAATGCCTGTCCTTACGTCCAATTTGGACACAGGGGCAAAAAGGTCATTTTCGAATTAAAGCGGGGTCCACATGTGGGCCACTTTGCACCGAAAAGCGTGTCAGGGTCAAAGGTCTCCAAATTCTGCAAACTCGGTGTCTACAAGTCAGGAACGATGATACGAACCCAACAAAACTTTCAGAATTGGATTCCGATGAGCCGATCTCAAAATCACCCGTCAAGTGGAGTCTGTGGGGCCCACAATACGTGATTTTGTCAACGTTCTCGAAATCGGACAAAACTTGGGTCACAGGACCAGCTTATTGCTACGAGTCCGATGGCGCAAGTTTCGTCTCGATCCAACGTGTGTACACAAAGTTACAGCATATTCCAGAAAGGACGGATACGGGGTGTCGTCGGCGGATACGCGTTGATTCCGGGGTGCACACACCTCCGAATCGACTTCTGCAAAATCTCACACGACCGTACCAAAGTCGCGCACAGTTCGATAAAGACCGCGTGCGACCAAGTCGTCCCGATTGGCGGGGCGTACTCAGTTCCGGGGTGAAACAGGGGGTTATTTTTCCTGTTTTTGGATCGCGGTATACGATCACCACAGGACGCGATACGCCGAGCAAGTTGCACGGACACCGAGAGGGTTACACAGTCTATGTACAGCAACTGACGGAATTGAAAATGGAGATACGCGTTGGGAGAAATCGGTACCTGAACAGGGCCACATGAGTTCTGAAATTCACGTGTCCGAAAGCCAATCTGTGTCCTGGTCGTGTCCTCGCACGCTGCTGGCGTCCGATTCGTCCTCACTCGTGTCCGCTGGATCTCGGAGTCTAGTCCCAGGTTCTGTCTCCGGTCAGCGGAGCGACGCTTGGGAGGCGTCAGGGTCGGGTCGACAAGGGGAGGCGTCGAGCACAGCGGGGTTGGTCGGCGGCGCTCGAGAGGGAAGGGTGCTGGTCGTCGGCCTGAACGGAGGGGACTGCGCCGGTGGGTCTCGGGCGGTGACGTCGGGGAGGATGAGGGAGAGCTGAACGGAAAGTCGGCGGAGGTGGACAGAGGGGCGGCGTCGCGTCGAGCAGAGTAGGGGTACGGCGACGCTCGGGTCAAGGCTGCTCGTCCTCGGAAGGGAAACACAGCGGGGTTGGGGTTGCTCGTCCGGCGGAGGATGGATGAAGTCGGCGGCGGAGGATGAAACTAGGGTTTCGGTGGCGGCTGGTAGTTGGAGAAGAGGGCAACACGGATGTCGAGGCAGCCCCTTTATAGCTTCTACAGGAACTCTGGCAGCTAGGGTTTCCCCTGCGGGTTTCGGGTTGGTTTGGTTCGGGCTCAATTCTATAGCTTTTGGTCCTCGATTCGTTGCTCCGGTGTCCAATAAATTCACCGAAAAATGCCATGCGTCCGGTTCTCCATTATACACAATAAATTTTTACTTCCAGAATATTTTAACACCCTTTGGCCACACTTAAAAATTCTTTAAATCACACTCATCTTGGTTTTAATTTCCAGAAAATTCCAAAAACGAAATAACTTATTTTAAAATTATTCTCAAAATTTAGGGTGTTTACAGGTGTAGTCGTTGGAATACCGACTGCCTGCTTGTAGGTACTACCACTTTATTGTAGCAGCAGTTGATGATGACTTTGGCGCAGTGATGTCCTGGGGAGGATACTTCATATGCCATATCTGCCTCCCTCGCCTTGCGCTTGTGATTGATCACATTGCGCAAGTCAGGCGAGAGCTGACTCACATTTGCACCCTTTTTGTGAGCATGGGTAGACCGAGCGCAAGGTTGCGTGGGTGTTGTTTTTGCTCCATGATCTAGGGTTCGTACAAAAACTTTTCCCAGATTGTTAGTGGAAGACTTTTGAGACATACCCTATCCATGTGCCGCTGAGTGCTGGACGTAAGGGTCGATCTTATATAGCTTTCTATCAGGGGCCAGTATAATAGTTAGTGGTGCCCTCCGATGGTCAGCCAAATGGACAGTTTCTTGAGCATTTCGAGCTCGCACTGCCCCAGACTTCTTCGACTTGGCACTCGTAGGCGCATAGTATGAAGAGTCCAAGTTTGAGTTTTCACCATTCTCAACATGATGCATAGGATCAGCACTGCGTGAGATTCGGTCAAAATAGAGGTTCGACTGCTGCCAGAGTCGTATGCGGCCATCTGCCTACGACCGTCAACCGATGCCGCATAGTGAGTCTTATGCGGCCTCCTTCTTAGCTGCATTGAGCTTTCATCAGCGCTCAAACGTCTGGCATCGTAGTGTTTTTCTCTGCCAGAGTTTGGGTGCTGACCATTTTCTGCGTTAGGCGAGGATGCCGCATGGACAGCCTGGGGGGGCTCCTGGCGAGCGCCTTCAATAACACAGAGAGAGAGAGAGAGAGAGAGGCGAGGAGCACAAGCTCCGTAGTTGGGTGAGACGCAGTGACCTTTGCTACCCACGTCCTGCGGGTCTTCAAGTGATGAGCACCCTTCTGGTTGGAAGAGGCTGCCGCATAAGCAGGGGACGCATGATGTGCGGTCCTTGCGGTAGAGAGAGAGATAGGGAGCGCCTGCTCCGCAGTTGGGTAAAGCACGGTGGCCTTTGCTACCCACGTCCTGTGGGTCTTCTTGGGATTTGCTTGTCTCGGAGAAGGACTCACGTTGTCCCCGGGGAGCATGTCCTCGAAAGCCTGCTGGTCGAAGCGGACCACCAGTATCCTTTGAGTGAACCCGAGCTTGGCCGCATTGGATTGTGCCGCAGCTTTCTCATCAGAGGAGAAAGACGTCTCCAGCAGAGTCGCCACCTTATTCGCCATTAAAATTTGAAAGTTCTAAAAGAGCTTAATTTAATTGACAAACGAAAGAAAGTACAAAGAGGTCCTGGACGGATAATCTAAGTACATTATTTTTTTGATCTAGGATGTGGCGATGGACATGGAGTATTATGGCGTCTCCTTTACTCCGTGGATGATCCGATGAAGGGTAAAGAAGCATAGTATACTCTCTCTCTCTCTCTGTATTGGCCGGGGGTGGTATGCTCTCTCTCTGAAGCAGGAGAAAAAAATCAGCCCTTAGAACGTTCAAGTTGTCCTATTTATAGCCATCGTGCTGATGGGCTATGGGTGCCACATATGCCTCTGTTTGGTGGCTGCATAAGGCTCCTTCAACAAAATACGGTTGCAACTGTAGCCGCATGTCATGGGCAGATTGCCACATGGTCTTGGTTGAGATATGCTGTTGAAGAGGTCTGGGGTTGCTTTCAACCCGTTGTGTGCGTGACTTGGTCAGCTGGACCTGCAGTCACCACCGACTGTGCGAAGATCACTTTAGTTGTAACGGAAAGATCTTGTGAGTTGGAGGTCGCATAACAACTTGGCCGCATGTGTCTTTCTGTGGCCGCATGGCGTCGTAGCCGCACACGCACTCTCGTTGGTCCTTGGTCGAATGGACACTTTGGTCGCATGGAATTGTGGCCGCATGCAAGCTCTCGTCGGACTTTGGTCGAATGGACACTTAAGCCACATGGCGTTGTGGTCGCATGCGAGCTCTCGTCGGGCTTCAGTCGAATGGACACTTAAGCTGCATGGTGACGAGGCCGCATGAGTCTTGTAGCCGCATACGTAGGATACGTGGCATGGCACATTTGTAGAAGTAATTAATGCACTGATGTGACTTGTTGTCTTTTCCTGAGCCGTCGTCCTCACGAGTTTCGAAGCGTCTTAGAGTGATGAGTGATGTGACAAAGATTCTGACAGACATCAGAATCTATGTAGGGGGTTTTATGCGGCCTCCTTGCATTGTGGTCGTTCAGGCCGCATATAGTATACTATGCGGCTTCTCTGCGACTTGGTTGTTCAGGCCGCATGTGGCTTCTCTGTGACTTGATTGTTCAGGCCGCATCTGGCTTTTTTGCGACTTGTTTGTTCAGGCCGCATGTGATTTTTCTGCGGCTTGGTTGTTCTGTTGAGGGAGCATGACCTTTATGCGGCATGCATGATTTTTTATGCTTCTACAGGAACGGGCGCGGAGAAGGTAGGTGCGGTAGCGGAGGCGTGCGACGGAGGCGAGCGACGGAGGGCAACAATAGGGGGTTGGGAGAGAGAATAATTTTTTTAAATATTATGTAAAAACTATGAGACGCATCCTTAAATATGATAAATAAAGTTGGAGGTAACTCAAATTTTTTTAAAAAGAATAAAGAAAAAAGAAGAAGAGAATGTCAAAATTGGGTCTGGCTGGCCCGGTCCGGCCTGATCAACATCTTAACCTAATAGAGTGGGGGATGAAATGCATCTTCAATACAAAATGGCCCAAGTTTAACCCACATTTTAAATCCCTAGAAACCCCATCCATTCCGAGAAGAGCCCACCACCGTCCCCAAATCCCCAGAGAGGAGAGGAGAGGAGAGGAGAGGAGAGCAATGGAGGGAGCGGTCTCCTACCAGCGGTTTCCGAAGGTCCGGATCCGTGAGATAAAGGACGACTACATGAAGTTCGAGCTCCGGGAGACCGACGCCAGCATCGCCAACGCCCTCCGGCGCGTGATGATCGCCGAGGTCCCCACCGTCGCCATCGACCTCGTCGAGATCGAGGTCAACTCCACCGTCCTCAACGACGAGTTCATCGCCCACCGCCTCGGCCTCGTCCCACTCACCAGCGACGACGCCATGCGCATGCGCCTCTCCCGCGACTGCGACTCCTGCGACGGAGACGGCCAGTGCGAGTTCTGCTCCGTCGAGTTCCACCTCAACGTCTCCTGCGACTCCGACCAGACGCTCGACGTCACCAGCGCCGACCTCAGGAGCACCGAGCCCAGGGTCTGTCCCGTCGACGTTGCCGCAAGGGCGCTCTCGCTCGGGGTGGACTCCACAAGCTACGACACCGGCGACCACAGGTAGTTAAGCATGTATTGTTTTTACTAGAACTCTAACCCTAGATTGTGTTGCTATGCTGTGATTGCGAAATTTGTTAATGGTTTTGTGCTTAAACCCTAACCCTAATCTTAAGGAGCAACGAGCCGAGGGTCTGTCTCCGTAGACGTCGCGGCCAGGGTGCTCTCGCTCGGGGTAGACTCCCATCACAGGTAGTTAAGAAAAAACCCTAAAAAGGCCCCACCCCTAGGTGTATTGCTTTCTACTAAAACCCTAACCCTAGATTGTTTGTTATGCTGTGATTGCGGAATTTGTTAATGGTTTTGTGCTTAAACCATAACACTAAACTTAAGGAGCACCGAGCCGAGGGTCTGTCCCGTCGACGTCACGGCCAGGGCGCTCTCGCTCAGGGCTGGACTCCACAAGCTACGTCCCTGTGACCGCAGGTAGTTAAGGAAAAAAGGGGCTAATTAGCTTTTAGACACTGGATTTTATACCAGTTTAGAGAAATCCTAACATGTCCAATTGGAAACTTTGGACCTGAATTTTTATTTTTGGTTTCATTTTTCCAATTATATCCTCCTTTTCAACACGCGTTTGCTGTTGCATTTATACTCATGTTGAGGGTAAAATGGTAAAAATGATACAAAAAATAAAAATCGAGAGTCTAAACTCTCCAATTGGACATGTTAGGGCTTAAAATCTAAATCGGTATAAAATCCAGGGTCTAAAAGCTAATTACCCCCAAAAACCCTAAAAAAGCTCCAACCCTAGGTGTATTTTTATCTACTAAAACCCTAACCCTAGATTGTTTGTTATGCAGTGATTGCGAAATTTGTTAATGGTTTTGTGCTTAAACCATAACCCTAATCTTAAAGTGATCCTTTGATGGGTTTTTTTTCCATTCACCAATGAATAATATAGATCAAACCGTGTTTTTTATGAAGGAGACCCTAAAAATCCTAAGCATAATCCTAGTTATTGATCCAACCATGTCACCATGCTTTTGATAAATTGGATGATTGAGAATGTTCTATCTAGCATCAGATGGATTGATTGTTACGTTATGTTTGTGAAATGTACTAATGGTTCTGAGCTTAAACCCAAACCCCCAATATTAGGATAATATTAGAGTTTTCCTCATTGACACGAGTAGCTTATATGTTTTTATTTTTCTGTTTGCTGATTAAATAGAGGCTACTGGAATCCAATTTTGTTTGTTTATCCCAAAAATGCTTGCAGATTATGTGGCTGGTATAAGTTTGGTTTCACTAGCTCAATTCTGGAAATGGTTTCTTGAGACACTAAAATGAGCACGCATTCCGGCATGGATGGGACGGAGGGTTAGCCAAATGGCTAGACCATTAAACTAAATGGAGGCCGATGAAATGTATCAGGCTATCCAACTAACCCATAGAGTCACTAGATAGAAGATTAAGAACTGTAAAATTTGCTATTCTGTTTTTTTAATCTTTTTGAATTACACTTATGTTTTGCTTAGCTATGATTCTGTTGATCAGATTTGAACTTTCTTCGATTTGATGGTTAAGCCATGAACCACCAATCCATCTTTTTTATGAGGATAGCTACAATTTAAGAATGTTGACGATGGTTAGCATTTAACTAATGGTGATTTATTCATAAATGTTTCAGGTTATTATCTAGTTAACTTCTATTTGTTTGTATATCTACTAAAAATTTGTCGGTTGCCTAATGCTATCTATGTGACTCTAGGGGAAATTAAAAGAGCATGTAGATGTGACCATAGCCACAAATTCGGCATTCATGAATAATTTGGCAAGATCGAAAAGTTTAGAATTCGAGAAATATTTAAAAAATTCGGTAAAGATTCGACAAAAATATATAGAATCTATTAGATATTTGTGATTAACAAATGGAAAAAAAATTAGTTGGGTAGGATTGTCTATTAAACTAAAATTATTTGGTATTTTAGTAATTCAGTGTGTATATATACATGTATGAAATTAAGTTAATTGGTGAATTGACCCAATTGAACTATAGTCACAAATATTCATGTTTTTTTGAAAAGCATGTGAATAATTTGCTAATTTTTGGAGAGACGAACATATGTGTATTTATTTGGCTATTCATGAACAAAACATATTACTCATGAATAATTCGTGAATATCGCGAATTATACGTTATACGCATAATGCGTTGGCTGTATATCAAGACAGAAACAAGTTTTTTCGACCATATTATGAGGAGATTAAGGTCCTTAATGAAGATTTGATGACTATATCTTATGTTCTATGAACAAACTAGACAAAATTGCTACTTTTTTGTCATTAAAGAAGCGAAAAGGAATTTGGAAATGGAAAAATATATGGAAAACATAAGTTTTGTATAAATGTTATTGGTTATTCCAGCCATCCATTGAGAATTTGGTACATTTATGGAGTCATAAACTTTGTCATTGAGACCCAAAATTTGGTGGTTGATTGGTTTGGTTTGGCGAATTCATCAATTGACTTAAACGTATATGTATATAGATATAATGAATTACCAAGGTTCCAAACAATTTTTAGTTTAAGAGACAATCCTACCCAACAAACATTTTGCCATTTGTTAATCACCAATATCTTATTTATCTTATATTTATTTTGTCGAATCTTTATCGATTTTTTCGATTATCTCCCGAATTTTGGACTTTTTGACCTAGTTGAATTCTTCCCAAATGCTGAACTTGTGAATATGAACCCAACATGTTAACCACCCAAATGTAGGTCTAAATGATAATGCTTTTTTGACTCCATAAATGCACCCATATCTCAATGGGTGGCTGGAATAAGTAACCAATGTCAGTTAAGTTTG
Organism: Iris macrosiphon; assembly: GCA_036927795.1. Lineage (NCBI taxonomy): Eukaryota > Viridiplantae > Streptophyta > Magnoliopsida > Asparagales > Iridaceae > Iris > Iris macrosiphon. The sequence goes on from JAYESA010000004.1 coordinate 190,888,738, forward strand.
AAATAAAGTTAGTACACTGAACTCTTATGTTTTTTTTTCATTTTCCTTTCTTTTTTTTAATGACAAAAATACCAACTTTTTGTAGTTCTTAAAACACAAGATATAGCCATTAAAGCTTCTTTAAGAGCCTCAATCTCCTCTTAAATATGGTTGAAAAACTTGTTTCTGACTTGGTCTTCAGCCAAAGAATTATTCGTATATCTCGTAAATTTGTGAATCATTCACGAATAATACGTTTTGTTCATGAACAACCGAATAAATCATGCATACATTCGTCTCTCCAAAAATTTGTGGATTTTTTGAAAATTCCGAGAATATTATTATTATTATTATTATGACTATGGGTGTGACCAAAAACATTCTCCATTTCTCTTGGCAACTTGAATGTGCGAAACATGTGTATTCTGCTTGTGTGCATATAGTTAAGCTGATATTTTGAGTTGGCAAAATTTGTGATACCATTTCTCTTGCCATATTTTATAATGTATGATATGAGAGTTTTTGGTATTTTCAAGTTACATTATGCGCGAATTGACTGACAGCTATGGTGTCACCCGGAGTTACGGGGTCTGGTTCCCTCTACCACCCAAGGATCCACGTCCCGGAACTTTATGGATTTAATAAAAATGGAGGTTTTGTTGTTCTAGAAAATGTTCTCAAATAATTACAGATCACTATCATGAGAGGAAGGGGAAATATAGTCAATTTTGTATAGATCGCAGACTCGCAGTTCATAATGTTAGAAAGTAAGAATAGAACTACACAATCTATTACACTATAGGAAGAAAAGACCTAATGATATCTTTAAGATCACCAACTTGCTGTTTATTATTATTTTGTCGACATGAACAGGGGACACGAGTGTCACACCTCAACATGGACACAGGTTTTGGCACGATCTTCATCTAAAGTCTATGAAAATCACAAGAACATATATCTCTGTAAATGACTAAATGTACATATATGAAATATATACTTCTACATGGCAGTATATTTGAGTTTATACTTGTACATTGACAATAGATAATGAGCAAGTTCTAGTTGATGTTGATGGATAATCAAGCATATTGCTCGTTTTCAGAACCTGTTTATTTTCTTCCTTTGAAGGACTTTTAGATTTTCGGTGCTACTTGGCAACTGAGGGTAATTAATCACAGTCGGATCTGGATATTTTAGTCTCCACGCCAAATTACCTAAGGTGGCCTAGGTCAATTCTCATGGATACTTCTGCACGTGCCAACAATGAGCACTGAACCTGTAGGATGGACCTGGAGATGAGCATCTAACTCCACTAAGTTTATCTACCGACTGGTGACACCTGGAGAAGAGCTTCACTAAAAAAATGCGGCGGCCATTTCAAGTTCTTATGATATTTTTGTGATTTGGTTGACATTTGGGGTTTTCTACATGCACACTTATGTATCACAGCTCCATGCTTATGCTTGTTCCACCTTCTTTCTAAAGGTCAAATATTTTTCCTAATTGAACATGTTCATTGAGTCTATTTCTGATTGAAAGTTGAAAGAATACCTTCAAAGGCTATTACTTTGTTCTATATAAATGTTCCTTGCCGAAGTTCATTAGTGTAACCTATAATCATAATGTAGCTATTCACTAGTACATAATCGAGATTATAAAGAACTCTTTCATTAAAAGAGCATGACCATTGGCATGTGGAAGGATCTATTCAACTTATATCATAATTTGATCTAAATAATTTAAGTATGTATGCAACTTTTAACTTGTTGATTGCCTTCTCACTAGTGGCTCATCATCTTTTGTAAATCGTTCCTGCTTGGTTTTGGCGTGATTGCAAGCACACCTTCACAGTCTATACTATGTTGTATTAAGCGTGAGGCGAGGCGAGGCGACGCGACGAGGCCGTCGTCTCGCTTAATGGCGCTTAAGCGGCACTTAATTAGCGCCTCAAAAAAAAAATTTAAATTTTTTTTAAAAATATTTTTTTGCTCCCTACATGTAAAATACTCTATATACACAGAAGCTTTATATTTATATACACACCTTTATAGATATATTTATATACCTAGATATTTATACATAAGTTTAAGCTTTCGTTTCGGTTTATACATAGATACATAGATATTTATACATAGATACCTATATATACATATACATAGATATTTATATATAAGTTTCAGCTTTCGGTTCGGTAAAAAAAATAAAAAAATTTCAATCCGTGAGGCGAGACGCCTAAGGCGAGGCGAGGCGCTACTAAGCGCCGCTTAAATGTCCAATGCTTTTCTGGAGCGAGATTCTCCTAAGCGAGGCGCCCGGGTATCAAAAATCTTAAGCACACTTTTTAAAACATAGTCTATATTAACTTTTAAAAATTAAGTTCGATTGAGATCATCTGCATGTAAGTACTAAGTAGATTCTTTGAACTAGTAGATTCCATATGAAATGTAGCCTTCATTTGATCTGGTTGTTATGGCACACTATGATTATTAGGAAATTCTTTATTTGTTACCTGGGAATGCTCAAGTGGAATTCCCTGAACACAAATGAACTACATATACAATCATTAGGCAGACACATTATATGATAGATAATAATGTACTTTTAGTGACATGGTAGAGAGAAAAGAGGATAAATTTTAGTGACATGGTAGAAATTTTTTAATCATCACACAATAACGTTACAATGCTTGGAAGAAATGGCATATATATATATGTTACAGTCTGTGTAGGTTGCAAAGAGCAATTCCATCTAGGTGTCATTTTACTGGTGTGAACATATTTTACTGGTGAGAATGACGTCCTGCCTAACAAACCTCTTTTGGGCCCAAGCTGAGAGGATAGGCAATATATATACCATGTATTTACCTAATTCTTAGAACTCAAATCCTGGGAATTCAAACAACAGTAAAGAAAAGCCTTTACTTTTGTTCATTAGTGTAGAAAATAAAATAGGTTTATTAGTTCTTGATGGCTAAGCTTACTAGCTAGCCACTTTTGTCTTTATTATTTAGTTTCTTGATTTCCAAGCTTACTAGCTAGCCACTTTTGTCTTTCTTACTTCTGTAAGCTCTATATATTGTAAGGCTTTGAGCCATAATAAAATATTGTCATTGTAGTCAAAATGTAGCCTTTATTTTCAACATGATATCAGAGTTGGGGCAATCCTGGCCTGACTCTTCCCCTTCATCATCAATCCTAGCCATCCATTTTTCAAAACTCGAACTTTCCCATCTCCTTCCTCAACCTCCCACCTAGCCTCCATCCTTTTCCTTCCCCAAATCCCCTAGAGAAATCCATATCTTCCAATCTCCTCCAATGGTAGTAGCATGCTTCTTCCTCTTTATCATTCTTCTACTTTAAGATTTTCTCTCTTCTACCTCTTTTTATTTCTTCTTAAAAGAAAATTTACCCACAAACCCTCTGGTTTGCGCGCAGTGACCCGGACCTTGCATCTTTTCAGCTTGCACGAGCCACTACCATTTTACTTACTCCCTCTCCCCTTCTCTCCTATAGATCGCCGTCAGAGACCAACAGCGTCGTTCGGCCCCACGGCCTTTCTTGAGATGGATTGAAGCTCCTTGTCCTCACTTGAGATGGATTGAAGCTCCTTGTCCTCACCTCCTCCAGCCCACTGCAATGCCATCTGCATCGTCATGGCACCGACTATCTTCGTCCATCTCGAGTGAAAGTCCAGATCTATTTGACTTCATCTCTGGCTACGACGAGATTCTGAATCCTCATTGATTGTATGCTTTGTCTCCAACAACGACAAGCTTGATCCCCTGCTCCTTCCTGCTCGTATGCATCTTCTCCGACCACGACAAGATCTCTAGTATTGCTTTCGATGATCCAGATGGCACCTGCAACTGCTCTTTTTTCCTTCTGCTTGTGAGTTTTTTCTCAGTCAGTGATATCCTTAAGAACAATTAGCCTTCTATGGTGATGTCCCTAATCCATAGATCCCTTCCTTCGACAACGTCCCTGTTTCCTCTCCAATTTTGACATTTGAGCTTCATCTCAGATGGCTACTCTACATCAACCACGAGATCTATACTCGCATTACTTCCCTGACGTCGATCATCTTCCTCTCCTACGACGCTTCTTTCCTATGCCAACCAATGCTCTATTCTGATCGGTGGCCCTATTCTGATCGGTGCTATGTTCTTGTGACCTATGGCTTGACGGGTGCCCTGGTTTGCTGTTCACCATTACTAGTTTCCTTGTGCTTGTTCTTTCTAGTATTCACCATTCTTCTCGTCTAGGGATCAACTCTGGTTCCAAATCTAGTACTCTGGTTCTTCTCTTGACTGTGTTTGGAACATTGTGGCATAGTTCATTTGAGGTGCACTGTTGAGGCTATTGAACATTGATACACCTGTTCTTCTTCGCAACCCTCTCCGCCTTTCGCTCGATAGACAATAGGAAATTTCTTTTTTTTAAAGATTTGATGTATTTTTTTCTTATTTGGTTGTGGTAGAGAACTGATCCATGACATTTAACCAAAAAATAAATAAATCGGGGGCTTGGCTCCCGAACCACTGTATGACTATGCGATCCCTCCATAATCTCACTACTCACTCGTTAGTATCTCTTATTCATGCTTCTTGTTGTTCCTAAGTTGTGCTACTTGTTCCAAGTTGTGACATTCATGTCCAACTTGAGAGGAAGTGTTGAACTGTACCTATCTTTCACTTGTCATTGGCATTGGTATCATTTGCGATGATTACTTCACTTTTGTTCACTCGGTCGAGCGTCTTCATACACTGGCCCTTGTTGAGGGCTTTCATGTCCCAACAACTTTCTTGGTCGAGCGTCTTCATACGTCGACTCTTGTCGAGGGCCTTCGTCCTCTTGGTCGAGCGTTTTCTTCCGCCGACTCTTGTTGAGTACCCATGTGGGCCGACAACTCTTGTTTGCTCACACTAGATGGCCACAACTCAGACTATTTTGTCCTCTTTGGATGTTTATCCTGGAATTTCCTCAGTTGTGAATTTGGGTACTCTTTCGACTTCTTTCGGATTTTTTTTCATTTTTTAGACCTCGTTCTTTGATTTCATATGATCTCTAATTTCTCTCTTTTTCACTCTCTCAAAGTTGGACTTTCACTAAGTTTCAACTTGCCGATAGTGTAGAGAATTAAATAGGTTATATAGTTTCTTAAGCTTATTAGCTAGCCACTTTTGTCTTTATTACTTAACTTTTTGATGGTCAAACTCACTAGTTGGTCATTTTTGTCTTTATTACTTTTGTAATTTGTAAACTCTCTCTACTAATATAAGGTGACTTGGAAACGGCTCAAAATTGAGCCGTCTAAACCGTTTGTAAATACTCCATTAATTATTAAAAATTACTTATTTAACTATCTAATATTATTTACTTATAACTAAACAACTCTAATTTAAGTGGTTAAGGTGGGAGGTATTTTCCTTGGTTACCTGAGTTCTATTCCTAGAGACGATAGTATTTAATAAATTTATATTTAAAAAAAATTCAACAATTTTTTTTTACGCACGTGCAATGCACTGGTATATTGTAAGGCCTTGAGCCATAATAAAATAATTTATTTTCAACAAATTGGATATTGTCAATGTCTATTGTGGAAAAAGAAACCAACATGGTAGACTAAGTAGTTAATCTTTAAACATGTATGCCTGAGATGCGATTTTCGACAAAGCCTCAATTAGATTGATTGTTGTAATATCATTGAATGTGAGTTTTGATAGAGGGGTGGGGAATATATCCCTTTATGTTTTAATTTTTTTTGGTTGAAATGGAATTTGATGCTAGATAAGTTCCCATGCTACAATAGTACAATGTTCTATTCACATTGTAATTGCACAAATTATTGGCAGACATGCAATACCATACCTTTCCCTTTTTAGTGTAGATTGCTGAGTTTGGAAAACTTAAGATGTTGTTTTCCTTTTTCATTCATAATTGAAAAGACTTGAAGTTTTTCAACATTTTTATTAACGATGCTAATGGTGTTGATATTTGCTCTAGGGGAATACTTATTGTGAAGTTGCGCCGTGGACAAGAACTGAGACTGAGAGCAATAGCGAGGAAAGGGATTGGCAAGGACCATGCAAAATGGTCACCTGCAGCAACTGTGACTTTCATGTACGAACCTGAGATTCATATCAACGAAGAACTGATGGAAACTCTAACACTGGAAGAGAAAAAAAACTGGATTGATAGTAGTCCTACTAAAGTTTTTGACATTGATCCGAATACCCACCAGGTCAGCTTTTTCTGCCGCCTCAAAATTCTTATGATTACGATTTTCCATGATATCATTCTGTCTAGGTCAGACGAAATAAATTTTGGCTGAATGTTTGTGGACTATGATTCACTGAATCCACCGTGATTTGTTTTAGTTGTATGTTTAGGTTGACGTCTTAGATATTATTATTAGAGAATTTATACTCTTCGTTTACTGACGAAGATGCATTACTAACTGGCTGTTGGTTTATATATATATACACACACACACAGTCACATACACACATTAAAGGATACAAGAAACGCTCAAGAGATAAATGTATCCATAGGAAGTTAGAGGTGGCGTCAATTGAGAATAAGATGAGAGAAAATCGACTTACCTCGTTTAGACATGTGTAACATGTACCAGTAGATGCACCCGTAAGGAAGAACGATAATATAGTCGTTAATGCATCTGCTAGGACTAGAGGTATGTATAGACGAACATGGTTTGAAATGTTAAAGAAGGATGCTGATTTTGTTTGCGTTACTGAGAATATGGTCCTTAACAGAGCCAAATGGAAGAAGAGGATTCAAACAGATGACCCCAAAATTTTTGGGATAAAGGCTTTGCTGTGGTGGTTGTTTGGTCTCGGGTGCTAATGGTAGGATTCCAAGAGGAAGCCTATTAATTTTGTAACCAATGGATTATCTTTGGATAGATTATGTCGTGTTGAAAGCATGCTAACTATCTTCCATATTCTTTCTGAGATATCATTCCATACTTTCCAGATTTGGAAAATGAAATCTTTACTTTACTTTTCTCTTGCTTTATTCGTAAGTATCAATTCTTCCCCTGTTCTCTCTTCTCCGTACATGTTGTTTCCTCGTTGGATAGAATACATTGTCATCTTCCTTTTCTCGTCATAAGCACGCCAACTTAGATACTTGACATTCTCTTCCATCAGTTTCTCTGCCGGGCCTTCGTATACAAATTAAGGTCATTTCTTGTTTCTCTTCACTGCCATTGTTGACTCCACCATGGGACATAAATTTCTTGGGAGTTAGACGTGGAGTTGAAGCAAAGAATCATGTGAGCCTATGTCATGGACACAAGAAAATGGTGTCTTGTCCTCCTTACCCGTATCCATGTCCATATAACATATGCGACTACTATGGTACATATATGAAGATGTCTGTATCTTGGATCCGTATTCTTGGAACATATGTGGCTAGTATGGCACATATCTAAAGATGTCTGTATTTATATAGGGGAGAAGGGTTAGGTTTTTTTTGTTTCACTTTTTTAATCTTTTACGAAAAACGAAGAAAAATTAGGGGTAAAAATTTCCAACATGGTCATGACTGTTAAGTATGATGGCTGACTAATGGAGGGGTTAACTTGCAAAAATTTAAGAGTTCAGGTATTTAAGTGCAAATTAGCCAAAATTATGTAAGTATATTTAGATTGATACGATGAATAGCCACATTGACAATAAAACTTACATTTACGTAAACAATGTAAATTCAATGTAAACAATGTAAATTCAACGTTGCATTTTATTAGACTAGTGTGTAGCTATTATTTCCACCAACTTTAAGTCTTTAGGGAGATTTCACTACTCTTTTCAATCTCTTCTTGAAATTTTCCTAACTGTTGTAAACAGAATTCAGTATATACTCAGTGCAAATATTTCACCTTTATCCCATTTCAAGTGTGGCCCAATAATTATAGGCTAAGCATTACATTAGTGTAATACTTAGATGTACAGTGCAACTGTTACATTTAAAGTGTTAACACTCGGATCTCATCAACACACTACTGGGTAGGATTACTCTGTCTGATATTATATAGTTCTTCCTGATATCTGCGTGAAACGTGCTAAGGTTCCATCATCATGACATGTTTGGTGTCTCGGCGCTTGGGAAGGTACCACTATAATTCTCCTCTCAATAGTGTCTGATGAGACCCTTGACTTCTTCTAAAGTAGGCTCATTATTCATTGATTTCCTCATCACATACTTTTTTTTGGGTCATGGCTTTCTGTGATAAGGATTTGCCTCCTTTGGATGTCCCAGTTTTTAAGCATCTGCAGGAAGAGTGAGTTACCAGTTTGACTGGAGGAAACCTGCGCCTCTATTCCCTCCCTTTTCATGGAACAGTTTATATGAGACCGACTTAGCAGTCAATCTCCTTTTATAGTGTCTTGCTGCTGACCTTACACATCAGGTCGACCTTCTTTTTTATGCATGTTTCGTTAATACAAAAATGTCTTTTGTTTCATCTCAACTTTCATTATCTTGTCGTCCTAAATTAAGTGGCCATCGATCCTAGGTTTTATATGCCAATCCTTTTACTTTACTATATATATGGAAATATAGGGTGCCTGGCATCCATGTTCCCTGATAAGTATTTTCTCCACCAGAAAGGGGATATGTAAGGCATGCTTGCATCCTCGTTCTTGGAGTATGCTGGTTTAAATCATAGTAACCACCTCTATATAAAAATGGGGGTAAAGTTGCGTACATCTTTAAACCTTGCACTGATGGAAGCTTCGTGACTTGGGGATGCCCGTCTTGGTAGAGAAGAAAAACTTGGAGAAGTTACATCAATGCACAAGAGAACTTGTCCTTGGTAAGTGGGTTAATCTACCTGTAAGCAAATAACAATATATGGGGGGATTATGCAAAAATATGGCAGATTTAAGGGGCTTAGAAGCAAAAACGAACCAAATTTCCATAGTAAATGTTTGATATATTACCCTTGTTAACAACTATCTTAATTATAATGGATCTCTGTAAGAAAGAGTTGCTAGGGGTTGATTGGTAGCATACAACTGGGAAATGGAGGATGAGAGTGTGGAAGAATCGTGTGAAAGCACTTGATAATAGAGGATGCGTGTGTAGTAATGCACTGCATAGATGAAGCATGCAGCCGAAATATAGTAATATATTAATATAGAGTAATGCTACGAAGCATGGCTTCCCATCTTTGTTCGCCCATCCTGAATCGTGTCATGCACCAATATGATGAGAGTGGGCAAGGCAACTTGGTGCATGCAAGATAGGATTCAAGGTGGGAAATCGGGATTGAATATCCTGCCTCATAGCAAGATTGATTGTAATGTTGCATGAAGGTTGTCGTGTAGCTCTCTATAGTTACATTGGTAAATTATAGATGAGGGATGCAGCCCTCTATAGTTGTATGGTGGCCAAAATAGTAGTGGCCTAATTAGGTTATTGCTTTATGAAAATGCTTGATCTGTTTTCAAGTGTGATTGGATCATTCAACATTTAACTTTAATGTTCTCAATGTTCTGTCCTATGCAATACAAATCTTTGTTAGCATTTTATTTCCTCAGTGATGGGCAGCTTGTTTTTTCTCTCGTTATTATCTTTTCTGATTGTTTGACATCTTGATTGACGACATCATTTTTACAGTTACTATAGGCTCGTTGTATCCAACCTAGTTAGGGCATTGCGTGAATCATGTTTATAATTCATTACTTCATCTTTTACTGTAAATTTTATAAGTGCAACAAGAGAACCTTTGGTTTATGTTTCTAAGATGTTGGTGACCTAATGAAAGATTATGTTTCTAATTTCTTGGGATTTGATGATGTTTCTTGAGAACTTGTTAATTAATTTGCGAGTATGCTGAGCATATTGCTTCTTTACTTAAAGAGAGGCCTGTGCTTAAAAACTGACGAGAGTTCTTTAGAAGATACTTTGTCTCTTGCCTATTACAAAGCCCTTTTATCATATTATCAAAGGTGCTTTATCTGATGCTATCTCGATGTGCAAAAATAACTCCAGGCTGCAGCATATCTTGGGAAATTAACTCTACAGTCCATTTTGCTGCAGTATTTGATTATTTTGGTTTTAGTTAATTAATAAAGGATGTTTCATGTATCAGGTGGTGGTGGTCGACGCAGAAGCATATACCTATGATGATGAAGTGATAAAGAAAGCTGAAGCCATGGGAAAGCCAGGTCTTGTTGAGATTTATGGCAAAGAAGACAGCTTTATTTTCACCGTGGAGACAACCGGAGCTATCAAGGCTTATCAATTGGTCATCAATGCCATAGAAATCCTGAGGCAGAAGCTAGATGCAGTTCGCCTTCAAGATTCTGAGGAGTCCGACTTTGGTGAACTGAGTGCACATCTCTGAGGTTTGGTCTGAAAGAAGCCCAGTGGAAATGCTTTCCTTTCGTTCATTCCACTGATCTACCTTGTGGATTCTGTTGTCACGCCGTATGAAAAATACTGGAACTTGAAACCTGTATCATTCAGATGATCAATGTTGTCCTGTTACATTAGATGGTAATGTTTTTTTTCCCGGTAGTTTGTAGCTTATGACGGTACACCTTTCTTCACTTCAACTGCCGCATGGGTTATTCTTGCATGATTCTTGGCAAGCTGCATTTTTTGCACTTATGGAGCAGTTACAGATCTCTAGTCTCTATGATAAATATATACAAATAATACCCCTATAGCTGCCCCGTATTCTGTCCTTTTACACCTCTACACCCGTATTTTGATTTGGTCCGTAACATCATTCTCTCAAATATCAGTTTCACTTACAAATTCTGATTTGATAATCTGGAAGTGTTTTCTGTTAGGTTGCTTCTTTCTCTGTGTTCAACCAAATTAAGCTAAATGCTCCTTGTCCATTGTTTTATGCATAGCTGATCCAATATTTTGAGAGTGCTCTTTTGCAGCTTTGTCCATTGTTTTATCCATAGCTGATACAATATTTTGTGTTGGCAAAACTTATGAGTTTGTTATCAATGAAGCAGAGGTTGAGATTGCTCTACTGAGCTAGATAAGTTGGGCAAGGTGCTCCAAATTCCTGACACTATAATCTGAACTTACACGAGTTTATTATGTAGTTACTTAGTCCTCATGTTCTGAGTAAATAAGCTGGCATGGCATCTAAGCAGAGAGAGCAATACGAGTTACTGCAAATCATGAGTTAGCAATATTAGTATCCTTTCAAGAACAAGTTTAGTGTAAATAATGTTCATTGTTACTTATTATCACTCATCAAAGTAGCTAAAGAGTGGGTTCTCAGAGATAGTACTTGTAGCTAGGCTCCACGCCATCGTTGATAATAGTCTCAGCAGCAGCTAGCAGACAGCAGAGGTATGCCTTAAAGCAAGAGATACACCAACTCTCTCTCTCAATGTTGTCCTTATGATGTTCATGCATGGCTTATGATCCCTGGCTACCACATTTAAAGACCCATTTGAAGGGGACTAGTCTCCTTCCACTCAGCAGCAGCAGCAGCAGCAGCAGCAGCAGCAGCAGTGACAAGGACCACATTGACACAATCGATCTCTAAAGTCTGAAGAATGCAAATGCAAAGATCATCTCAATGATATATGATCCGTTGCCATACTGTTAGCTATGTATTGATTGCATGGCAATTTTGCAATGTAATGCTAGAGCTCGATCATTCAATGAAGCTTCCTCGTCGCGTTGCCTCTGATCGTTGTCAGGATCTCTGTAGCTGCTGTTGATGCATCAAAACCCGTGAACAAGATGGCCCTCCATGCACCAACCACCCCCACCAATCTGCAGACTTAATTTTCACTGCACCAAGCCAGCTAGCCAGCCAGCTAGCTCGGCTTGGACTTGGACTTGAATGAATGTGAGCCCTGAATAGTCTTGCCTAGCTACTTGAACCTTGCCAGGAGTTCGATGAGACCTGGGTTTCTTGGGTTAGACGTACACCTCCAAATCTTACTATTGGATTAGTCCTGTAGGAACGTACACTGAAAGTTCAGAAATGATTTCTTTAATGCTTCCGAACAAACTATACATATGCAAATGTTAAGGACACTACAACAATAGTAAGACGAGTGGACAACACACTTTGGTAGTCCTAAAGTTGTCAAATTCTGGCAGTCCTAGATATGCACATAACTGTAAAAATGTTCACAGTTCTAAAAATATAGTAAGAGCTGCATTTTTTTTTTTGCATTTCTGAAAAAAATAGAAAGAACAAAGATTTTTTTTTTTTTTTTTGGATCCCTGAATATGCACATAATTGCTACTCTACAAGTTGAGTTGAATAATTACCGTAATTAACTTACTGCTCCTTCAAGTCCCACATGCACTATTGAAGGTGTACGACTACTCACAATTAGATTTCCTCAGATCTATGGCACCCAAGGATCTGAATATATTTTGATATACTAAGGGGATTCTCGAAATACTTCAGCAAAATGAGTAGACCTAACTTTAGTTTGTGACAAAAGAAAAGAATTTCATCTCTTAAAAAAAAAAAAAAAAAAAAAAAAAAAGAGAACAAAAGAAAAGAATTTCAAAGTTCTGAAAATAATAACATAAAGTCTTAACAGTTCCTTATAGCAACTTAGGTTAAAATATTTCCCGGTGTGAAGCAAAATTATATTGATTTCTTTATCCAGCTCTAAAGTACATTTGAGACAAATGAAAATACATGAACACCTCCACCCCCAATCCCTCCCTTTTTTTATCATCAATCTATGCTGCATCATGCATGGACACTACATGACGACACCACACGAAACCTATTTTTGTGTGTCCTACTATATTTCTGACTCTCCATGATCATGTCTGATACTTATTCGATATACGTCCGACGCGACCCAAAATTTTGTAGAATTCGTGCATGCATCCTAGCCTCAAAACTTATGGAGCTTTGTGAAGGACTTTATCAATCTGATCAGCAATGCATGCCCTATATTTCCTTGAAAGTTCTAGACTCCTGGCTTACTAGCTTCTTGGATGCTCATGCCACGAGGAGACGACCATATATATGAAACAATAGGTCAAAATTTTATGACTTTAGGCAAGGACTCACATCCATAGGACCATACTCCTATACAACTTTATAGTTTCCACCCCCACCTAATTGACGATATGATGGCGTTGCATGGCCTATATATTAACCACTTGCCAAATGAAGTTACTACATGTATGCTTTCCATATATAGGCCTAGAGTACTAGCCATATATTAACTTGTAATATATATGAAGTTCACAACAATCTAATTATTTTCGTCATTAGAAAATATTCCTCCTACGTTGTTAGAATGTCAAGTTGAATGTATATATTTGAGTGAAGATATATAACTCTTGTGCCGATTACTTGGCAAAGATGGGATTTAGTTACAACCTAGACTTGTTATTTTGGATCAACCTAGATCCGGACTCTGAATTACTTTTGAGTTTTGACCTGATACATATTGATTTTCCTTTGAGAAACTATTCAGTGGAGCGGCCTCACTCACCATGTGCCAGTGGTGAGGTCAGAGCCGGCCTGAGCTAATGGAGGTCTGAGACGAACTCCCAAAATGGAACCTCCATCCATAATGTGACTCGGAATTTAACTAAGGACCTCTAGTGTATAAGTCTAAGAATATAACCACTATAACACAACTCTTTTGAATGAATGATGGCTTATAGTACATACTGATTAGATACATCCATGTTGGTGCTCTTTTAGTCTTTGGGTCATGGACTATCGTCTAGCCTGCTCTGTGCCAGGGCCACCCCTGGGTGAGGTCTTGCTCTCCTCCAATAACAACATAGCATACCACGGAAAGAGCAAGCAACATGATAATATAAAAGTGATGTGTCAAATTGTTATTGTAAACCTCCTCACCCAGAGATTTAGTTATTTTAATTTAATATAATATTTAGAATTATTATTTTTATTATTAATTAGGATTAAGTAAACAAAAGTATCCTTTAAAAATATTTTTCGTAATTTTAATTTTTAGGAGCACAACATTAGCCATTATCTCCAAACAAATTTTATATGCATGATCTAGATGAGCCCACCTTAATTTATGATTATCATATCCCACTCAAACATATCTCATTGTGCTCTATTTTTAATGTAAAATATTCGGGTCAAAAACTCAATTTCTAGCACCTACAGTGCAACCGTTGACCATTCCAATTTAAATTGGAGATCCAATTTCGACCAATTCTTTCGAGCTAATGCATGATCATGATCTAAACTAGGTCTAAGACACACATGATACCTGTGTCCCACTCTATTGAACCTCTATGTGCTACCTACCCTCAATAGTAACAAATGATCAATTTTCTAGTGAATTGGACCAACCTAGTCAAACTAAATCGCAACGACCCGAACCAGACCCAACTAGAAGTAGTTGGACTTAATCTAGGTTGATTATTTCAGTTTTGGACCATCCATATTAAACATTATTTCAGTTTTGGACATCCATGGGTTTATTAAATCATTATGGTGGAATTGTATCCTTGATTAATTTAGAAACCCTAATTATATATTTAAACGTTATTTCAGTTTTGGACATCCATGGGTTTATTAAATCCTTAGCCAACCTACTATGTTAGAAACCCTAATTATTTTAGACTCTAAATAACTGATGGCATTTTATAAGTTGTATCCTTGATTAATTTAGACCCTAATTGTCTAGATTAATGATGTAGAGTAGTTGTACTCTTGTGCATGCTTAATGAACCGTGTCATAGGATTTTATGATATTATATATTTAGGCTCTTGGGATCACACGAGCGTGGATTCGAGAGCAGGTTCTTTGTATTATCAGCATGGAGTTCGAGGCAAGTGTACCCTGCCAACTTGTAGTAAATCCTATTATATTATCGACTTGTGTTTCATTTTATATATTCTTGTGATGTGCCTGCTCAACCTAGGACCGTGAGACGTTGCTTAGCGTCTGAACAAGATTCGGGTGTCGACGCCGTACTTGGAGTCGTGTAACGTCACTTAGAGAGTTGATACCACGATCCTATATATTTTCGTGCTTGCTTTACCAAGTACGTCATACCATAGGATACTTGACACTATTCATATGACAGAATCTTTCCTGAGTTATTCATGATGATTCTGTATAGGCTTATAGGATTCGTGACATGAGACTTGCATATATAGAGATATCATTATGACTCGTTGTGCTAGCTAAAGGTCATGATCTTGCGTGTTATGGACATGAGATATTGTGGACATTAGACGTGTGATTACATTGGGTGGGGAGAGACACACATGCTACAGACATATTACATATATATATATACTTTATTATTGAGATGCTTTAGTCTCTATATCAGAGCTTGGCCCATTACGTGATATTACTGCTATGGGCTCCCCGACACAAAGCTTGTAGTAGTTTCATCCTGAGTACTAGTGATGCTCTGACCTGGTCCCTTGCCAGTTTTGCAGCATAGACCGTTGTGGAGCTTGCTTGGAGTTGCTGATGTGTGTTGCTTTGTCTTGCAGGCATTGGTGCCAGGTACTTATATTATTTCTACCAGAGTTATGGTTATTTATTCTTATTGTCTATTCATCTGCTGATGTAGCCTAGTTTTATAGAGTCATATTCATTTCTCGATTCTATTCGAGCTTATGTGTTACTGGCGGCCGACTTTAGCACATTTAGTTCATTATTGATATTTTGTTCTTTATGTAGATTGAGACATAGAGATTTTAATATTTATTTACCCTTATTATACAGCTTATACGTATTCGAGTCAGACCAGAGTCTGGTCGAATGCGTAGCTGGCATGTTACGTATTCTTAATCCTACGTATTTTAGGACAGGGGCATTACAGTTATTGAATGAGTGCAAGGTTTTAATCACCACTACCAAAATACTATTAAATAGCGACGGATCTCAGCAACGAAAACTAATCCGTCGCTGAGTCAGCGACGGATTAGCGACGGAATAACGACTAAATTATTTATGTAAACCAAATATATTATATTTCGTCAATACTTCATCGCTGTTATCTTAGTGACGGAAATATCCGTCACTGCAAAAACATAAATTTCTCCCCATTCTCAGTCTCTCTCTCTCTCCCTCTCTCTCGATCCCCCCGACCCCCTACCCCTCTCCGGTGACCTTCTCCTCCACTGACCCCCTCCCCCTCTCCGACAACCTCCTCCTCCACCCACCCCTCCCCCTCTCCGGCAGCCCCCCTCACTCGCTCTCTCCTCCTCCTCCTCCTCCCCCTCCCCTTCCTCATCCTCCTCCTCCACCGACCCCCTCCCCCTCTTCGGCGACCTCCTCCTCCTCCGCCGACACCCGATCGACCCCTCTCCGGCAGCCCCTCCCCTCACTCTCCCTCTCCTTCTCCTCCTCCTCCTCCTTCACCTACCCCCTCCCCCTCTCTGAAGACAAGCAACCCCTCATCCTCTCCGGCGAGCCCTGACATCCTCTCGAGCCCTTCTCCTACTCCTCGACTAGAGCGACGGAGACATCCCCATGAGCCCCTCCACCGGCCTCAGGCATCCCAAGCCTTTTCCTGATGCGTCACTGTAAATCACATAACCTCCTGATCCTGATGGAATAGTCAATACTGGTGCTGTGGTCAGTCGCTTCTTCAACTACTCAAAAGTGGCTTGACACTCGTCGGTCCATACGAACTCTTGATCCTTGCACGTCAACCGAGTCATAGGCGCTGCTATCCTTAAGAAGTTCTCCATGAACCGTCAATAATATCCCGCAAGTCCAAGGAAACTCCTCACCTCCGATGCTGATTTAGGAACGGGCCATGTCTCGACTGTCGAGATTTTCTCTGGATCAACATAAATACCATCTCCCATAACGACATGCCCAAGAAATGACTATGTCCAAGAAAAACTCATATTTACTGAGCTTCGCATATAACTGCTCTCTCCTCAAGGTCTCTAGGACGATCCGTAGGTGCTTCTCGTGCTCCTCGTGGCTCTTTGAATAGACAAGTATGTCATTTATGAAGACGACTATGAACTGGTCCAAGTACTGATGGAATACTCGATTCATTAAGTCCATAAAGATAGCTGGAGCATTGGTCAACCCAAATGGCATGACCAGAAACTCGTAGTGTCCATATCTTATCCTGAATGCGGTCTTCGGGATATCCTGCTTCCGTACCTTCATCTGGTGATATTCCAATCTCAAGTCTATCTTCGAGAACACTTTGGCTCCACTAAGCTGATCAAATAAGTCATCAATGCATGACAATGGGTATTTATTCTTCATGGTCACTGCATTTAAGGCTCTGTAGTCAATGCACATACGCACTGACCCATCCTTCTTTGGTACAAACAACACTGGTGCTCCCCAGGGTGATGCACTCGGCCGAATAAAACCTTTCTCCTCTAATTCTTTCAACTGTGCCTTCAGCTCATCCATCTCCTTCTTCGCCAATCTATAAACATGCGATGCTATTGGTGCTGCTCCCGGTGTCAATCCAATTGAGAATTCTACGTCTCTGTCCGGGGGTAGTCCTGGCAATTCCTCTGGAAAGACGTCTTGAAATTCTGAAATGACGGGGTGATAAATAACGTCATCCATTGCAAGCTATACACCATCAAGGGCTTCTGTGGATCCTCGTGCAAACTCAAGTTCAGGATGGCCTGTTACCTTAAAAAGAATGCTTCCTCCAAAACAGTCGAAGAAAGCGTGGTACTTGCTTAGCCAGTCCATTCCAAGCACAATATCAAAAGTTGGCATAGGAAGGACTAAGAGTCAGGCACTCATCTCTCTGCCACGAATCACTACAGGACACGATCTACAAATTCGACTAATATGTACAACTCCTCCTATGGTGAGAATTCTAACACAACTAGGTAAAAGTGTAGTGGCAATATTGTGTTTGGCAATAAAACTAGAAGATATGAACGAGTGGGTGGCTCCCGTATCAAATAATGTCACAGCAGAAAAAGTAAAAGCAAGAGTAATACCTGCTATGACATCAATCTCCTGATCCATGTCATCCACTTATAATGCAAAAGCTTGTCCATTCGTCTGTGGAAGTCCATAACTGGACCTCGTGTACTGATCCTCCTGAGTTGGTAGCGGTGGTCCTCACTGAAATCCTCCTGTTGCTGGAGGTCGAGGTGCTCCTGGTCTAGTCATCTGCTGAGCTAGCTTTGGTGTTGGAAGTGCTAGCCTCTGTACTGGCGGTGGAAGTGTCAATGTCTGCTGCATTAGACAGTCTCTCGCCATATGCTGTCCGGAACCATACCTCATACATTGTCCCAAGCGAGTCCGACAGTCCCTCAAAATGTGCCCGTATTTCCAACAATAGCTGCAGTGGGGCTTCTCCGAATTCTGGTACGGTCCTGCTCTGTGCTGATACTGTTGTTGCTGTGCCAAAGGACGTCTGATAGGTCCTCCTTGCTGCGTCCTTGCTGGTCCTTGCTGTGTCTTCAGTTGACCTCCTTTTCCCTTGTTGTGGCCTCTTGTAGTCTAGCTTCTGTCAATAATTCTGTATAAGAGATCCGGGACTGTGAGCTAGTGTAGTGTTGGAGCTCCTGAGTTAGTCCGCAGTGAAATCTCTTAGCCTTCTCCAAGTCATTGGGTATCAGGACAGCACCATATTTACTAAGGCGACTAAACTCTGCATCATACTCGTCAACTGTCCTGTTCCCCTGCTCCAGATGAATAAACTGATCGTACAACACGTTCCTTACCATGTCCGAAAAGTACTTTCTCTCAAAGAACTCCAAGAATTGTTCCCAAGTCTGATACGTACCCAACTGGCGCTCCATTGATTCCCACCAGTGATAGGCATTACCATCTAGTTCCGTCCTTACGCTTGTCATCCATAGATCTGTAGGTAGCTGTGATGCTTCTAATAACTTTTGGGTGTGGGTAATCCAGTTTGTAGTCTCCTTTGGGCTCTCAGTGCCTTTATATGGCTTGGGACCCATCTGTACAAAGTCCTTGACTGAACCAACTCGAGCTCGCGGTACTGGAACTAGTGCCTGAGCTAGTACAGTTGCCTGTGCAGCCATTCTCTCAAGTGTTGCCAGAAATTCTTGCCTCTGCTCTGCCGCTTGCTGCCTCTGCTCTGCGGCTAGTGCGGCCGCCTACTATCTCTGTTCCTGCATCATCATTTGGAAGAATTATAACTGCTGTGTCTGGCCTTCCTGTGGTGTCGTTGAAGCCAAAAAAATCCCATTAGGTAAAGCGGAAAGATCAGATGGAACTGGGTTGTGAGTCTGTCCATATGGCCCCGGAAGTCTAGGAGTCGTCGAGGTATCCCCTCGAGTTTGTTCGTTGACTCCTGAAGGTATGTCTCCTCTGGCAGCAGTACATCCACTACGCGAATCCATCTCTCTGCAAGAGGTGGACGAAACGATTAGAAGGAGTATAGGAATCAAATAGGATGCAAGCATTTAAATAGGAAGTTGAAAAGGGAAGATGAGTTTTAGTCAAGCGTGGATGAGATCCTATACTCTATTCCTATACGCAGGCTTGCTCGGTAAAGTAACGTAACCGAGACAATATATTCTCGACCTGTATGGGCCACCACAAAAATATGTCATACCCCAGTCCCAAAATATGTAGGACTAGGAATACATAACACGCCAGCCGTATGTATACGAAACTCCAATGTGTTGGAAGATCGTAACACACATGTACACTGTACATGAATATCAAATCCATAAGTGGTAATATACTATCAACAAGTCACACGCAATCTATATCTCATCCACAGCAAAAGTAAATAAATGGGAATAAATAACTGAATATCAAATATGAAGTCTCAAAGTATGATAGTCGGATGGAAAAAAATCCACTACAAATCGACTATACTAAAACTATTAAATGAAATAAGAGATCAAACTCTAATATAAGATAAATGTCTACAAAGAAAATAGCAACTAGAATATCCATCAGCTGCAATGAATCAAAGGTACTCTGAAGGTAAGACCTCCTCAGTCTGGTATGAAGCGTCAAGTCCGGGTCCGTACTCCTATGGATACTCCTGCAAGTCTATACCTGAAAAGAGACCAGGTCCTCAGAGGGACATAACAAAATACATAGAAGCATGCCAATAAGGTACTGCAAAATAAATATCCAAGGGTCGCCTAACCATCTATGTGAATGCAGTTGAGAATAACTTTCCAACAAGTGGGCTATCTGGCTAAAATGGGATTGGCATCATTCTCTCGGAGATTCAGGGGCCTAAAAAGCATGACGTCTTTTGAACCTCAGAGGCCGCCTGATAATATATAATATATAGTGGTCATCATGACCGCGCATCTCCGGCGGAGCGTACGGGTTACACAAGGAAAGTACAAAGGAGCCAAAACGCATTACTTGTTGTTCTCTCCACCCCATGCTCTAAGCATGTCACATCCATGATATGATGATACCTCTAAATAACTGCCAGGTCTTCTAGCATGCAAAATTTCTATCAGTAGTTATCCCTATCCGTCGCACGGCCTATACGTACCAGTGCCAGCCGAGTACGCAAGTCCGTGTCCTACATGAGACTCACACTCGTGTAACAATAGTGTCATGGCCAATGAAACATAAAATACCTCATGATAATAGGGTGGTCTCATAAACTAGGTCAACATGCATATATATAATAAAAACAGAATACGACGCCACCGTCGTTGCACCCAAGTTATCCTTGGACGCGCATTTTATATAGCAGTTTAAAATATATGAACTAAATGGACAGAAATAGAATACATGCATCATATAAAATATAAATCACAGTACAATGGCAAGGTATACTTGCCTGGCAAGCAATCTGTATAGTGTAAGCGTCCCAATGTCAAGTACACATGATCAAAAACTAAGGCCGCCGAATAAACGTCTCCGGATGCTGAAATAAACATTACCAACATTCCCGGAATCAGCGAGATAGCTAAAAAATACTACCCTTTTCGTCCAATTTGGACACAGGGGCAAAACGATAATTTCGGGTCAAAGCGAGGTCCACTTGTGGCCCACTTTGCACCAAAAAGCGTGACAGGGGTAAAGGTCTCTAAATAGAATAAATTATAGGTCAAATAATTTCTAAACATTAATACAAACTCAACGGTATATCCAATTTTGGATTCTGGTGAGCCGAACACAAATTCGTCCAAAAAGTCAACCGTGGGGCCCACAAATTGGAGGCTTGGTCAACTATCTCAGAATCACGTGAAACTTGGGTCACAGGACCAGCATGATACCACGAATCCAATGGCAAAAGTTTTATTGCTATAATCCCCCTGATTTTCAAAAAGAATTTAATTTGGATTTTTACAAATTATCTGGAATTTTCTGGAATTTTTCTGGATTTTTCTGTAATTAAATTTAGGTGTTTTAATTATTAAAGGATTTTAATTGATATTAAATAGTATTAAAATATTATGAAAATAATATTTTATGGTGTAAAATAGAAAATCAGACATAGGTTATTTTCCGGGAATTTATTGGACCCCTGATGGATTTTTAAAGCCCTAAATACTAATTAAATTAATTAAACCAAAATAAACCAAGTTTTTTTATTAAATAAACCAAACCAAATCAAGTTGAACCAAACCGGGTTTATTATTAACCCAATTCCTTATTGGGTCGGATCCGGGTCCAGCCCGAACCCGACCCATAGACCCGAACCCGACCCGCATTTCTATTCGGATCGGGCCGGATCCATAGACCCGACCCGTCCGCCTGTTAGCCCGCGAACCCGTTAGGCTTCTTCTCCCCCAAACCGCTTCCCCGACCGTTGGCGATCCTCCGCCGGCCGTTACGCACCCGTTGCCGCCGCCGACCGCTCCGTTTCCCCTTCCCGCAACCGCCTACGACCCTCTGCCTCCCTCTTCCCTGCACCGGCCGCCGCTCCCTCTCCCCATCTCCGGTTATAAATCCCCCAAACTCCTCCCCTGAACCCTAGCCACCTCAGCCGTCCTCCTTCTCGACACCGCCCTACCGCCTCGCCGTCCTCCGCCCTCAGCAACCCAGCACTGCCCCACCCGGCCGTCCTCGGCCCCTAGCCGACGCCTCCCCGGACCTCCATAGCCACCGCCCGCTCGTGATCCGGCCGACCCAAGCCGCTGCCCCGCCTGAGCCGCCTCCCTCCGGCGACACTCCACCAGTGGACTCCGACGAGTCCAGCCATCTCCGGCGGACACAGCGAGGATTCGACACTGAGGACACAGCAGGACACGATTTTGCCTCGGTTTCTCGGACCACTTCAGGTATTCATAACTTCTTGCTCGTAGCTCGGAATTCAATTCCGTAAATTGCATTGCGTAGCCTGTATGACCCTCTTGGTGTCCGGATAAACCGCTCGGGGCATCGCGTCCTGTGGTGATCGCACACCGCGATCCAAAAACAGGAAAAACCAGACCCTGTTTTACCCCGGTATCGAGTACGTCCCGCCAAACGGGACGACTTGGTCGCGTGCGGTCTTCACAGATACGTGCGCGTCGTTGATACGGACGTGCGGGATTTCGCAGAAACTGATTCGGATGAGCGTGCACACCGGAATCAGTGCGTATCCGCGGACATCGTCCCGTATCCGACTTTTCTAATTCTCGCTGTAACTTAGTGTACACACGTCGGATCGAGAAAAAACTTGCACCATCGGACTTGTAGCAATATACTGGTCATGTGAGCCAAGTTTGGTTCGATTCTGAGAACGTTAACAAAATCGTGTGTCGTGGGCCCCATAGGCTCCAACCGACGGGCGATTTTGAGAACAGCTCATCGGAATCCAATTTTGGAAGTTCCGTTGAGTTCGTATCATCGTTCCTGACCTGTTGACACTAAGTTGGACTATTTTTGAGATCTTTGACCCTGGCGCATTTTTCGGTGCAAAGCGGCCCACAATTGGACCCCGCCTTGACCCGAAAATGACGTTTTTGCCCTTGTCTCCAAATTGGACTCAAGGACAGGCGTTCCTAGCTGATTGATGTATTCTGGACCTGATGGTGATGTCTATTTTAGCAACCGGAGTACTGCTTGGAAATCCAGCTGAAGCTCGAGCTACAACTGAAACAGGAAATCCAGGCAAGTGTACCTTGCCATAAAATGCAGTTATTGATTCAGTTTAATTCTCTGCTTTAATTTCTATGACTGTTGAACTTGCCCTATCAAGTAAATTAAACCCAGGACACCTGACACAAGGCATGATACAGAATCTTCCTTATTATTCAAGGGGGTTTGTATAAAATATAGATTTCATGACTTAAGCTTATTTCCTTAGAACATGACCGATTGCATTAATTTAATCTTACGTAACATGAACATTGAGATCTGTGACGTGAGATTCATTGGGTGGGGAGAGTATTACCATATCAAGGCTGAATATATATTATATACTGTTATCTGGAAGTGTCCTAGTCTCTGACACAGAGCTTTGGCACCTGTACTGGCCCTTCGAGAAAACACTGCTATGGTTTCTTGTCACTGATCCTGTAGTAGTCTCAGCCTGAGTATGAATAATAACTCTCACTTGCATGATCACTTAGCTAGTTTAATTATTTACCCAGATTTGTTTGATAGCAACATCGGCATGCCACTGCCTTAGACTTAGTAATTTCTTGTGCTTCTCTTGTGTTTAACATCTTGGTTGACTTACATGTTCATTCACTGTATTTTGGCTCATATTCTTCTGTACCTTGTTACGTCCCTCTGAGGACCTGGTTTTGTTCTCCAGTTATAGCAGACGAGATCTACCCTGAGGTGTACGGAACAGGGGCACTACTCGGAACAGTACCTGAACCCGAAGACGAGGTGATCGCTGAGGACTTCTCATGAACAATTGCTTCGCCCTGCTCAGTATTATGGCAAATAGACTTTAATTCCTGATAATTTAAACTCTTTATTTCCTGTCTTTGAGAACTTGTGTAAACAGACTTAATATCGAATTGTTCTCCGATTTTATTTACTTTGACTGTTGTTGTTTAATATTTCTTTTGATGTTATTGCTATCTTATATCTGTGGATGAGAATAGTAAAACTCTGACTGATGTAATACAGCTTAAGTATGCCCGATGGATCCATTAAATTGGGTTTGTCCATCGGTGCATGCTGCTGGCCATAATCACGCATCCAGTCCCTCGGTATTTTGGGACTGGGGCGTGACATGGTTTTTGTGGTGGCCCATGCAGGTCAACGACTTAAATTGTTCGGTTTCAACTTAGGGACCGAACAGGCCTGCAATAAGAATATGATAAGTTTTTAGGATCTCATCCACTTGCTTGCAAACGTTCTTGATATCTGTATCGTATTCGAACTAATTTTTGACTTGCATCTTGCCTTGACTCCTGTGCACCTCTTATAGTTTATTGTTGATGCAGAGTAATGGATTCACGAGAAAATGACGGAACTCCAGCAAGAACACCAATAGGTGCTGAAACCACCTATGGAGAAGAGGAAGTAACGCTATTGAGTGGAGATCCCTCTACTCACCGAAGCAGACAAACAGATCCGCAATCTTCTAGATTTCTGCGTGATGATATTCCACCTCCGCCTCAGTTCACTCCACAGATGCCTGTCTTTCCACCAGGCCAAGCAATAGATGGACAGCAGATGTTCCAGATGTTCTACGCAATGATGCAAGCTCAGCAGCAAATCCAAACTGAGGCCCATCGTCGCGAAGCTGAGTACTTGAGGAACAGTCTAGTAAATGCACTGGAGCAGGCCAACCTACCAGCTAGACGGCAACCGATGGGCTCTATCACTGATTTCCGCCAACTGAAGCCCCGTACCTTTTCGGGCAAGGAAGGACCAACAGAAGTGCATGAATGGCTCACCAATATTCGGCATCAATTAGAAACAGCTGAACTACCAAGAGAACGTTGGATGACCGCCGTCAGAATGCAATTGACGGACAATGCTCATCACTGGTGGCTATCCGAAGAGACCAGACCGAGTTACTTGGGAAGAGTTCTCCAGACTCTTTCAGGAGATGTACATACCTGCTATCGCTCGATCTGAACTTCGGAACAAGTTCAATCGCCTCACTCAGGAAGCTATGACGGTAGAAGAGTACAACGCCGAGTTCATTCGTCTGAGTCGCTTCGCTCCTACCTTGATCCCGACTGAAGTAGAGAAGGCCGAGAAGTTTTTCGACGAACTCAACATCGAGCTACAGAAACTGATTGGATCTGTCGCACCAACTTCGTACACGGACGTCCTTGCTGCAGCTCGACGCATGGAGCGCATCACCAGAAGAGAAACCAGTCTGAAGAGGCCTTCCACATCAGTACCAGCCAGAGCAAACAATGGAGAAGCTGCCAAGAAACCTCATCTGCACCAAGCACCACAGGGATCTGCATCCAAAGCCCTGACTCTTCCTACTTGTTATTACTGCGGCAGGATAGGCCATGTTGAGAAGGAATGTAGACGTAAACACGGACTGTGCTTAGGTTGCGGATCCAGACAGCATGCAGTGAAGGAATGTAGACGTAAACACGGACTGTGTTTAACATCTTGGTTGACTTACATGTTCATTCACTGTATTTTGGCTCGTATTCTTCTGTACCTTGTTACGTCCCTCTAAGGACCTGGTTTTGTTCTCCAGTTATAGCAGACGAGATCTACCCTGAGGTGTACGGAACAGGGGCACTACTCGGAACAGTACCTGAACCCGAAGACGAGGTGATCGCTGAGGACTTCTCATGAACAATTGCTTCGCCCTGCTCAGTATTATGGCAAATAGACTTTAATTCCTGATAATTTAAACTCTTTATTTCCTGTCTTTGAGAACTTGTGTAAACAGACTTAATATCAGATTGTTCTTCAATTTTATTTACTTTGACTGTTGTTGTTTAATATTTCTTTTGATGTTATTGCTATCTTATATCTGTGGATAAGAATAGTAAAACTCTGACTGATCTAATACAGCTTAAGTATGCCCGATGGATCCATTAAATTGGGTTTGTCCATCGGTGCATGCTGCTGGCCATAATCACGCATCCAGTCCCTCGGTATTTTGGGACTGGGGTGTGACAGTTGCATTCCGACGAGCGTATACTAAATGGTGCGGTATTTTATAAAAGTTGCGATATATGATCTTTTCACGGATACGGGTTAATTCTGACGTGCACACACTTCCAAATCAGTTTATGTAAAAGCTCACATGTCAAGATATACCATACGTGCCTTTCAGTTCAATTGGTATGCGATGGAGCGGTCTAGTTTGGCAGAGCGCGCTCCGTATCACAAATTTTGAAGTTCCAGAAACAAGTTTTTTCTAATTTTTAACCCAGTTTAGTTCTGCATATAACACCAAATAAAATAATCTAATTAGCAAGAAGTAATCTTGGTTATATGGTCTTCACATAGCAAAAAGTAAATTAAAGTTTGGATGTCTGTGGAGGAAGATATCAGTCCTTAAACATGGGTGGTCACAACAGTTTTCTGAAGTTAAAAAGATGTAATTTTTTCTCCAACTTGGTCTCGATTTTTACATAGGGTTAAGTGTTGTTCGATGGAAACCAGTATACAGAGTTTGAAGAGGGATAGGTCATGAACATACCGGTGAAGACGAATTAGAATTCGGTCGCGAGATGTAGCGGGAATCAGCACGGGAAGTCGGGGTTGTCGCAGTCAGATTCTGTGCGGCGTTCACGCGGGTGTGCAGTCGACCGGCGGGTTGCGCGGTGGCTGCACGATGGTCTCAGGTTGGTGGCGCGGTGCTGGGTTGGATGTCGGCATTGGGTTGGAGGTGAGTAAGGGTTTAGGGTTAGGGTTTTACAATGGTATATATATATATATATATATATATATATATATATATATATATAGCGAGGGAGCGGGGGAGGGGGGGAATTCCGCACGGGTCTGGGGCTCTGGCCGCGGGGCTTAGGGGTTAGGGTTAGGGAATTATTAGGATTAAGGAATTATTAGGATTAAGGTTTCATTTCTTTTTCTTTTCCTTTCTTTTTCTTCTTATTTTTCTTCTATTTATTATTTCTTTTATTAGATATATTTATATATACATATATATATGGTATAAAATTCTAGAAATTTATATTAGTACATAAAAATAATCTTTCATCCTTCTACAACGATATTCTACATAAAATAAAATAAGATAAAATAATAGTTTTGCTCCATAATGTCTAGATGTATAGTTACCTAGTAATTAAAATTCAATAAATTCTATTTGTCCATTTAACTAAGAAATAATACAATTAAATTAAGTGATTTAATTAAATAATTAATATTTTTAAAATTAGGGGGTTTTATACAAATAACTATTAGTAAATTATTAACATTTTAGAATATATATTTTATACTTTATGCTTGATTTTAAGTATTTTTAGTGTTGTTTCTTAGCTTTTTTTTGTATCAGACCATTAATATGAGTATCGAGATCGGCGATATCGGTAATATCGGTGGTATCGGACTGGAGTATCGGATTTTTTGGTATCACAAACAAAAAACTATTATATGCTATAGATAAGTTTTTCTCTTGCATTTACTTTTAGCGAGTATCCTAACTAGGTACTCATAGTTCTTTACGTTTTGCTTTTGACATGGTACGTGCATAATCATTCAAGTCTATAAGAAAGCAATAAGTCGATACTTAGTTGACCGATAGTGGATGTACAATCGGCGACATGAGAGTAGGATTTCTTTGACAGATAATTTTTGGACGAGCGTTGAGGAATTTCTCAAATACGCCAGTAGTCAACCTTATTTCATGGATGAGAGTCTCATCAAGCTTCCTTGTGTCAAATGTCATAATATACCCATTTAAAGAGGTGGATATCGTGAGGGAGCATCTCTACAAGAAGGATTTCGTACCGAACTACAAGGAGTGGACGGTTCAAGAAGAACCTTTGACTCCTCAATATCATTCCTCCTTCAATACAAAGGTAGAATAGTCCACTATCGGAGATAACTTTGAATATCGATCACAAAACCTGGCGCATGAGTTGGTATTTGATGCGGCCGATCCAAGTTTGGATCCGGAGGATCCAAAATCCTGATGCGAAAGAATTCTACAATATGTTCAAGAATGTCGATACTCCATTATTGTCATGCCCCAGTTCCAAATATAAGGAACTGAGCCACATGGCATTGGCCAGCGGGTACACTCCGACGGGCATCCCAATCTAATGGACCCGATAGAGTGCACCTAAGCTGTAAAGTACAATAATATAATACAACATTAAAACATAAGCAATGTAACTAATCTCATCCACAGACATAAGAATATGAAATACATAGAGAAAACAAGTCTACTAATGTGCAGAAAGAAAATAAGTCTAAAAATGTATCATAATACAAAACGAATAGAGTCACACGGGAACAAACTCGCTACTACAAGTACTGAATGAAAGGAAGCAATAAGATAACTAGGGCCGATATCTGCAAACTAGATAATGATACCAGACCCAAGGTGAAGTCACTACCGGTGATCAAGCGAAGTCCTCGAGAAGGATCTCGTCCTCTGCTACAAGTCCTGCTCCTGGATATACACCCGGTCCATACTCCTCCGGGTAGTCCTCCTCGCCTATGCCTGGACGGAA
This sequence comes from Iris macrosiphon, assembly GCA_036927795.1. Classification (NCBI taxonomy): domain Eukaryota; kingdom Viridiplantae; phylum Streptophyta; class Magnoliopsida; order Asparagales; family Iridaceae; genus Iris; species Iris macrosiphon. The sequence continues at coordinate 190,917,181 of JAYESA010000004.1, forward strand.
ACCAGGTCCTCAGAGGGACGTAACAAGGTACAAAAATAGCATGCCATAGTAAAACAGAAAGAAAACAAGTGATACGTCAGTGTAATCTAGAATAACCACCTAAGTGAGACACAACTTGAAGACAATGTTTGACACGTGGGCTTTCCAAATATAAATTCGTAGTTCCGAGGCACAGAGACACACGGTACATACCCGTAGCTCCGAGCACATAGACACACAGTAAGTACTACGACTCCGGATACAGGATCTCTACGTAAATAAGGATATATATATAGTGCATGCGAAGTAGCCCAAGCGTCTAGTAACTGTCCTTTTCTCCCAATGCGGTCAATGAGACGCATCTGCAGCTCACTGAGCCTCAACCTCTATCTAAACAGTCTCGTCAAACAGAAGTAACTAGCAACAATCACGATCTTATAGTCATCACAGGTCCCGGTCATGCTGATACTATCAGGATACAGGAAGTTTGACATGATAACAGTGTCTGAATGTATCCTAAGATTTTGATGTAACCAAGTAGGTACATAAAGGTATCGAAAAAATTTAACAATCGATACTAGACGTTACCGACGAACGTCTACACCCGGATATGACCCGAACGCTAAGTAACAATTTTGATCCAAAGCGCACACAATGTATAGATGAATAAATAAGTAAATATGGAACTGAGTTACCGAATGACAATGTACACTTGCCTGTATCCGGATGCTGAAGGTGGGACTCCGATACAACGTCCAAGTCCAAGGAACTCAAAGTACCTAGAGAATAGAGGTAGAACCAATTTTAGATATAATTATTTATATTTGTAATAATACCTAGGAAAAATATTACTATATAACCTTGGCCTAAATAATAGGGTTCAACATTCCCCTGTAAACTAGTATGGTACCCTTGCTGTTAAGGAGGGGGGTTCATAAGAGTGTCATTAATATCCATGGTAGTTACTCCAACCTGACACGACTGGGTTACTCAAGTTACTATCAATAAATTGGTGCTAATAGATTTCTATTGTCACTAACACTTCACTGGTAGCATCTAAAAATATAGTCCTTAAGGGATGTCTTTCACAGCTCATCTAGAACTAATTAATGGTTCATTAATCTTCTAAGAAAGGTCCTACTAGAAAGCAAGTTTAACTTGTATTGGTGTGAAGCCATGGGTTAAATTCTAGGGTTGAACTTCATAGTTCTATTATCCATAGTTAGTCAACTAGGACATAATACACTGTGCTTACACCTATTCTTGCTACCACGACATCATTCAACCCAGCCTTGTAGTATATATTTTTAAGTATGAAGTATGCTAGATTCCACAACTCCTACATTGACCCATGTGTATATCATGTCCACTAATGAACTTCCCAAATAAAGTGCACGCAACCACAAAACACACACACAATGCTCCTCCAATATCTATGAACACAAAAAAGAATTTGGCTATTAGAACACCACATTCCCAGAGCCTACATTCCAACCTTAGCAATTATTCTACTCTAGTGCCAATTTACATACACAGACAATCTATCGGAAAGGAAATTAATAAAGTCCACATGCATCTATTTGAGGAAAGAAAGTACCCACGGGAAAGAGGAGCTCACGAAGGAAAAGAAGACTCGTCGAGACCACGCTCGCCGTGCCGGAGAAGTCCCGACCATCGCCAAGTGGGAGGGAACGTTGCATAAAAGATGACCGTGGCAGTGTTCCGTCGACAGTGGTGGTGGGGGTGGTGCTCGGCGGTGGTGTAGGTAGTGGTGCTTGGTGGGGGTGAGAATGGTGATGGCAGCGGCGGTTGATGGTAGTGATGCTGTGTTGGTGTCAAACGGGGGGGGGGAGGGAGATGGTGGTGGTTGCTGGTGGTGGTGGTGTCATGAGGTGGCTGATGGTGGTTAGGTCATGGTGGTGGTGGTGTTGGTGAAGGTAGTGGTGGCAATTGCTGTGGTGGTGGCGTGATGAAGGTGGTCCGGTGGTGATGGTGTTGGCTGCGATAATGCTCGGTGGAAGTGGTGTTGCTGTATCGGCTGAAGGGGGTGGTCCAGTGGTGATGGTGTTTTCTGTGGTTGTGGGTAGATGAGGAAGATGAAGAAAATAGAGGTGAAAAAGAAGAAGAATGGAGAGGAGGAGGAGGAGGAGGAGGAGGAGGAGAAGAAGAATGGAGATGAGAGGTTTCGGCTGAGAGTGAGGGAGGGGAGGAGAGAGAGTGTGGTAAGAAAAATTAGGTTTTCTTGGGATTAGGGCCGACCACATGGGGATGGGTGTGTGCGTATGTGTAAATATAGGGGGAATGGGTGGTTGTGATAGGGGAGATTGAATCAAGGGCTAGAATTTTATATGAGTGAATAGTACTATACAAGGGTGAGAGAGAGAGAGAGAGAGTGAGGTGACCGGTCACATGAGGTTAGGGGTTTCTCTATTTGATTTTCACCAATAGGAGTGTGACACCTAGCAACCTCTTTGTATTTGAGTCCCTAATGTTTGGGTATTTACAAATGAAGGAGAAAGAGTGAGGATTTGATGTAAAAAATTGTTGTTTGGTGTTTTGTAGGATGGAGAGGGTGTTGGGTATTTTGTATGAGTCTCATGATTGGATGTGAGGGTTAAGTTGGGGTTAGGTTAAGTCAGTTTCCCCAATTTAAATAAAAGTTGTATCATAGGTGCTCTTAAATTAAATGGGAGTATATGGGGTCTCAATTGGGAGTGACACAAATGTCATGGGCTGTGTAGGCTTGGTATTAGTCTTGGGCCCTTTAATTGGTTAGGCAAAACGGGTTGAGTTTGTGTCCCCAAATCGATGGCAACGACACAGGTACAAGGCATAGGATTAAAGAATTAATTTTTGTGACTAGAAAGTTGTGCAATTAAAATAAAGCACAAGGGAGTATGTTTGTGAGTGAGAGAAATATCCAGTGCCTAGGTTGGCTTGTCAGGTCAAGAGTACAAAGATTTGTTAGAAAGTAAAGGCTATTGTTGTGTTCCAATTATTGTAGCAACGGTCAAATGGACCAAGAGTATAAATTAAAGAACCAGTCTACAAAACCCTAACTTCTAAACCTTAATCAACCTAAAGCTAAACCAAAATTCTCACCATAACCAGTCTACCAAAAAAATATTGAGGGGGTTTACATCCTTCCCAACTTAGAAGAATTTTGTCCCCAAAATTAAAAGTAAAGCATGAATAAGAGTTGCGAGAATTAAAAAGTTAACAGGTAATTGAAATGCAGTATGTAAATCCGTACCTTGGTCCTCAAATAAATACGGGAAACGATGTCGAAGGAATTCTCGTGCTCTCAGATAGACTCGTCTGGCGAATGATGCTTTCATGCAACCCTGACCAGTCGAATAGTCTGCCCCCTCAAAACTTTCTCACTGCGATCGAGTATCCTAACTGGATAATATGATAAACTGGGCCCGACTGTAATCTCTGAATGATCGAGCACATGGCTAGGGTCTGCCACGTACCTTTTCAACTGAGATATGTGAAATACGTCATGTACGCCTTCTAATGACGGAGGCAATACAAGACGATAAGCTAATTCACCAACATGCTCCAAGATGTCAAAATGTCCGATGTACCTCAAACTCAGCTTGCCTCTGCCCCCAAATCTGATGGTACCACGAGTAGGCGATATCTTCAAAAATATATGGTCACCTTCTTTGAATTTCAAAGGTCTACGGTGCGCATCTGCCCAATGCTTCTGCCTGTCCTGTGCTGCGCGTTGGTGGCTCTGAATCTGCTTTACTTTCTCTACTATCTATGTTACCAACTCTGGACCAAGTATCTGACGCTCTCCTATGACACTCCAACATACCGACGACCTGTACTTCCTGCCGTATGTGCCTCATAAGGTACCATCTGTATGCTTGCTTGGTAACTGTTATAGTAGAAGAATTCCACTAAATATAGATGGTCCTCCCAAGATCCTCCAAAGTCGATCATGCACGCTCTCAACATATCCTCTAGTATCTAAATCGTATGCTCTGACTGACCATCAGTCTGTGGATGATATGCAGTGCTAAACTTGAGGCGAGTTCCTTGACTCTCCTGCATACTCCGCCAGAAATATGATGTAAATCTGGAATTACGATCCAAAACAATGATGACAGGCACTCCATGTAGTCGTACTATCTACCTCATGTATATGTCAGCCAATATCTCCATGGATTGTCCAACTCTGAAAGGCAAGAAGCCGACTTAGTGATTCGGTCCACGACAACCCAGACTGCATCCTTCCAGGTGGGGGTCCTCAAAATTTTTGTGACAAAGTCCATGGTAATGTGCTTCCACTTCCACTCAGGAATGGGAAGCGGCTGTTATAGTCCTGCAGTCCTCTGATGTTCGGCCTTGACTTGCTGACAGACCAAACATATCGCTACAAATCTTGCATGTCCTACAGTTCTCTAGGAAGGGCTAGGTATTGTGATACTGCTCTCTGTGGTGGTTTCATCTGGGGTCGTTTTGCAGGCTCCCAGTGTGGTGCTCTGGATGGTGCTGAAATGAACGACTGTTTCAGGATGGACTCTCTCCTGATGACGTACTCCATGCGTCGGACTGCAGCAAGAACATCCGTATAAGAAGTAGGTGCAATGGAGACGATTAATCTCTGTAGCTCAAAGCTAAGTCCGTCGAAGAACTTCTTCACCTTCTCCTCTTCTGTCGAGATCAGAGTAGGGGAGAAGCGACTCAAACGGATGAACTCTAAATTGTACTCTTCTACCATCATATTGCCTTGAATGAGGCGGTTAAACTTATCCCTAAGCTTTGCTCTGGCAATGGCTGGAATGTACATCTCCTGGAAGAGTCTAGAGAACTCCTCCCAAGTGACTCAGTCTGGTCCGAGCCGTCTCTCCTCAAATAGCCACCAGTGATGTGCATTGCCCGTCAACTGCATCCTGACGGCAGTCATCCAACGCTCTCTTGGAAGCTCAGCTGCTTCCAATTGGTGTTGAGTATTTGTGAGCCACTCATGAACTTCAGTGGGCTCCTCCTTGCCAGAAAATATATGGATCTTCAGCTGGCAGAAATCAGTGATATATCCCGTCGATGGCCGTCTAGCTGGTGGGTTCTCCTGCTCCAGTGTTGTCACTAGGCTGTTTCTCAAGTTCTCCGCCTGGAGTTGCTGGACCTCTAGATGAACCTGCTGTTGTGCTGACATCATTGCATAGAACATTTGGAATATCTGCTGACCATCCATAGGCTGTCCTGGTGGAAAAACTGGCATCAATGGAGTGAATTACGACAGTGGTAGAATGTTGTCTCGCCAGAACCTCGAGGCATGCTGATATATTATATTACTTTATTGAGTGGATGGATCTTCACCCAATGGCATCACTCCATCGTCGTAAATAATCACAACACCTTGTGGTGTACCCGCAGGATTCTTATCACAGGCTCGTGGATCCATTACTCTGCATACAAAGTAAACTATGAGAGGCACATAGAGGAATCAAGGCAGGATGCAAGTCAAGAAATTAATTCAAATCCGATATAGAGGTCAAGAACGTGTCAATATGTGGATGAGATCTTATAATTTATCCTATCCTAATCGCAGGCTTGTTCGGTTCCTTAGTTGAAACCGAAGTAACATAGTCGTAGACCTACATGGGAAACCACAAAAACTATGTCACGCCCTAATCCCAAAATATCGAGGCGCTTGACAATGGCCAGCAGCATAATTCCAATGGACAAACCCAATTTAATGGACCCATTAGAGTGTACTTAAGCTGTAATAAATATAAATGCAGTCTACACCAACTAGTCGAACAGAATAATTCTAATCTCATCCACAGAAAGAAACATAACTAAATATGATAGACTAATCAAGATAACAGATAAAAAAATAGTCCATCATTAAGTCAACATATGTAGTGTCTCGGGAAACAACCCGATATAATAAGAAAAGAGAATAAGTCAATACATAAGTCCATGAGTCAAGATATGAAATAACTGGAAGCATAAATAACGGAATATGTAACAGAATACTTAGGAGAAATCCTCTGGCACAACCTCGTCCTCTAGTGCCAGTACTGCTCCAGCGTCAACTCCTATCCCATATATCTTGGGGTAATCCTCCGGTGCTGTACCTGGGGACATAATTCGGATCTAGGTCCTTAGGGGATATAACAAGGTACAATAAACACTCAAGCCAAATGAAATATAGTAAGTAAAAACAGATCCTCAGGACAAGCTATGTAACCAGCTATGTGAAATACAAATGAGAGCATTACTCATACTCAGGCTAAAACTACTACAAGCTCTGTGTTGGGAAGCCCATAGCAGCCTGTAATATCTCAATGGGCCAATAAATGTGCCAAAGACAGAGTCTAAGGCACCACCAGTAATGTAATATATATATATATATATATATAAAAATATAAATATAAATATAATCAGCCTGTAGTATGGTGAGACTCTCCCCTCCCATGTAACCTCACGTATCACATAGTAACATGCAGGGCCAAGACCTCTATCTATCACCACGAGTCATAAGTATAAGTATATAAGTATGGCTATAAACGTCATGAAGCCTATAGTCCTACACAGAATCCTGGTACCAAGAAATAAATTAAGGTGAAATCTGTCTCATATAATCAGTGTCAGGTGTCCTTTGGTCTGTCGTGCTAGTAGTATAAGCACGTAAAAATGGGATCGGGGTATCAACTCTCTAAGTGACGTTACACGACTCCGCGTACGGCGTCGACACCCGAATCTTGTTCGGACGCTAAGTAACGTCTCACGGTCCTAGGGTAAACAAGTAAATCATAGAAGTAAAAAGAAAGAACACAAGCAATTAATATTACATAATTTACTGCAAGTTGGCAAGGTACACTTACCTGGGTTCTGAGCTCCGTCAGTTGCTCCGATATAAGTGGTATCTCCAGATACGCCTCTGAATGCTAAAACAAACATTACTATTGATCTCAGAAAATTTAAAATAGCTAGGATTAACTACCCATAAGTCCAATTTAGACACAGGGACAGAATTGACAGTTACTGGTCAAAGCGGGGTCCACATGTGGCCCACTTCGTACCGAAAAATGTGCCAAAGATAAAGTTCTTTAAATTCGTTAAACTTAGTGTCTATGAGTCTAGAACGATGTTACAAACCCAAGTAAACGTTCAGAACTGGATTTCGATGAGCCGGTCATGAAATCGCCCATCAAGTGGAACCGTAGAGCCCATAAAAATAGAGTTTCATCAACGTTCTCAGAATCGAACCAAACTTGGGTTACAGGACCAGCGTAACGCTGCAAATCCGATTGTGCAAGTTTTGTTATGAAATGACAAATATATACGAAATTATGATGAGTGTCAGAACAGGCCGATACAGAGTTTTTTGACGGATACGCATTGATTTTAGTGTGCACGCACATCCAAATCAACTTTTGCAAAATTCCATACATCCACGTTGATGATACGTGCCTTTCGGTATAATTCGCACATGATGAAGTTGCCTCGTTTAGCGGGACGTACCCCGTTTCGAAAAAATTCTAGTTTTAAAAACTAAGTTTTCGGTCAAATTCAACAGCGAATAAATTATAGCATACAATAGTTTGAAATAAACTAATTATATAGATTAAATCTCGATTATTTTGTCTAATTTACTGTTTAAGTAGAATTTATAAATATTATCTAGGTTGAAAAAAATCAGACATGAACGTGGGTGGTTGAGACAGTTTTTGAACTACAAAATTGGTAATTTTTTCTGTTTTACGTGGCGAATTACGACCGATACATGCCACAATACACCGAACTAATTACACAGGATTCAAGAGGGTCATGTGTTCTTCGCATAGGATTCGACGGATCGATATTTTGATTACTGTGCAGGGAGATACAAGGGTTAGAAGATGGGTACCTCGCTGTGTTGTTTGCTCAGGATTTTTGGCGGCTGCGCGATGGCTTCTTGCGGCGTGCGACGATGATTGTCCAACGGTCGTCGGCGGCTGAGGTTGGTTGGGGTGGTAGAGGAAATGATGGTGGTGGTGGTCGACTAGGCTAGGGTTTAAATATGGGTGAGGGAAGGGAGTTACAAGGAGACGAAGGTAGGGGATCGGGCTATTTTGGAAGATGAAGGGAGGGGGTGCAGGGAAGCTGCGGGGGTTTGGGTTTGCTACAGTAGAGGCGGGTTAGTAGGTTTCGGGTTGGTGGGTTTCGGATATGGATTCGGTTCAGTTAGTTTGGTTTGGGTTGGTTTGGATTGGTTTATTTAAAATAATACATATATGGCCATTAAAAATAGTTTTGGACCCCAATATATTCCAAAAAATTACACAATATTCTATTATTAATTATACACTAAAAAAATATTTTTTTTGCACTATTTTTAAAAATTAATTTAATTCATAAAAATACAAATCCATGAATGAACATTTATTATAATTAACTAAAAATAATAAAAATTTCTACAATAATAATTAATAAAAATTTAAATTAAATTCTAAAAAATTAGGGTGTTTACAATCTATCCATCTTAAAAGAATTGTGTTCTCGCAATTAAGAAAATAAAACGTAACCGGTCAAGAAAGGTTTGCTCCAGAAGAGGTGATGTGGTTGCAAGACATGTTTGTTGAAGCACGACACAAAGAATAAGGAACCATGAACAATGAGAAATCGAGAGGAAGGGTGAGTGTTTTGTTCAAGCAGAACACGTAGGAAAGAAATAAAACTTGGGTAGAACTGACATATTACTAATCTAGACTAACAAGTTTATGCTAACATAATACTAGGTTTAGGCTAGGAAATGGAACTAACAGGCACATGCTAAAGTATTACAAGAAATATACGCTATTATAGATACCTATGATAAAACTAAATCTTACTCATATTCGCTACTCCTCGAGTCTGTGCCTGATCCATTGTCATCGCAAAAGCCTGTCCACGTCCTTGTGGTGGTGTCCCCTGCTATTACTGGGCCTGCTGGAAGAGTGCTGCCCGTGGTGCCAAGGGTGGCCTCGGCTGATATCCTTCCGGTGCTGGTAAAGCTTGTCGGTTTACCATCGGTGCTCCTTCTTGACGCTCAGGGCAATCCCTTACTGAATACTGACTGGATCTGCAAGCTAAACATAATCCCAATTTGAGTCTACACTCCCTCTCAATATGGCCTACCTTGCCACAATAGTGACAAGTAGGAAGGGCTAGGGATTATGATATTGCTCTCTATGGTGGTTTCATCTGGGGTCGTTTTACAGGATCCCCGTGTGGTTCTCTGGCTGGTGCTGATATGAACGATCGTTTTAGGCTGGACACTCTCCTGGTGATGAGCTCCATGCGTGGGGCTGCAGCAAGGACATCCGTATAAGAAATAGATGCAACGAGCCGATTAATATCTGTAGCTCAAAGCTAAGTCCGTCGAAGAACTTCTTTGCCTTCTCCTCTTCCGTCAGGATCAGAATAGGGGCGAAGTGACTCAAACGGATGAACTCTGCATTATACTCTTCTACCGTCATGTTGTCTTGAATGAGGCGGTTAAACTTATCCCTAAGTTTCGCTCTGGCAATGGCTGAAATATACATCTCCTGGAAGAGTCTAGAGAACTCCTCCCAAGTGACTCGGTCTGGTCCGAGTTGTCTCTCCTCAGATAGCCACCAGTGATGTGCATTTCCCATCAACTGTATCCTGACGGCAGTCATCCAATGCTCCCTCGAAAACTCAGCTGCTTCCAATTGGTGTTGAGTGTTTGTGAGCCACTAATAAACTTCATTAGGCTCCTCCTTGCCAGAAAAGATACGGGTATTCAGCTGGCAGAAATCAGTAATAGATCCCGTCGATGGCCGTCTAGCTGGTGGGTTCGCCTGCTCCAGTGATGTCACTAGGCTGTTTCTCAAGTTCTCCGCCTAGCGTTGCTGGGCCTCTTGATGAACCTGCTGTTGTGCTTGCATCATTGCGTATAATATTTGGAACATCTGCTGACCATCCATAGGCTGTACTGGTGGAAAAACTAGCATCGGTGGAGTGAATTAAGGCAGTGGTGGAATATCGTCTCACCGAAACCTCGAGGCATGCTAATAGATTTGATTGCTTTGTTGAGTGGATGGATCTCCACCCAATGGTGTCACTCCATTGTTGTAAGTGATCACATCACCTTGTGGTATACGCACGGGAGTCTCGTCACAGGCTCGTGGATCCATTACTCTGCATACAAAATAAACTATGAAAGGCGCACAGAGAAATCAAGACAGGATGCAAGTCAAGAAATTAATTCAAATCCGATATAGAGTCAAGAACGTGTCAATATGTGGATGAGATCCTATAATTTATCCTATCCTAATCGCAGACTTGCTTAGTTCCTTAGTTAAAACAGAAGCAACATAGTCGTAGACCTGCATGGGCCACCACAAAAATTATGTCATGCCTCAATCCCAAAATATCCCAATCCCAAAATACTGAGGGACTAGCCACGTGGCAATAACCAGCAGCACAATTCCAATGGGCAAATCCAATTTAATGGACCCATTAGAGTGTACTTAAGCTGTAATAAATATAAATACAGTCTACACCAACTAGTTCAACAGAATAATTCTAATCTCATCCATAGAAAGAAACATAACTAAATATGATAGACTAATCAAGATAACAAATAAAGGAAATAGTCCATCATTAAGTCAACATATGTAGTATCTCGGGGAACAACCCGATAAAATAAGAAAAGTGAATAAGTCAATACATAAGTCCATGAATCAAGATATAAAATAACTGAAAGCATAAATTGTTTGATGATAAACAGAAGAAATGAAACTAGGTTTATACGAAATCCTTTCTTTGTTTACAAACAAGAAAAAGAAGTACAATTAATCCTATACGAGGATGTTAAGTATAATAAAAATAATTCTGGGGAAATATTGCTATAGGAGTCTGATCTGCGGTCGATCACTTTGTCCCTTAGACCATACGATGACGAAGAAGTGCTGTAGAAGAAGAAGAAGCTTCAAAGATTGCAGGAGGGATTGAACTCTCGTTGCCAAAGTTATCAATCAACTCTCTCTGTATGTGCTCTCTTTCGACCTTTTTCCCGACTTCTGCTCTCGCTCCTCTTTCTCCTGTGACTGGAAATCTCTATTTATAGAGATCAGTCACAGTAACTGATCAGACGGTGTAGAAGTCAAATAGTGGAGAGAGTTGCACCTTTTACGCGGCGGTTATAATAACTGCTACCCACGTCTAAATGATCTCCTGAATCCGTATATGATGCGTGTCCCATTATGAGGTGATGCGTATAACTACTTCTCGAAGACCACGACATGCAAGCCACGTAAGTAACTGCCCCTTGCGTAAAGATGGTTGGCATAAAATCCAAATAACTGTCTCGTTGGCGTAAAAGCCAAGTAGCTGTCTTGTTGGCGTAAAAGCCAAGTAGCTGTCTTATTGGCGTAAAAGCTAAATTCTACATAAATATTGATGCTGCATAGGTAATAGGTAACCAGTGTAAACTAGCCAATTATCCTTCCTGACTGATGAGCGTATTCTGGACTAAATAGCCTTATCACATACCTTACAAATATAGCCTGAGTTGGCGTATTTCGAGAAGATAGCATATGGCGTGCTCCTATAGTTGAAAATAGCCTGGTTGGCATATTTCGAGGAGATAGCACACGGTGTGCTCCTATAGTTGAAAATAGCCTGGTTTGGCATAATATGCAGGGATAGTATTGTGAGCATATTAGCCCCAATTTTAGCTCTCCCAGTTATTAAAATTAGAACCAAATCTCATGCATTAAATGCAGAGATCTGCCCCCATCTCGCGCATTAACTGCAGAGACGTGCCTCGAGTTCTGTACGAAAAACAGCTTTTGACGTGGCGTTTGGTTTTATCTCATCTTGAGCGTAAAGGCTCATTTCTGCCTGTGTAAAAATAGGTAGCGTATTCCTTGAACGCGTAAAAACGACTTATATCAAGGATTTGACACTAAACGACAGTCTGGGTCTCTGTGCAGAGTTATCATTACAGCCGTCCTTTCGATCGTCGTGCAGTACTCTTTGTTAGGAGTCAGGTTCACCGTTCTATCTGACAGGTTCATTCGAGGAATATGAAGAGTTCCTCGTACAACTTCGCGCTGCATTAAAAGCAGACATAGTTTACGCCGGAGGGAGGTGTAGCAACCTTTTACGCCAAAATAAGCTTGAAATGCTGCTTTACGCGGGCATCACTGAAGTCTTATTTTACGCATATAATTCTGAAGCTTCTGTTTTACGCGTGCTTCATGTATGTTAGGGGTTTTACGCGTATAATTCCCAGCGTATTTTTTATGCTTCTACAAGACCCCCTTCAAAGTTTTTAAATTCCTCGTAATTTGAAATACTTTGAATGAAGCATGAAACGGTCAAATTTGACTCGTTCTGCGAGGCTGATTTCTCGGCAAATTTTAGGGAGTTGTTGGGATTTGATGTGTTCTCTTCTGCCTATATAAAGGTAAGTGAGTGAACTTGTCTTTCCATACTTCCTTCACCAAAAGATATGGTTGCCGAGATCCATTGGGCTGGCCTGAGGAAGAAGAAGATCATGCTCTTCCAGCATGTAAGAAGCCGTAAAAAGAAGCATCTTTGAGCAAATGTCCTCTGCAACGATGGATCATGGAAGGATATCATAGCTTCTTTTCCTCGAGATAATCAACAATTTTATATGGTGATTCGTCCAGGAGAGAGGAAGGGTCACATTAGACCACACAGCTTGTTAGCTGTATTTTCTTCCATTATGGCGCTGGGCGAAGGTAGGCAGTTTGGTCCTGTCTTCCAGTATTGGGTAGGGTCTGAATCCCTAACACAATTCTAGGACTTAGCTGCCATGGCGTATGGAGGGTGGGCTTGAATAATGCAGGCCCAATTCTGTATCCTTCCGCCATTAATCATTTTTTTGTTCATCGGCCGCAGAAGTCGATGAAGTACCGTAGAAGAAGAAAAAGATCTCTACCAATATGAGAACCTGGCACAACAGATTCTCGGCGTGATCTTAAATAAAAATAAGAAATCCTTTGTAGAAAAATGATTTCCATCATATGTAATCATGAAAATAAAAAATCCTTTGTAAACTGGATTTTCATCATATGTAATCATGATTAATAGACTTATCTTCTTTTACGCAAGCTGATTTGCCATATTTGCTGTGAAGAAGTATGATAATGTGAATAATTTACGCTGACTCTGCTAAACGCTTATCTGGTTATGTCCCATCTTTTACGCATAACTAAAGACGCGTAAAAAGCTCTTTAGCATTAAGTTGTCTTGAGGATCCAACTGTCATGCTATTTTTGGACGAGAAGTCGCATAAAAATTCTGAACTGTCACTTCTCTGATACGAAGAGTTTCTGTTCAGACCATCATCTTCAAGAATGGTTTCCCCGAAAACCCCTCGAAATAGGGCGAGAAATGTCTGCCAACCAGGCCATACTTGAACTTAGATGTAAGAGATTCTGACTAGACTTCGAATGAACTTCTAATGGCCCAAGAAGAAGAGTCAACTTCAATACTGACCTCCGTGTGTTTCAGGCACTTGGAATGTTTTGTAGCCAAAAATGAGCATTTTCTGCGTAAACCCTTGTAATTGGCCTTTCTCGAAAAATCATAGACCATAGCATCTGTTAGCTTCTGAGCGTAAAATCATAGATCTGTAGCTTTTGTGCGTAAAATCGTAGATTTGTAGCCTCTGAGCGTAAAAGCTTCTGAGCGTAAAACAGTAGATTTGTAGCCTTTGAGCGTAAAATCCGGATCCGTTATGTAGCATGACTGTCCGTCTTCTTTTTTCAAATGATAGGCTGACGTGGTCCCAAATCATAACCGACTATTAAATATCAGATTTGGTTAGGGATTCAAAGAGTTATCCGAACTCTATAAATAGCCCAAGGTCTTGAGAGAGAAACTTTTTATCTGTCTTCGCAAAACCCTTGCTTTCCAAAAACCTTTCTTCTTCGTCTATTTCCTGAGAACTCAGATTCGCCATGGCACCCAAACAAGCTTCCACTGCTAAGGGAAAGAAGGTCGCTTCCTCATCTCGCTCCACTGCTCAAGCACGAGCAACCCCCATTAGGCTGAGCGAGTCCCGATCTGAACACAATGCTCCACCGTCGAGCTGTGCTCCGTACATTACAGGTAAAGGCTTCGAGAGAAAAAACCCTTCGCACACGTTGTGCATGTATGCGCAAGGTCATCTTCTGTACTAAGAACCTCTTCGACGAAGATGATGCACATAGATGTTTTATTATTACGTCCACATTCCTAATGTGTCAGCGTAAAAACTCTAAATTTTTGCAGTCTGGCATAAAAACTCAGACTGTCGAAATTTGGCGTATACTACAAACTTAGAGTTTTACGCGCTGGATGTAAATTTTGGCAAAAAAACTCAAATTTTGGCAGTCTGGCGTAAAAACTCAGACTGTTAGATCTTGGCGTATGATGCCAACCTTGAGTTTTACGTACTGAAAATAGATTCCAGCGTAAGACTCAAGTTTTTACAGTCCGGCGTAAAAGTTCAGACTGTTAGTCTTTGGCGTATCCTATAAGAGTATAGTGTCTAGCATAAAAACTGACTTATTTTCTTGCATTTTGCAGTGGACTTGCAGATCTCTCCTTTGGCTGAAGTGATGGGCTCTGCTGCCGGGATGCTAAACTAAAACTATCTGGAGGACTTGTCCCATGTGACATTCCCGATTTCTGAAAATGAGTATCCTTAAGAAAGGAAAACTCTGATCTCGTCCCAAGGAGAACAAATGCTGCTGAGTATGATCAGTGGGGAGACCCTGACATACATAGACGGGACTGAATATAAGAAACTAGGTTTCTTATTCAGGGATGTTATCGACAAACAGTCCCAGACTAAACCCAAGAAGGAGGATTGGGTGTTTACTGCTGAGGGCACGGTCATGTATCTGCCCAGGATGCCTAAGGATTACCCTATCTCGGCGTTCTTCCATGCCACACATCCTAGGAAGATGATGTGGACCCTGACTCCCGATCTTCATGGCCGGCCGGGGAAGATCTTATACAACAAAGGATTGAACCAAGGAGCCTTTATGAGCAGACCTTTAGGCCCTATTATGCCTTTTAGGGGATTACTGTCGGGTAGCGTCCCGAGTGAGGACACTTCACTGATCCAGCCGGTTCAAATATCGACTTTCTGTAATGACTTTATGGGGCAGGGAGGAGTGTACCCTTAGGTCAACCCTCGGACCAGTGGATGGCTTAGCCACGAGAATCTTCGATGGGCCAGTTTAACTGCCTGGGCCCTGAAGCACTTCCAGACGGAGCTGGAAAGTATTGGCTTATTCGCGGCTGTGAGCGCCACTAGTGTTGGGCTGCCTGTCAACCCCAACTTGTTCTTAGCCTTGATGGAGCGATACAACTCGCTCACTGGATCTTTTGCCACTCCGCTAGGTGAGTTTGGCTTAGCCCTTCTTGAGATGGCAGAGATTTTAAAGCTGCCAATGGGGACACTCCTTATGAAGAGTATGTTCCCACAAACAGGGAGCTGAGGGATACAAACCCTCGGGCAGTGGCAGTGTACCAGGAGCTGATGAGCCACTACCTTGCCTGCACCACCTTCTACAAAGAGCCCTCTGATTTGGCTCATATCAATAAATGGGTATCCTACATCTTCTTCCATCAGGCAAGAAATGCTAAGCCGGACAAGGTTGTAGATAGTAGAGATAAACCCTTGAACTTCCTGAGCATGCTTAGTGCCGCCATGGTCGATGATCTCATCGAAAATGTAGGGGCTTCAGATTATATTCTCGATGAGGAGATAGGGGGTTATCCTGCAGGCACTAAAGCCTTCAGTTATATGAGGCATTATCGCAAGCCTTTGTCTAGGGAGGCTCAACTGGCTGGCTTTCTCTCTGTCTGGCTACGCCGATGGGTAGTACCTGGCATCGCGTCTGCGGATCGCATTCATCGCAACACCTTATGGCCCGCAGTACGATTGGTGTTTGGAGCAAGATTGGGCTTGCTTTCTGCCATGGTATGTAGGATAAAAGCTGGCCTGAGGGCCATTACTGATGGGCTGTTAGCTGATGATACGCAGCGTAAAGGATTTCCCCGAGTAGAATTACCATTCCTATATCTGATGGGATGGTTAATCCTTCACAACACTAAGGTGATGTCTCCTGGTCCTGCCAGCGGTTCGGGAAATAACTTCTTGTTGAATTACAAGAATTTCCTTTAGAACGTGACGAGCGTCATAGATTGCCCATGGCTGGAAGCTCTTTTGTATCGTCCCCCCTGTACATATCAATCAACATGGGACGAAGCTTAAGGATGCAGGTCAAGGGAGAACTATTCTTTCTCCTGAAGCCTTTTATTGGTTGGTCTGCATTAGACCTTCCCACCTGCTGTACAGAAGTGAGGACCACTGCTACTTGGAACCTTATCTGCCCAGCCGGTTCGCCAGACAATTTGGATACGACCAGTTGCATATGGGAAATCCCATAACCAGCTTCAAGTCCAAAGGTGGACTTATTGATGGAGCCAGAGGATGGCAGTATTTTATCACGGGTTGTACAGGTGCAATTTTTGCTGTGCCCACGACCTCTCTCTCTATGTAGTTGCGCATTCTTTATTCTTATGCACAGTTTTATACGTCCATCAACACCTTCCATCATAATTTTGATGTGCATAGAAGTTTCAGGATGCCCACCCATAGATCCACTGGAAGGAAGGAGATACCGTCTGTCTCATCTGACGAAGGTGAAGACCCTACTGGTGCAGATGAGTTCTTATTGATAATACTGAGAGGCATAATAGTTCCGCCAGCAGAGCCTCTCGTTATCTCCAATATACGTAAGGCTTACACTCTGAAAGAGCCTTCCCCTCGCAAGAAGAAGACGGTCAGAGGTCCTAAAAAGATTTCCACCAAGGGGGCTTCTAGGAGTGAGCCTGTTATTTCCCCAGTTGGGGATGATTCTTTGATCCGAGGTCCTTCGCCTTTTAGAGAGGGAACCTCCATAGTTCCGGCTGCCAGCGCTAGAGATTCTTTGCTCGCGATCGCTGCCGCTACTACCGTTACTGGTAGTGCTTCGAGGTCGCCTTCGAGACCGAGCATATTCAGAATCAATATACCTTTATCCAGACCAATAACGGGAGTAACCCCTCCTTTGTCTGTAAGTATTTCCAGCGAGATTCCACCCGATGAACCTCGAGTGGATCTGGGTGATGACTGGGATGACTTCCTTCAAACGTTAGTTGGTGCACCCTTTCCCCAGGTATGACAACTTGTTTAGCATCATTAAGACATGATTTAGCTATACAGGCTGCAAACGCAACATACATGCCATCGGCCATGGGTAAATGTTGTCTTCACGTTTTCTTCAGGAAAATTAACATCAAGGTGATATTAACTTTCTCTTGTCTTCTTTTCAGGTGAAGACATCTCTGGGGAGGGCGGAGTTGACACAACTTCTGACTTTGTTACGGATTCATTTAATGAAACGGTGGTGATCGACGTCGAAGAAGAGTGCTTTGAAACTGCCGATCTCTCATCCGCAATATTCTCGGGTGTCATCCCGCCAGTGGGAGTTCAAATAACATCAGGGGAGGATGAACCCACCATCTCATCCGTGCCTCCTTCGTCGAGTATACCAGCAACTTCAACTGTTGTTGGTGTCTCTTCTTTTGTCGCGCTCTCTGTTGAAGCAACAACCGTGGTGACATCCTCTGCAGTCATTCCTGGAGGAAGATTTACTGATATTGCGGCCACTCCTGGCGTCCATTCGAGCTTTGCTATGCTAGTGGATCAATACACTAGCATATTCTATCTCACTTTGAAAGAGTAGATATCGATGGTGCTGGAGAAGAACTTAGGCTTCGATGCTCTGAAGATGCCCTCCAATCTCCCTATAGTGAAGATTAGAAATTTTAGTGATGCTGAAAGAGCTGATGCGCTAGAGCAAATAGTTAATAGTTTAGAATAACCCATTAACGAGTATTTACAACTATCCCGAGGCAGCATCGACGATCTGGTTCAAGCTAAGTATGACTCCTTAACTGCAGAACTTGCTGAGCAAATAGAAACTCTAAACAAATCCATCCAGGAACAGCAGCAAGACATGGATAAAGAGCAGGCTGTCTTGGTGGATTTTATTCCTCAGTTAGCTAAGTGCCAGGCCGAATATGAAGGAGATGAAGCGAAGGTTCAAGATTTGGAAGCTGAACTCGCTCAGGCAAGGGAGAGGCTTCTCAAGACATCGGCAGCTCGTGATGTATTTAAGGGCCAAGTAGAGATAGCTCAGCAGAACTTGACGCATGCGGGTGCCATCCGTGCCGGTTTTGTTGATGCTCGGTCCGAACTATCTCGCTTGAACGACGACGATGCAAGGCTGGAATGGGCTCGCAACCATATTTTGAACTCCAGGACTGAGAGGATGGCTGCTTCGGTGCGACAGATTAGGGATTTAACTACTCCTCCCCAATGATGTACCTTTTTGTTTCTCCTGTAATTTCTCAGAGATAATAAAGACACATTTTCTGACTTTGTGGACCCATCACTTTAGAATATGATAGGTAAGATAAAAGTGATATCAGAGGTATCATTAACATGATATACTTTTGTTAAGGTTTTGCTGAATGTAAATCTATTCAGAGGTAATATGAACCTGATAGAATATAATCCAACTAAATTTGTATACTAAACACTATCAGAGGTAATATGAACATGATAGGTTTACAAATTAGTTAAGCATATCCATTAAGAGGTCATATGAATATGATAGAATATGATCCAGCTAACCTTTGTGCATGGTATCGTCAGAATAAGATCTCCATCATACTCCGTTTAGCAAAGGAGATCAAGTATAGTACTTCTTCAGAAATTTGCAGTTGATAGTAGCCATTATCAAATTTTTTATTAGATTTGGCTAATCTGTAAGTGCCATTTGTAATCATATAAGGGCCCTCCATTTCTTTATGATTGTTTGTGCGAACTTTGGTTTATTGAGGATATCCCACTGGGGGATCTTTAGTGGACCTATTATTTCTTGCGCATGTTGAGTGCAAATAATAAGTTCGAAACAAGCCCTATCAGAGGTAATATGGACGTGATAGGTTTTATGGTTAGTAAAGACATCCCGCTGGGGGGATTTTGTTGTGGACCCACTACTTTTTTGCGCACGTTAGTGCAAGTAATAGGTTTGAGACAAGTCCTGCCAGAGGTAATAAAGCCGCGGTAAAATATGACTCTGTGGGGATGAATATGAACTGATTCTTTCTTTGCTGGGGAAAATGAGGATAGTTCAGAGGTAATATGGACATGAACAATTCGTTTCCATTGCGGGTATTCCACAGGGGGATTTTTTTGTGGACCTATCACTTCTTGTGCACGAGAGTGCAAGTAATAAGTTTAGGACAAGCCCTGCCAGAGGTAATAAAGACGTGGCAGTTTTTGTGGACCTAACACCACTGGTGTACTTAAAGTAAAGTACGGGTGTTAAGTTGAGATAACAACCGATATCAGAGGTAATATGGACATAATAATCGATAGCCTGACCAGGAAGGTTTGTTCAGAGGTAATATGAACATGACAAACTCAGCCTGAGAGAAATATTACGACAACAGTTCAGAGGTAATATGGACGTGAACTTGTGTCTGAAAAACTCATTTGAAGAGTGATTCATTGAGTGTGGTCTATCCAAATATGAAGATAGACCCAGGATCATTCCGCTGGGGAGATTGATAGCTCAGAGGTGATATGAACATGGCTAGCGTCAAACTGACTAGTTTAAATAGTCATTTTGCAAATGTGCGAGTAGACTTAAGGATTGCTCCACTGGAGAGAGTTTGAGGATCCATCCTCCCTTGCATACCCGAAGGAGAAAATGTTGCACATAGGCACTTGTTGGGGATGAAAAATTAAGAGTCAATTTGTACATCCGGGTTATGGACTTATTACCCATGGCGTACCTTAAATAAGTTGGGACAACTAGCACTATCAGGGGTTATGCGAACGTGATAGTAGGAAGTCGAAGAGAAGAACTTCATTCAGAGGTAATGTGGACATGGAAAGTTCTGAAAATATTTTACTCAGAGGTAATGAGGACGTGGTAAGATATGAATCAGTGGAGATGACCATTTTTGGGGTGAAAGATTTACTCTGCTAGAGAAAGTGGAAAGACGTAGTTCAGAGGTAGTATGGACGTGAACTGATCTATAGCCACAAACTGGGAGGTTTGCTCAGAGGTCATTTGGACATGGCAATTTCAGCTGGGAAAACAAATGTTTGGACAATAGTTCAGAGGTAATATGGACTTGAACCCATGTCCGAAATATTCACTGTGGAGTGATTTTCCTGAGTGGAGATAAACCTGAAGAATCTGCTGGGGAAACTTTAGGGACTCATCATCCGGTACTTCTTGAGGGAGCAAATTGTCACGTTAGAGTGAAATTAATTTGCAGTGATCGTCCCTTCGTTTATAAATACAAAGTGATGACTTTGGCGTCGATCAACTGCTGGATTCTCCTTTTTAGTACATAGCATGCCCTTGTGGGTGATGAATGTACCGATGAAAGAGGCAATAATCTTGGTCATCGACCTTGCCAGCCTTTTCAGGGTATTTGATGTTGGGTAGCCGTAGCTTATTTTCCTTCATCAATATATTGAAGATTTCAATGATGTCATCATCATTGAAGGAGAAAATCCCTTTTGGATTTCGGGCTCCCGATACCTGAGTCGTACCATCTTCAGGGAGGATGGTCATCGTTGCATCATCTTTGAACTCAGAGGGAATTCTACCCCCAGCTTTGGATGCTGCCCTATTTTGTCGAGGTAGACTACCCCCAGACATGTCGTAGCGTTTGTCCACTGAAGTTGATTTAGAAGGACCTGCCTCTGGTATTACAGGATCAGACTCTGGAGGTTTGGAGTTTACAAGAGATGTAGTAAATCCTAACCCAAAATGAGTTCGTTGACAGTAAGGATCACCATGTAACGGTATTTGTCTGCCTTTTTCATAATTGAGGCCTTGCTTCAACTTCAGATTATAACCCATGTTTTGCATAATCCTTAAAGCTTGTGGGCTATATCTGTGGATTTGCATTCTTCCAACATCAGATTCGCGAGATTCTTCTTGTATAATCGGTCTATTCCGCATTCGACCGAAGATTATTTGATGTTGGTCGTTGCGAGTTGGTGGAACAATAAAGATAGAATCTTCATGTGGCTCATATGTCATGACGACATTAGATGTTGACGCATCTTCCCACATGATCTCTCCATATTTGGAAGTTAGGGGTGCTAAATCTTGATTTTGACCCCTGTCTTTGCGTTTCTGGATCAAAAAATCACGTAAATCAGGATAATTAATAGAAGAAGAAGAAGAAGGCTTATTCTGCCTTTTTACATCAGTAGGCCTGTGGAGATTAGGAACCAGAACACTTTCTCTGCTATATGAGTAGAGCAGTTCAGCCATGTGAGTAGCACATGATCCATGAGGAGCGTATTTTTCCATGAAATATGTCTTCTTTACGCGTATGGGCTTACCTTGGCGTAATCTGGAGTTTTGCACAGGTTGGCGTAAAATGGGGAGAGCCCTCACATGGCCTCCAGCGTCACACGTATTCTGAAGAGCGGGCAACTTCTTCTTTTGGTGGCATACAACTCTAGCAGTCGGGAGATTCGCCAAGCATTTTCCCTTGATGTGATCCAAGGGTCCATCAGATGCATTTTTACGCGCAAGACGTGTTTGAATTTTTTGCGCGGGAACTGAGGCCTTGTTAGAAATTTCGTCTGCCACGTCACAGACGGGGGACGAAGTTTTACGCGCAGGGCACGTTCTAGACTTCTGGATTGGCACTGGGGCATTGCCAGAAGTTTTGTCTGCCACGTCACAGACGGGAGACGGGTTTTTACGCACATAGCGTATAGGTCGTGATGTCACAACCTTGTTGATCGAAGAGAGAGAATCCGCAGGAAGGGTAGAGGATGTCCGGGGCATCCATACTTTACGCAGCTTCCAGTTATCCTGGACAGAGAGGGAATGAGAGCTACCCCCTGCTCGAAGCATGTCTTCATAAGCCGATTGGTCGAATTGGACGACCAAAGTCTTCTTCATTGATCCGACGGATACAGCATCATGTTGAGCAATGGCTTTCTCGTCAGATGAGAAAGTAGTCCCCAGCAGAGTCGCCATCTTGTGTTTGATGATAAACAGAAAAAATAAAACTAGGTTTATATGAAACCCTTTTTTTGTTTACAAACAAGAAAAAGAAGTATAATTAATCCTATACGAGGATGTTAAGTACAATAAAAATAATTCTGGAGAAATATTGCTATAGGAGTCTGATCTGCGGTCGATCACTTTGTCCCTTGGACCACACGATGACGAAGAAGTGCTGTAGAAGAAGAAGCTTCAAAGATTGCAGGAGGGATTGAACTCTCGTTGCCAAAGTTATCAATCAACACTCTCTGTATGTGCTCTCTTTCGACCTTTTTCCTGACTTTTGCTCTCGCTCCTCTTTCTCCTGTGACTGGAAATCTCTATTTATAGAGATCAGTCACAGTAACTGATCAGGCGGTGTAGAAGTCATATAGTGGAGAGAGTTGCACCTTTTACGCGACGGTTATAATAACTGCTACCCATGTCTGAATGATCTCCTGAATCCGTATGTGACGTGTGTCCCATTATGAGGTGACGCGTATAACTGCTTCTCGAAGACCACGGCATGCAAGCCACGTAGGTAACTGCCCCTTGCGTAAAGATGGTTGGCATAAAATCCAAATAACTGTCTCGTTGGCGTAAAAGCCAAGTAGCTGTCTTGTTGGCGTAAAAGCCAAGTAGCTGTCTTGTTGGCGTAAAAGCCAAATTTTGCGTAAAGATTGATGCTTCATAGGTAATAGGTAACCAGCATAAACTAGCCAATTATCCTTCCTGACTGAGGTCTTTAGCGTATTCTTGGCCAAATAGCCTTATCACGTACCTTGCAAATATAGCCTGAGTTGGCGTATTTTGAGGAGATAGCATATGGCGTGCTCCTATAGTTGAAAATAGCCTGGTTGGGGTATTTCGAGGAGATAGCATACGTCGTGCTCCTATAGTTGAAAATAGCCTGGTTTGGCGTAATATGCAGGGATAGTGACGTGAGCATATTAGCCCCAATTTTAGCTCTCCCAGTCATTAAAAGTAGAACCAAATCTCATGCATTAAATATAGAGATCTGCCCCCATCTCGCACATTAACTGCAGAGATGTGCCTCGAGTTCTGTACGAAGAACAGCTTTTTATGTAGCGTTTGGTTTTATCTCATCTTGAGCGTAAAGGATCATTTCTGCCTGTGTAAAAATAGACAGCGTATTCCTTGAACGCGTAAAAATGACTTATATCAAGGATTTGCCACTGAACGACAGTCTGGGTCTCTGTGCAGAGTCATCATTACAGCCGTTCTCTCGATCGTCGTACAGTACTCTTTGTCAGGAGTCAGGTTCACTGTTCTATCTGACAGGTTCATTTGAGGAATACGTAGAGTTCCTCGTACAACTTCACGCTGCATTAAAAGCAAACATAGTTTACACCGGAGGGAGGTGTAGCAACCTTTTACGCCAAAATAGGCTTGAAATGCTGCTTTACGCGGGCAACACTGAAGTCTTATTTTACGCGTATAATTCTGAAGCTTCTGTTTTACGCGTGCTTCATGTATGTTAGGGGTTTTACGAGTATAATTCCCAGCATATTTTTCATGCTTCTACATAAATAACTGAGTATGTAACAGAATACTCAGGAGAAATCCTCTGGCACAATATCGTCCTCTAGTGCTAGTACTTCTCCAGCGTCAGCTCCTATCCCGTATATCTCAGGGTAATCCTACGATGTTGTAACTGGGGACATAATCTGGATCCAGGTCCTCAGGGGACATAGTAAGGTATAATAAACACTCAAACCAAATAAAATACAGTAAGTAAAAATAGATCCTCAGGGCAAGCTATGTAACCAGCTATGTGAAATATAAATGAGAGCATTACTCATACTCAGGCTGAAACTACTACAGGCTCTGTGTCGGAGAGCCCATAACAACATGTAATATCTTAAAAGGCCAGTAAATGTGCCAAAGATAGAGTCTAAGGCACCATCTCACGTGTAACCTCACATATGGTGAGATTCTCCCCTCCCATGTAACCTCACGTATCAAATAGTAATACGCAGGGCCAAGACCTCTATCTATCACCACGAGTCATAAGTACAAGTATATAAGTATGTCTGTAAACGTCATAAAGCCTATAGTTCTACACAAAATTCTGGTACCAAAAAATACATCAAGACGAACCTCTGTCTCATGTAATTTATGTCAGGTATCCTATGGTCTGTCGTGCTAATAGTGCAAGCACGTAAAAATGGGATCGTGGTATCAACTCGCTAAGTGACGTTACACGACTCCGCGTACAGCGTCGACACCTGAATCTTGTTTGTACACTAAGTAACGTCTCACGGTCCTAGGGTGAACAAGTAAATCACATAAGTAAAAAGAAAGAACACAAGCAATTAATATCATAGGATTTACTGTAAGTTGGTAAGGTACACTTGCCTAGGTTCTGAGCTCTGTCAGTTGCTCCAATATAAGTAAAATCTCCAGGTATGCTTCCGAATGCTAAAACAAATATCACCATTGCTCTCAGAAACTTAAAATAATTAGGATTGACTATCCATAAGTCCAATTTGGACACAGGGACAGAATTGACAAATTTTGGTCAAAGCGGGGTCCACATGTGGCCCACTTCGTACCAAAAAATATACCAGAGATAAAGTTCTACAAATTCATCAAACTTAGTATCTACAAGTCTAGAACGATAATACGAACCCAATGGAATGTCCAGAACTGGATTCCGATGAGCTGGTCACGAAATTGCCCGTCAACTGGAACCGTGGGGCCCACGAAAATGGGGTTTCGTTAACATTATTAGAATCAAACCAAACTTGGGTCACAGGACCAACGTAACACTGCGAATCCAATGGCGCATGTTTTTGTTGTGAAACGACAAGCACACACAAAATTATGACGAGTGTCAGAACAGGTCGATACGGGATTTTTTGACGGATACGCGTTAATTTCGATGTACACGCACATCCAAATCAACTTTCGTAAAATTCTACATGTCCACGTTGATGATACGTGCATTTTGGTGTAATTTGCACACGACGAAGTTGCTTTGTTTAGCGGGACGCACCCCGTTTCAGAAAAATTTTGGTTTAGAAAATCAAGTTTTTGGTCAAATTCAACAGCGAATAAATCATAGCATACAACGATTTAAAATAAACTAATAAAAGAGATTAAATTTTGGCTATGTTGTCTAATTTACTGTTCAAGTAAAATTTATAAATATTAACTAGGTTGGAAGAAAATCAGACATGAACATGGGTTGTTGGGACAGTTTCTGAACTACAAAATTGGTTATTTTTTTTCTGTTTTGCGTCACGAATTGGACCGACATAGGACACGATACACCAAAATAATTACACAGGATTCAAAAGGGTCATGTGGTCTTCACATAGGATTCGATGGATCGATATTTTGATTACTGTGCAGGAAGATACAAAGGCTAGAAGATGGGTACCTCGCTGTGTTGTTTGCTCAGGATTTTGGGCGGCTGCGCGGTGGCTTCTTGCGGCGTACGACAATGACTGTCCGGCTGTCGTTGGCCGCTGAGGTTGGTCAGGGTGGTAGAGGAGATGATGGTGGTGGTGGTCGGCTAGACTAGGGTTTAAATAGGGGTGAGGGGAGGGAGTTACAAGGAGACGAAGGGAGAGGGTCAGGCCATTTTGGAAGAGGAAGGAAGGGGGTGCGGGGAAGATACGGGGGTTTGGGTTTACTACAGTAGAGGCAGGTTAGTGGGTTTCGGGTATGGATTCGGTTCGGTTAGTTTGGTTTGGGTTGGTTCGGTTTAGTTTGGGTTGGTTTGGGTTGGTTTGGATTGGTTTATTTAAAATAATGCATATATGGCCATTAAAAATAGTTTTGGACCACAATAAATTCCAGAACAATTACATAATATTCTATTATTAATTATACACCCAAAAATATATTTTTTACACTATTTTTAATAATTAATTTAATTCACAAAAATACAAATCCATGAGCGAACATTTATTATAATTAACTAAGAATAATAAAAATTTCTATAATAATAATTAATAAAAAATTTAAATTAAATTCTAAAAAATTAGGGTGTTTACACTTACCTTATTGGAAGGACAATCTCATAAGACACAATCATGATGTTATACATACCGAAAAAAAATTATTCGACAACATCTTCAATACAGTGATGGATATCAAGAAAAAATGAAAGACAATTTCAAAGCAAGAAATGACTTAAAAATTATTTGTAGACGTTCATATTTGCACCTAAAATAAAGTACAAACGGTAATTGGGTCAAGCCTCCAGCGCCATTTATATTGAGTAGGGAAAAAAAATTGATAATATGCAGCTGGATTTCAAAGTTGAGATTTTCTGACGACTACGTGTCAAATCTGGGAAGATGTGTCGATCTCAACGAACGCAAGCTGACAGGGATGAAGAGTCATGATTGTCATATTTTTATGGAGAGGTTACTACCTTTTGCTCTAAGAGAGATGTTGTCTCATCAAGTATGGACTACGTTAGCCAAATTATTTATATTCTTTAGGGATTTGTGTTCTAGCAAGTTGACGGTGCAACATTTAATAGAACTTGATGAGAAGATTGTATTAACATTGTGTAAGTTAGAAAGTTTGCTACCCCTCTTTTTTTATATTATGGAGCATTTGCCGATTCATCTTTCATACGAA
Organism: Iris macrosiphon; assembly: GCA_036927795.1. NCBI lineage: Eukaryota > Viridiplantae > Streptophyta > Magnoliopsida > Asparagales > Iridaceae > Iris > Iris macrosiphon. The sequence goes on from JAYESA010000004.1 coordinate 190,943,904, forward strand.
GTACGTATCGGTGCTCCCGTCCATTATCGATGGATGTATCCATTTGAAAGGTATAAATTGATTAGTTTGTACTATTATTTTCTTTACTCAAATAATTCTAATATTCAATATATTATATATAGGTATCTACATTACCTAAAGAAGAAAGTGGACAATAAAGCTCATGTAGAAGTTTTGATATGCGAAGCATATATCATTGAGGAGGTTCCAAACTTCTGCTCCATCTACTTTGATATTTATGTCTGAATAAATCATAATAGAGCCCCAAGGAATGATGACAGTGGGGTTGATGAACCGAATAGTGTAATCCTCACCATCTTCAATGTGGGAGACAAGACTATAAGTGCTACTAAAGTACGGTGGTTGGAAGACGATGAGTTTGAAGCCGCTCATCGATATATATTGTTAAATAGTGGTCTTGAGGATATGCTAGATTTTGAGAAGTAAGCGACACATCTTTGCTACATATTTTAATTATGTCTATGATTGGAAAAAAAGTGCTCTACCTATTCTCCTTACTATCATAGTATTTTTATAGCTGAGGCAAAAATGGAGAGACCTACTATTAATGATGATGATCTTGTTAGCGAGGTTGATACAAAATTTTTATCGTGGTTGCATAATTATGTACGAATCCTAAACATTAAGCATTCTAAATTTAGTATTCCGACTAATCTTTGTCTAATGTTTATATGATACATGATATTTCAGGTTTTTTGTCCTGGTACAGAGTTACAGAACGAACGACTTCGAGCATTAGCTATCGGATCAAGCAAGAGGGCAAAGTGTTGGATGAATACACCATCAATGGCTTCAAATTTAGAACCACTGATAAGCCTATTAATTAATTATTTGTCGATGAGGAGGCTAATTATACAAAAAATTCTGGAGTATGTGTGAGGGGTTCAGTCTACGATGAGGATCCAGAATTCGACTATTATGGTGTACTAAGAGATATCGTGGAGCTGGAATACTCTTATGAGATAAAAATTGTGTTGTTTAAATGTGATTAGTTTGACACAACACCCAAGCAAGGATGGAAAATTGACAACCAGTTTGGATTTGTTGATATAAATTATGGAAACAGATATGTACGTTTCAACCTATTTGTGTTGGCTAGTCAAACGGTTCAAGTGTATTACACGAGCTATCCTAGTCGACGAGCTATCCTAGACGACCTAATAATAAGTATTGGGGGGTTGTATGCAAAAATAAAGCTAGAAATACATATAATATTGGGGATCTAGCATACCAGGAGGATGAGGTGGTCATGCCTCAAATTACATATATGAGTTTGGCCGGTGTTGATGGTATGGAGGTTGATGTTACCGTAGAGGATGATAAAGTTAATAAAGATATTGACAAAGAAGATTTTACCTCATATAGAGGAGGACTCTGATATGGAGGTATCGAACGAGGAACAAGAATTGGAAGATGAAGGTGATAATGAAAGTAAAAATAAAAATGAAGAAGATGAAGATAAAGATGAAGACAATTCGAAAAATGATTCGAAAGACGATTCGGAAGATGAAGAAGATTAGTACGTACACACATATGCATTACATTAGATTATTTAGTTATTTAATGACATTGTTATTATTTATTTTATCATCACACTAGTATTTATTTGTTTCACCACACCATCCATTACTTTATGATGTCTTGATGTAACTATTTTTATTTGTTTCATAATACCATCTATTATTTACTGTCAGATTTACCTATGGCGGGACGAGACAAGGACGATCACGACGACAGGTTCATAGAGGATCGTCTTTCCAGCATCTTCCATCTACTCCGGATGCAGGTCGCACAAGAACATCAGAGGACGAGTTCATAGATGCCGATGATGGTTTATCCCCGCCATGTACTGTTCATCGGTAACGGGAGCTGCTCCATCTCCCGGGATTCCCTCAGCTTCTACCTCTACCACTACTCCTGCGACTATTAGTACACCGGCTACTCTACTAGTTGCTCCTACCGGAGTAAATTCATATCCAGGCCTCCTGGTGGAGCATGGAGTATATGTCCATCGTCAAGGATTTGCAGACCCCCCTACTCTACCAGTGCGATAATCCAATATTGATCATCCTGAGCTGTGTGGTGCCCCATTCCCCCTATTCGGAAAGCGTGGCTAAGAAATACAAGACGGTATCGTTCGATCGGGATAGATTGAATCAAGAACTCATCCTCGTTAGGGATTTGTTTCTTCAAAATTGATTCCCATATTCAGTGGACCGTGCCCCCAGGATCGACTTAGCGGCAGAGTCAGCAGGGACCTCTACACTGCATCTTTTGTTGCCTCAGTTTTTGCTGTCACTTGTTGCTTTCGTGCCTTGAGTTAGTTTTCGGATTTGCTTGAGTTTTCTTGAACAGTTTTGATGGATTTCATTGTTTTTGTTCATTGAACTACAATTCAATTCCGATATTGGAAAGAGTGAAAGAAGTATTAATTAGCTGTTCGTGGCAATACATGTGAACGAACAGTAGGCGACGCTAGAGAGGAGTCCTAAAGCATCTCTTTCCTTCCTTCTTCCAACAAACTAGTGAGTGTCTTATATTCAATTCAGTTGGCCCTTCGTCCAAGTCTTCACATCTAAAATCTTATATTCTTGCTTGCCCGATCAGACGTTACCAAGTAATAACTAAAAGATAAAAAGATAAAAAGGGAATAGACTTGGATTATTATGCTTGTCAACTAAACTTGTGAACGGCTACCTGTTGCATGCTAGTTCGTTTAAAATATTCTTATATATGCTTCAATTTTAGTTAGAATGTTCACTTCTTCTATAAATTGTGCTGTGTATAAAACACATCTTAATATGCGATAAATTATTCATGGTGACTATGCCAAATGAATCAGGCAATGCTACTTGTCTTGTACTCGTATTGTCTCAACTGCATAAAATTTTTAACTTAATATGTGTCACGACCCACACCCAAAAAATCGGGCATGAGTCGTGGGTACGTCCAGCCTACGCCGCAGAATCGGCGGTAGAACGCTGTAAAGGTCCATTCTAGGTCAACAATCTATCTATATAACTCACAAAAATCTGTCAATAACCTCTCGAAAAGGAGGGCAACCACGCAATATATATATGAATAATCCTCTCCAAAAGGAGGACAACCACGCAATATATATAAACTCTCAATTACAATAACTAGGCGAAGAATAAATGCACGATATGATAGCACAAAGAAACAAGAACCAAGGAGAGCAAGACAATATCCAAAATACAGTCCAAGGCCATAATAGTCTACAACATCTCACAGCAACAAAAGAATAAGTACAATCAACCAAAAAAACAACTGGGAACAACCCAGGAAACCCACCTAGCTAACTAGGGCGCTAAAGGCGTCTCCTCGCAGGGCTCCTCCTCAGTCTCGGGGTTACAGCCCTCGTCGACACCCGGCTCGTAGAACGTCGGACAATAATCCTCAGGATCCTCTGGAAAAAATATGCCCAGTCAGGACTGGAGCGAAGTACATAACTCTGAAAGCAACTCCAAATACATGGTAAGGTGTATATGACGAGCAATAGAAAAATATACAAGATGCACAGGAAATAAATACATGATGAAGCAGAATAACTAGCTGCAAAGTAAACTGGAGAACAAAACAAGTAGAGAAGTAACTACATGTGAGAAAACATGAATACTAGCTAAGTGCCTTGAGCACAAGTTCGTTATGCGATCAGCTTAGGTTGCACATGAAAAACACTACGATAACTCCGTTATGCGTGAGTTGCATAACCGACATACACATGAATACTGTTTGGCTTTGATCACATAACCAACTCCTACTCCCCTCCCCCACTAATACTCTTGGATCCAACCACAACACGCTACGTACATGATAATAGCTCACGCACACGAAGGCGAGAGCACAAGAAGCACATGATAGAACATGAGAATCAATACCCGAAGCACATGATGAAATACACGTGATAGAGTATCCGTTGAACACGGTAAGGGGGATAGCATCTCATGACGGGATCCACTAGTACCAGCTCGTGTAACAATATATCAGAATCAAGTATTACAGTTTTAGAATATGTGATATAAACGCTATCATGAAATAGAAACTATCAGAGGTAGGTACTCGCCTGATGTCCTGAGCAACTGATGAGGATCGAGATCCGGACCGGTGTCGCAAGAACCTATTACGAAAAGCAGAATTAAACAGGGTTCTTTGGATTTAAACTGATATAAAATAATTAAAAACAGGCTTCTAGGGTTATTCTAGGTCGAACGGGTCAAACCGGTGAAATTCGGGTCAAAAAGTCAATGCGGGGTCCAAAAAGTCAACTCTAGGTCAAAACTAGGTCAAACGTTGACTTTTACGGTCAACTGGGACAATTATGGTCAAAGCTAGGTCAAACTAGGGTGCCCCTGAAATTCTAGGTCAAAACTAGCTCATTAAGCTAGTAAGCT